>JASAUF010000322.1:8125000-8725000 GCA_030180095.1 Magnolia changhungtana | reverse complement strand
CATATCGTGGTGGGATCAAGGATGCACGGCATGGATGAGGCACGTACCTCACATGATGTCCCCTTATGGACAGTAGACACATCCGGTGGGTCCCACGTGGGGCCCACCATATAACATTATTTTATAATATATATTATATTATTAGTATATTATTTATATATATGTTTTATTTTACAAAAACTCAGTGTCCGGGCCACCTGGACGGTCGGCCTGGATATGAAGCACGTTCATCCTGGTGGGCCACACCGTCTAGGTGGACGTTGTAGATAAAACACATACATTAAGGATGGCCCCATGTGTAGGGTTCACACGTCACCGAGGTGGCCCCACATGCTAATGGATGGACGGTTGAATATAACACTTATCTCATGCTGGTGGAGTCCTGAACGGATGGACGGTCAGGATCGTTGCTAGCCTGACGTGTGGGTGCGACACATACATTCCAGCGGGCCCCGCAATGTACGTTTAGGATATAACACATATCTCATATGGGCCCCATGCTTGTTGACAGCAATCCAGTAGTAGATGGACGGTCTTGATACAACAACACATGCATCACGGTGCAACCCACGTGATGAACGGCTGGAGAATCCACAACATCAAGGTGGGCTGCACGTGTGGCTAAAACATACATCATGTGGCCCACGACCACGTCCAGACCACTGGACGGTTTGGATGAAACAGATGGACAACGTGGGTATAAAACATATACATCAGTGTGGCCACGCACCATCCAATCAGTCCAACACCGTCCAGACGTTCTGGACGGTGTGGAGAAAGGCGTACATCAAGGTGGGTCCACGTGGTGGCCCACCACCGCTTGGATCAACTGATATTTGTATTTTTACTTCATCCAGGCCCGTCCAAATGGACGGGCATTGAGGTGGGTCCTGCAATCAGACGGCATGGATGAAACTCATCATAGTGGGTCACATAAACACACATGGTACGAAAAGGCAAAAGATAGAGAGAAGTAGAGAAAAAGAGAGAGAAAATGGTGGAAATGGGAGGGACCCTGCCACTATGGGCCCTTCCTATACAATGCATACATCAAGATGGGTCCCACCATATGTGGGCCCTCAAATCATAATAAAAACAAATCATAAAATCACCCATCATTCGATCTTCTTGGTCCGATGGAATCCCTAGCTCCTTGCCTTTGACTTTGACGGAGGATGATGAAGTTTGGAGGGTTAGGATGAAAGATGTGGGGGTAGGAAGATGGGCCACACCAAGCTCTTCTCATGGAGAGCTTGGCCGGTTGGGTTGCTTGGAGAATGAGAGAAAGAGAGAATGAGAGAGAGAGAGAGGTTGTAAGAGAGAGAAAGATGGGTGAGTGATGGGGTGTGATGTGTACTTGACGTGTAAGGAACGAGTTTCTTTGACTTTGGGGTTACTTTGGTAAGAGAGTGATGGGATATATACTTGACCTTTGATGTGTACTTTATTGATGGGATGTGATGTGATTAATTTGAAAGATTATCTTGGGTTTGCAAATACGCTGTGTTTTCTTCGAACTGAACACGGGCCCACATTTTCTGGCCTGAGTATCACCTCGGCGGGTGAGATGAGGCGTCAGAACCACAGCGACAGCGTGGTTGCAAGGGTACAAGTCTCGAGTCGAGCCGACTCTGATATATGGGACACGACTCAGGATCATGCACAAATGTTGATAACAGATCGCGGGTCGCCGGAATTCGACCGGGAGGACCGCGGAGGCCTACGGAATGGTACAGGCTAGGATACAGGTCTTACATGAAGGGAGGCTCGATCTCTTCCATCATTGCTTAAACAGCGGCGAGAACTGATGATGGCTGTTGATTTTTTTCTAGCGTCAGAATCTTGTTGTTGAGCTCCGCAAATCGTGTCTCCCATGGATCTTTATTTTCAGCCACCATCTCTTGTGTGTTTTTTACTTCGGAAGTTCTCCTTCCCCTCCTCCTTTCTAACTCATGATGGAGATCTGTTGGTGCTAGGGCCAAGGTGATCGAGGCATTCGTCGGGACCTGAGTCGCTGTATTCTGGGTCGGAACTTGAGTTCTGGTCGGGGGAGGGTTCTGAACCGAGGCTGGTACCCGAGCGGGTTAACGTTGAGACTTCTCGGGTCTCATATTCCTCGGCACGGAATGGGCTTCCACTACCGGGCCGACCGTTTCCTGAACAGGATGTGGCTGCGGCTCCTGTTGCTGCTTCATCTGGTTAACTTCGTCACGCAGGGCTTCTATCTCGCTTTGCATAGCTCGATACTTGCTTGCCTGATTACGAGAATGCTGAGAAGGCCCCGGGGCTAATTTGGCGTGAAGTAGTGAAGAGGAACGAGTCTGATCATTTTGCTCCGGTTCCACGGTGCCACTTTCTTCTTTCCTTTTGCAATTGTACTTAAGAATAGGAACCTGACCTTTCATATTAGATTCCCATAGACGGCGCCAAAAAATGTTGAGGTCAAAATCTGGATCATCCTCCACTCAATGCGGCGAACCTTTGACGAACCCTGGCCCTGCACAAGGGGTGAGCAAAGGAGACCCTAGCTAAGTCAGGGGACCCTCCGATGCCTAAGTCAGGTCAAAAGAATCTGGGTCTAAGTTGAATGTTGAGAGCGGGTGTGAGATGTTGCGTACCTGTATCAATGGAATCCCCTCGTATTTATACCTGCGTATTGAGTGATCTGCGTCCATTAATCTCAGCACGATTTACTCAATCAGTTGGATTCTGTGATCGTGGAGATTTCGACCATAATTTAGGGATTATGTAGCGTATCGTGTCTTAGAGGAGCGTATCTACAGGTGAGATATTCGATCATGTCTGCATAAGGCAGTTTCTTAGTTTGGCATCTAGAATGTATACGTATAGCCTTGGCCTCAGATCTAGATTTGGAACCAAGATACTCCCGACCCCAAGCCTCGGATCTTGACTAATGTGCAGATATGACTCTTTCGTCGAGTTATCGAACAAGACAGCTAGAAGCTGAGGCAAGCTTCGGCTTGGACCGAGGGTGGACCCAAACCCGCTTGTTCGCCAATCGTGCACCTCCGAGGTCTCTTCTCCGAGCTCCGAGGTAAGTAGCGAACTTGATTCGTTGAGTTGGATTTCCCCATAACAACAACGATGAACATGTCTTTAGCATGTTCTTCACTTTTATTAAAATTTTATAAATGTGCTTTGAACCTCCGATGAATGAAATGTTAGTTCTTTTGTGTACCATGTTGATTATTTCCATCCAAGCATCCACATTACTATTTTATCCTTGTGAGACTATGGCGATCCTATTATTTGCGATGATTTCCATCATTCAACATGTTGATCCTTTGCATTTTCGGCCCACGATGTATCAAGGCCCTTTTAACTACTGCATAACCTAAGTGGATGGTCTGAATAGGTATTGTGGAAATCAAATGCCCAATATTAGGCCCTACTTTCTACCTTGGGGTGCATGTTGATCGTACTTAGTGTTGTGGAGAATGTTTAGTGTATGATTGTCAGTTAACAAGAACCGAATTCCCACTGATGTGCTCTCTTTGTAGTCACAACTTCTTATGATACTGCACATTTCCTGGGATAAGGTTGACCTATCTCGGTCCTAGGTAGGGAGAATGAAATTCTCGGCTGTAGGAATCTATTTCTTGCTGTCAAGCATCTTCCTAAATCAACAAGCCATGCTCATTCCTTTTGTTCCCCTCCGTTTTGTCTTGGGTCGCATTTCCTTCATATTTTAATATCATTTTTGCCTATTTTTCTTTGATCATTATTTGTCGTAATTTTCTTTTTTGATGGATTTGTTGGATTCTTTAGGAGCATAGGCTTCTTTTCTTAATCATATCCTCCAATCGATGACAACTTAGGGCCTTTGTGCATCAAGGGCGATGATTTTCTTAATGAGATGGCCATTTAGCTATTGGATGAGTGCTGATTGATTTCTAAAGGCCCACCTGATTGCGAGGATTCCGCTCCTCTTATCGTAGAGGAAATTTTGATTCATGTATGTTGACTTCGTTCTTGTTGCACCTATTAGGAGCGGATCTACTCTTAGATCGATAGTTTGATAGAGGACGAGCTATTTGAGTTGGAGAGTTGCAATTGTGGAAGGTGCGGCTACGTCGCATCTTGATTGATTGGCGTATGCTCGGGGTTGCCTCTTATAGGTAGGAGTTAAATATCTTTAAATTCAATGACATCATGTTGAGCTTGTTGTAAGAGAAGTTATTGTGGTTGATCATATTACTGTCCCGGCACGATGCAATTTCCTCTTTTCATGTCTTGGGGTGATGACCTCAACTTCTTCTTCAACATACAATTGACCTTAATGGTGGCAAGCATTAGACTTGATACTTCACTTTTCTCCTTGGTAAGTGGCAACTTTATCATTATGCAGAGTAGATGGAGTTTTGCATCAGCAAGAAGATTCAATTTTCTTCGTTCAAGTGCTCATAGTAAAATTGGAGTTGATGTTGTAATTTAGAGATGGTAAAATATTGTAATAGTGGAGAAAGAAACAAGGCCTTGGGCAAGTTTTTTACTATATTAAAGCTAAGCATTTAGGTGGACAGTTATATTTTCACTAACTTGCAATTCCTTTAAATCAAGCTAATGCTTATAACATCAAATAAACGTTCATTCTTGGATAGATAATTGAGAACCAATTAAGATTTTCTGATACACACACTTCAATTTAATTCGGTGAAAAGTCTCAAACATGAGACCTCCCACTTTGATTCAGGACAACTAATGACTTACTCTAAAAGCTCGAACTGATAGAGCAAAGCGAATCAATCCCTTTATCTCATAGCTTAGGCCTCACATCCCATGGGTTAGGTCATCGTCCGAGCCTCCCTTGTGGGCCTCACATCACATGGGTTCAACATCACACGAGCCACCCATCTCACATGGGCTGCCCACCCCGAGTGTGCCTCTGCATCCCACAGGCCACCCCACTCGAGCCTAATGTGAAAATGCCCTTGCATTAAGAACCCTTTCAGATAATCGTGTTCTTGATTTCTTTAACCAAGAATAGCAACCTTCTGGAAATCTTGAATGGAATTGAGAAAATTTTCAATTTCAAAAGAAATTCATTCAAAACAAGTACCAAAAAAAGAAGATATATATATATATATATATATATATATATATATATATATATATATATATATATATATTATATATATATATACATATATATATATTGGGGCAATGCAATGCTAACCTTTCAGAACTTTTCTTTTCTTTTTCAAGTTAAGGAGATGGAGAGAGTATATGCCTGAAAGAGAGAGAGAGAGAGAGAGAGAGAGAGAGAGAGAGAGAGAGAGAGAGAGAGAGAGAGAGAGAGAGAGAGAGAGAGAGAGTTACTTGTTGTGCTAGGGGAGGAGAAGACGAAAAAGGGGGAGAGATAGATAGGTTATTATTTTTTTTTTTTTTGAGAGAGGAAATGATAAAAGATAAATGAGATTTGGGGGTGTCGTTTTTTTGAGATATTTTACGGGTAGTTTTGTGACCGTTGGTAAAGGTCAAGGTCATCATCAAAACCGCCAGTAAAAACTTATACGGGCAGTTGTTTCCTACGTTAGGGGCGGCCACACGAAAGCGCCGATAATTCATATCTAAACTGGGGGTATAACCACTTACTGTTCTAGAGATGATATGGTCCGATATTTCAATGGATTTTTTTATGGGTTGCAAAATTCACAATAGAAGACCACCATATTTATAGTGATTGATAGGTTGTTTACGTATGCTCATTTTGTTGTTTCTCACCCAAAAACTGCTGCCTTTATTGCACAAGTATTTGTCAAGGAGATTGTATGTTTGCATAGAATTCTCACGTCCATTGTGAGTGATCTAGATAAGGTATTCTTTAGCCTTCCCTAGTAAGAGCTCTTCAACATATCTTTATATGAGTAATGCTTATCATCATCAATCAGATGGCTAGATCAAGGTGGTCAACCAATGCCTTATCAGCCTAAATAGTAGGTACGATGGCTACCTTAATTGGGTTGAGTGGTGTTATAATACCACCTTCCACCAAACTATTAGCATGAAACAATTTCATTTCAGGTGGTGGATCATCACCCTATTTGGAAAGGGGTATGATGGTGGGCAAGTTGGAAGTTGAGTTGTGTGATCATGATAACCTATTATGTCATCTTAAAGAACATCTTGTTATATCACAAGGCCGCATGAAACTTGTAAATTGATAAACACCATACGGAGAGGGAAATAACTGTGTGATTGGGTCTTCCTTTTTTTACACCTCTATCGAAAAACTTCAGTGACCATCTGTGCTAACCTAAAGCTTGCACCAAAATTCTATGGTGCTTTATCAAGTGGTGCAATGCATTAGCCGCCCAGTTGCTTACAAAATCAATCTACCTCCTTTTCACATACATCCTGTTTTCCTTGTGTCTTTGCTTCAAGAAAAGCTTGGTGCTTTGCTTCAAACCTTAAAGCTAAGCTACTACCTTTAATAGAAGGATACCTTTAGCTGAACTTAAGGTAGTTCTAGTCTTCTAGATCGTCAAATGATCAAGAGAAATAATCATGCAGTTTGAAAATTGTTGGTGAAGTGGAGTGGCATGTCAACATAAAATACAACCTGAGAGATGTGACATGACCTTCCATCCTTCAACTCACTAGGAAATGATGATGCTTCAGCATCTCATTCAATTGTGGACCATTAATCCAGTGATAAGATTCCAACCTTATAAAAAAAATATCAAAGGCTATTATTCTCCTAAAACAAATTGGATGGGCAATATATGGTGGAGATTATAATTAAAAGGTTGAGCTTTGCTAAGCTCCATTTGTGTGCAATAAAAGCTCATGTACACACAATCTGTCGAAGATCCTATCTATACATTGGAACAATGAGCCATAACTTGCAAAACAAAAACGTACATATCTAAAAAATGTGGCTAATGTTTACTAACCCATCCACCTGTTACCAACATCGGGCCCACAGCCCACATGCTGATTAGATCATATTTTATTTTCGGTAAAACATGAATAAGTTCCAACCAACCCGATGGATGGATTAGATCTCAAACGTATGTTCATGTATGTGAGATTTATTACACATGCCGTCTGGCTTAGCAAAGCTCTTAAAAGATTGTGCAATCTTTCTAACAGTTGTGGGCCCCCACCATGGATTGAGCGTGGCCTGAAGTACATGGATTTTTTATTTTTTTATTTTTCTCAAACCATTATCTCTGCTGCCTTTGATGTCCAATCCACGCATGATGGACTGAAGTGTAGCTCAAAGCAATCCGATGGTTGGATATGCATGCATTTCATGGACCAAATACAGTAGTAGCCCATTGACATTGATCATCCAATCCAATTCCAAGTTATGCGTCCCTATGAACTAAGTGTAGCCCAAAAATAACCAAGCATAATGGGTCTTGGGTTTGACCCTCCGTATAGGCTCACTGGGTCCACCTGGCCAGCAGACCCATTTCATTAGTTCTGCAATTCAAAAACTCAAAAACATAATTTTAAAAAAAAAAGAAAAAAAAAAAGTACTTTCCCTTGGTGGCTAGCATCTTCTTTTCTTGATGGGGTTTGGGGCATCCATGTCGTTGGCCGCCCGTCCGTCCCATCAGATCAAACGGTAGAAAACACAAAACCATGTATCCTACCACAATGGAGTTTATTTTGGAAATCGGGAACACATGCACTCACACATGCTCGTAGTGTAGCACAGACACATTACAGTACATAAAGGTCATTGGTAGTGTAGCACGGACACATTAAAGTACATAAAGGTCATGATATCTAAATCTGTAATAGCTTATTATTAGAAATCAAACCATAGTTCCACCACAGCTTCGGTTTAAGAAAGTGACATTTAAGTTACTGTTTCTTCATGTAGCAGCAACGGCTTCCTTGGGGGCAGCCTCGGCCTCCGTAGGAGGGGCTTTGGCTTCAGCTCCGGCTTCTGCTTCCCAGAAGGAGGTCTTCTTCCCAGTCTTTGAGACCGTCTGCAGCACTGCCTCGGGCTGCACATTGCCCTTCACCGTTACTTTCTGCTCCTTTATGTCCACGTCGAATGACTCAATGCCTGAAACAAGGGATTCAGCATGTTGGTTGGCATCTGCAATGTGGACCCCATGGAAAAAAAATATGTACATGGCAACCTTGATAAACGGTTGGCGCATTCTCTTACCGAGGTCCCATTTACAGTTAAAAGAGTTATAAAGCTCGTCTATCAAGGGGTGGCAACGGCCTTGTGGCCCGCCCAGCCTGGCATGTACAAGCTAGCCTAACTTTGGACCAAGCTTCAGCTTGGCATGTAGGGCCCGATCGATTTTTCAGGCAGGCTTTGGCCCAGGTCATTACAGCTCACCTGGCCCTGCCAAGCCCGACTTACCATATGCATGCATTCCATCCTAAAAATGTCCATTCCAATCAGTGGTTAGACAACACATGCGCCTTGCACGCAGACCGTTGGTTTTCATTCTTCTAAATGTTTATTTTGTTTGTGCATGTGCAGCCCACCTGATCATCAGATGGATTACGAACATTCCCTTCAGAAATAGGGATTTGATCAATTTCAGGACGGGCCTAGCCTGAGCCAGCCCAAACCCAACCCATTGCCACCTCTGCACATGCTTCTGGAGCCATATGGATGGTCTAGATCGACTAAAAGTATGCCACATTTACAGCAGGGAAAAAAAAAAGACAATAGAAGGAGAGATCGGGAGGAGAGGAGAATGCCTACCTTCCATCTTGGTAAGAACCCTTTTCACAGCACCCACACAGCCTTCACAAGACATACCGACCTTGAGGACCACAGTCTGCATTTACGATTAGAAGGAATTTCACGTTAGGAATATCTTACACAAAATGGGAAAAGCGACACTGTATTATATGTTATAATGTGCAACAACATTTTCATTCATAAGCAATTCCCCATACTTGCATATATAATGGACTCTAGATGGTCTACCATTGTATCAACTATCAAAACCTCCTGCTTTTGCTTTTTAGCATTTTCAATTCCGTCCGCAGTTTGTAAGATGAGGGCAATGCATGAGACAACTTCCATAAAGAATTCCCAATGATGGTCAATGGAGATAATGTGCACATTGGTCAAATAGATATGTTAGTGATACAATCAGATTCACAGCCTACATGTGGACCAGTTGCGTGAGAAGCAAACATAGGGTCCACAACCTAATCTTTTTATTATTATTTTTTTGGACAGAGAGAAGAGGGAATTGTCAGGTTTTCCCTCATTTAAAACAATTACCAAATAATGCTCAAGTAGCCGTAGCTTAGTTATTTCTGCTCTTTTAGAGCTTTAGCTTTTGTTTTGACACTACAAATAGCCCATGTTGGACGTGGGAGTGGGGTATGTTGGAATGAGAAGTTGAGATTTTTTTTTTTTTCCCTTCTTTGATGATATTCTCTCCCTCATGCATGAGTTGCTTAAGATTGGCAAGTGTTACCATTGAATCCGAGCATGTGCTGCCAGGTGTCTTCATCACCATGTACTCCGGTCATGGTTTTACGACTCAAACGAGAATGATGTGACTCATCCAAATCAACTCAGACTTGGCAGGACCCTATCCAATTCCATACCCATGAATCAATCCCGACTGGGGCATAGTAGGATCCGATCTGGTTCAATACCATAAGTCACCCTCCTGAGGCACCCCCAAATGGGGCGAGTTGAGCCAACTCAGTCCTGATTCAATTCAAGACCGAATGAGTTGGTCCAAGTCGCCAAGTTTTTTTTTTCCTAGGATTCTGGTGCTTCCATCTGCACCTTGTTAGTCAAAGCCAATAGATAATATACGCAGGCATTGGACCCACCATACAGACGTCACCATCCACTCCCTGTATCGGCATTTTGGAGGAAAGGGACCACTTGACGCATCCTCGATAATGGGATTAGTGGGATGACATCAAGCTATCCTGTCTCCAGAAAAAAGCTCCCAAAAGCAGCATGTTGAGTGGCTCAGAGCCGTTCTCACTGATAGTGGACGGGCTCTCTAAAAGAATAGAGTGGTCCTTCTGAATATTATCTTATCTATACACGTATTATTTGTATGCTTCTCTGCTGTTCGTGTTAATCAGTTCCATCTTTTTATATAGTACATGTGCACCATATCATCCGAAAATTCATGCACCCAATGATCATCTTTAAAAAATCCTTACCTTTATTAAAGATAGGGAATGAGGGGATCAAATAAAGCAAACCTAAACTACCGGACATCATTATCTAAGCCTTATCCCAATTAATTGGGGTCAGCCACATGAATCTTGTTCCACCGTTCCACCCTATCAAGGGACATACCTTCAGTTAGACCATAAGTCATCAAGTCTTTTCTTGCTACTTCCATCCACATCAAGGTGTTCCATAATGGTAATGGTGGCCATAACGGCCACCACCATTACAGTTACGATATGGGCTGTAAAAGCCCCCATGACAGGGCTGTTACAGATCATTTTTCCTGCAATAGCCATTATGGCTGTTTCAGCCCTGTAACTCGTAATGTTGATAGCCATTACCATTACGTAACAGATGTTACAGCCGTTACCGTTACGTAATGGCCATTACAGCCATTACATAACCATTTTGGGATGCCATGATCCACATCCTTTTGGGCCTTACCAACTCACTCTTCATAGGTGTGGTTCTTGGTCTCCATTGCACATGACCAAACCATCTAAGTCTACTTACCCACATCTTATTACCTATTGATGCTGCTTGTAAGTTCCCTTGAACACATTCATTTGTAATTCTACCCTTCCTCATCTTGCCACTCATCCATCTCAACATCCTCATTTCAGCTACACTATGAACATGTTGTTCCTTAACTGCCCAACATTCTGTCCCATAAAGCATGGCTGGTCTTATAGCTATCCTATGAAATTTCCCTTTTAAGTTTGAATGGTACACAAAGATCACAAAAAACCCTAGAGGCACATCTCCACTTCTTCCATCCAACTTGAATTCTATGGATAACACCCTTCTCAATCACTCCTCTCTCATGAATTATTGACCAAAGGTATCAAAAGTGGTCATTTTTTTCAAGAAACATCCAGGTTAGCAATCTTAAGTACTAATTCCTCATTTTCACTCCTATTGTTACTAAAACAACACTTCCTTGTGTTCTATTTTAGCTTGACTAATTTTATATCTTTTAGATTCTATGAGAGAGAAATTACCAGAAATATAAGAGACAAATCCATTTGCGTGTAGGCTCAAGTTTAGGCCTAGACTTGCTTGATCCCAAATATCAGTATACCAAAACAAGCACACTACTATATACCTATATTTTATAGCACATTTACATTTATCTTATGGGGCTAGCTTCAGAAGCGACGGGTGCATGGAGAGCTGTGAATACCCATGCTTTTAGATGTGTGGACAATCAAATAATTGATCTAGAACATCCATTAGGTTCAACAACTTATTATTGGCCACCACAAAAAAATCACACCAATCTACGGAGGTGTCGACACAAGCAATGCCATAGAAAATGGTAGTCTGGACCAAAGAAGGTCCAATGTTTGATGAAAACCTGTCTCCAAGGAAACAATTTAATCAAGATGACCATATAACCATCGATCCATGGCTTGGCAAATCGTTGGCCGTAAAAAGAGAGACCAATGTTCAGAAGGTATCTTCCTCTGATCAGCATGAGTTCATGGTGAGAGTAGTCAAGTGAACCTAATGGGCAGTCTGGATTAATAAGCGTTCATACACCACGTGGTCCTAGAAAGCACCAATAGTATCATCGCACAGCCAGAGCACATGAGCTTTTCCGTCATATATTTAATTATTATTTTTAATATGAATATTTAGGAATGGCTGAGCCATACCTAAGACGGATCCACACCCATAGCCATGTTGCACTATATCCAACATGGGAACCCCAAGCGTTTTTGAAAGATCTAGGTATCACACAAACACCAACATTTGGAGAGAATAGCCCACACTTCCCATGAATGTCAAAAAAAAAAAAAAAATCAGATTTATGAATGTCTGCATGAACAACTAAAGCATTTCACATTTCATTTATACTGTCGCAGAGTAGAATATGTTTCGAATTGTCACTGGCATCAGTTTCCTTTTTTCTTCTCTTTTTTGATTTTTTTTTTTTTTTTTTTTTTTTTTATATATATATATATTTTCTAAGAAACCTAATCTGTCTAAAACTACTAATAAGATGAATCAGATCAGCCATACCAATCTTGAACCCTCAAACTTGCTAAGGGCAATCACAAATAGACAAATCAAAATGTTAATGGTGGATGAATGATTCAAAAGGACCACTAACACTGATCCTTGTGAAGAGATCATGCCCCACCCACAGAATGGGAAACTCACAGCAACCATCAATGCATATTTAAATAACAAACCAGCTTGACATGAATGTGTATCTACCCTAACCAGCCCCCAACCATCTAATTCAGCAAACAAATTAGCGACCCTCCATAGGATGTGCAGTCCACTGCTGCCACAAAGCTAAATATTTAGAGTTCATAAGCCCCCTGTGGCAAATCATGGGTCATGGGAGCCATTAATATCCAATCGTAGAGCCTTGGTTTTAGAAACTGTCGAGTCAAGTTCTCCAAGAAGCACTGTGTATAAAGTAAAACTACTTGCTTGGATCTTGATGAGAGATCTAGAGCTCTACATTTCTTTTCTCTGTCCAAAAAGAAAATGACACCGTAAGTAGTAGATCTAGGATTGCCTCTTTTGGTCCTGAAAATTCATCTTGATGGTTCTAATGCAAGTTTTAGGGAAACCAAAGGACGAAGAAGGCCCAAATCCTTGAAATGAAATCCACCAAAGCAATGTCCAACATGACAAAACATTAAGAAAAAGGCTCCTTAAAATTCTTTCATTTTTTTGCATGCTACATGGCTGAATCAGCAGATGCGACAAACTGGATTGGAAGTAGAGCTCCTATCCCTCCAAAAGCCTTAGAGAATGGAACCAAAAAAAAAACTCCGTCCTTCTAATTAAAATATAAACCTTGGGTATCCTGTAGATTCAAGGACCAGAGGTTCTCTTTAAAAGATTTAGGAAAAGCTCTAGTGTCCAAGTAATGGACCTATTCCTATAGTTAGAATCCCTTACATTTTGACATCCTAGAAAGGCTAGGGGAAACAATACGCTGGTCAAATCGCCAAAACCAGGCATTGACATAGAAAACATAGACTCATCATCACCCAGTTCAAAGCTAATCCATTTTATAAATTTCAAATATCACAATCCTCATCTCTCCAAATCCTTACCCTAAAGATATGACCCACTTTGGCCTTTCTTTACTTTTCTAAATACCATCCCTCTCATCCCAACTAAGCCTTAGATCTCTCTTGGTTTTTTTGTCTTAATTTCTAAAATAATATGAAAAAAATGAATGGATGGTATGGATAAAACATATATATATATATATATATATATATATATATATATATATATATATATATATATATATATATATATATATATATATATATCATGGTAGGCCCCACAAATCCCTTAACTATCCGTTTCTGGCTAGATCTTGGTGGAGTAATCCGCACTCTCCAACCAGGGGGTGCAGATTTTGTGCAAAAGCCTATCAGGAAATTCCTGGGCTGGAAACTTAGGTGTGGCCCACTGTTATGTTTGTGATAAATCTAACCTGTCCATCTATGTTTTACGATCATTTTAGGAATTGAGACAAAAAATGAGCAGGATACAAGACTCAAGTCGGCCGCACTAAAGGAAAAGGTGGGTAGGAAAAACTGGATGAAACTGGTATGCGTCTAGCGAGCTACACTTTAAATCTCGAACCTAACCATCTTCAAGTTGACCTTTCTAACCGTCTATTTTGCAAGCCACCAGTTTGATGGTTAGGATCATTAAATTAACAAAACTCATTAAAAGAGGCAGTCCAAGGCGGGCCTGACTAGGTGGATGGTCATACTGATGATTGGATCTTTTTAGGTAAACCGGTATTTTCCGGGCTACCCATTTCGCAAACCATCGATCCAATGCTTCCGGCCATCGCGAAAGCACGGTGCCCCGCAAGTGTCCTATAAAGAGCGCACTAGACCGTATGAACGGTCCAGATTCAAGATCAGAAGTCCACGTTAGCAATACTTGTCATGTGCAAATGAGTTGTATTGGAAGCTAAGAAAATGCTAAAGATTCAGATGATAAGGAACTTGAGAATAGAACCGAAAAAAGACCAAATTTACACAAAAACCTAAATGAAATATTTCAGAAACAGAATTTTGAGCGAATCAATCTAATCTGTGTCTTCCAATTCAAAAGAACATCAACGATTAAAAATCCAACCGTACAGATCTTTGAAAATAAAACCTAATCTCTGTAAGTCCCGATTCCATCATTTCAAGAACAGAACAATATCAACATCGCAAGATCTCGAATTTATATGTAGAAAGGTCAAAATCTCTGTATTTATGCGAGATCAGATTCAATGGCAAAATCGTAAATAGATACGTATACAGGGTGGAAATTAGGCGAAGAAGGTACCTGAGCCATGGCGGGAGAGAGAGAGAGAGAGAGAGAGAGAGATGATTTGAGTTGCCGCGACCGAAGCCTATGGTTTGGAATTTAAAAGGGAAGAGATCGGTGCCGGCGCATGGGGCTAACGTGCGCGGAGTGCTAAGTGACCCGTGTCGTGAAGCAAACGTCTACGATCTTTCAATCGGAATCTTCGAGCATGATGTTTTCGTAAATGTGCAGCGGAGCGCGTGGGGCATTACAACAAGAAAGTAGTCATTTGATACTCCGGCTGTGGGACGCGGATTGCGTCCTTACCGTCCGGGCAGGGCACTGTGGGGTTCACAGTGATGTAAGTGTTTTATCCACGCTGTTAATCGTTTTTTTAGATCATTTTAAGGTATGCATTAAGAAAATGAGTCAGGTCCAGAGCTTAATTAGGCCACAAAGTGGGGATTAAACGTCCACCATTAAAAACTTTTAGGGAGCTGGATTAGTTTCGGATAAGTTGATTTTTTTTTTTTTTTTTTCACTTCATTCACGTCTACAGGACCTTATGAATAGGTTGGATGGTAAAAAAACATCCAGGTGAACCTTTGACAGTGGATGTCATTATCAATGTAGCTTCCTTTGGTGTAGTCCACTGTAGTTTTGGATATACTTCATTTTTATAATTATATCTTAAAATGATACGAGAAAAGCGATGAGCGACGTGGATAAAACACTTACATCACGGTGGGCCCGCATAGCCCTGCCCGGATGGATTAGCGTCCGGGCAGGGGTAGGACGCAATCTGCGTCCCCGGCTGTGGAGCATGAGTAATACACTGGCAATTGTATTTGTACACGTGAAATGTATGCAGCTTGAATTCAATAGACGCGGATAGGAGCGGATTGAATACTGAACGCTTGGATGTCAATCGGCTGTTTCTTTCTAATAAATGCTCTTTGGACGGAGATCTGTTAACGGATGTTTTTCCGTTTAGGCGTGAACGCACTTGGGTGTTTTAACTGCACGGGAATTCAGGTGGGGCCATGTTTGTGAGAAATTCTATCCAATCATCCATTTTTTGAGCTCAATTCAGGACATGAAGCCAAAAATGAACCGTTTCTGGAGCTCAAGTGAGCCAATAACGTGATAATTAAACGTTCACGGTTGAAATATTCATGGCTTACAGAAGTTTTGAGTCATGCTAATATTTGTAATTTCAATTCAGCCCAGTAGGAATGAAGTTATTAATGGTATGGGTGGCTTGTAAACATCACCGTCCAACTTAGGCAAATTTCAACTGTAGGAATTTTCCTAACTACATTTTCCTTTAGTACGGCCCACTTAAGCTTTGGATACAGTTTATTTTTAACATCATATCTTGAAATGAACTCAAAATACGGATGAAAGGGGAGGATTTCTCACAAACATCTCAGCGGCCTCACCTGTGTTCCCAACGCTACGTGGCCAAGGAAGCCGATTGCCTACTGAGTAAACTCTGTGGGTCCACTTGATTTATGTATTTTATCCTGTCTGTCCATCCATTTTATAAAATAATTTTAGAGCCTTAGCTCAAAACCTAAGCATATAAACCGCTAAAATCGACGACACCAAAGGAAACAACGTGAATTGAATTTATACTGTTGAAAAATTCTCGGGGCTATAGAAATTTTGGATCAAGATTATATTTGTTTTTTTTTTTTTTTTTAACCTTCATTCATGTTTTTTGGTCCTTTGAACAGTTTGGATGAAAAATAAACATCACTGTGAGGCTGGAAAGGTTTCAACGGTAGAAATCATTACTTCCACTGTTTCCTGTGGTATGGTCCACTTGAGATTTTTATAAGATTTAATTTTGGGTTCAACGGTTAAAATTATATGGACAAACAGATGGAAGGTGTGGATAAATCACATAAATTCACAATAGGCTCAACTAAAATATCTCATTATGAGGATCCGATTTAGTGGCCGAGTGGGGTGCACGGCGGAAACGGATAAAGATCCGTTAACGGATCTAACGGATTAGCATTTATACAAGGAAACATTGGCATCCAACTAATGGAAGCAGATTGCGTACTGAGTAACTCAGTACGCTTGGCGTACTGAGTAAACTCTGTGGGGTTTGCCATGATCGATGTATTTTATCCACTCCGTCCTTCTATTTTATTAGATAATTTTATGACATGGCTCCAAAATTGAATGATATCCCAAGCTCAAATGCACCACACCACATGAGATAGTGTGAATTGAACTTGTACCATTGCAAAATTCTTGAGTGTCACAGAATTTTTGTATTAAGCTTATATTTGTTTTTTCCCGTCATCCATGTCTTTGTGATATTATTAACAGCTTGGATGACAAATAGACATCACTGTAGGACCGAGGAAGGTTTCAACGGTGGAAATCATTATTCCCACTGTTTCCTGCCTTATGATCCACTTGAGAGTTGGATATGCTTCAACTTTGGGCTCAACTACTTAAATGATCTGAAAAAACGTATGGACGGTGTGGATAAACCACTTATTTTCACGGTGGGCCCAACTGAGTTTACTCAGTACGAGAAGAGCATACTGAGTTACACAGTACGCAATCCGATTCCAATTTTGCCACATCACTTCGGTAGCCCATTGGCTACTGAAGCGTTCGTATCCAATCCGCTCCCGACGCGGATTGTGTACTACCCCCGCCGTCCCTAGCTCCGAACGGGCAGTTCTGTGGGCGGGCCCACCGTGATGTATTTGTACATCTAAGCTGTCAATCCCTTTTCTCAGGTTATTTTAAGGCATGAGCACAAAAATGAAGTAGATCCAACGCTTAAGTGGACCACGCCAAATAATAAGCTTGGTTGCATTAAAATGAACAAAGCATTAAATGCAAGAGTCATCTGTGGTGTGATCGATTTGACTGTTGGATCTGCTTCATTTTTGTGTTGATGCCTTAAGATAATCTAAGAAAAAGGATAGACAGCTTGGATGTACAGATACACCACGGTGGGCCCACCCACAGAACTGCCCGTTCGGAGCCGGGGGTAGTACGCAATCTGCCTCCGAATTAAAAAGTCTAACTATTAACTATGGAGATCACTCTAGATAGTAGATTGACAGAGTTTAATTTAAATGACTTGAGTATCATTTTATTAAAAATTTATTGATTAGAAACCGTTGATTGTTTTTGTTTCGACGGTCCATAAGATGTCAGCCAATCAACCAGTTAAGCCATCACTTTTTATATAATAAGTTTAGTGCCTGTGTATCATCCCTCGCACTAGCCTGAGTATTAATTT
Organism: Magnolia changhungtana; assembly: GCA_030180095.1. Classification (NCBI taxonomy): domain Eukaryota; kingdom Viridiplantae; phylum Streptophyta; class Magnoliopsida; order Magnoliales; family Magnoliaceae; genus Magnolia; species Magnolia changhungtana. The sequence continues at coordinate 8,707,268 of JASAUF010000322.1, read as the reverse complement.
TTCTCCTTAAAAAAAGAGAATTTTACGTGTGCGGATTGCCTATTGATGCCTGCACGGTGCAATGTGGGACCCACCTATGTGTTTTATCCATGCCATCCATTCTTTTTTAGAAATCATTTCAGAACATGAAACAGATACAAATCTCACATAGAGTACATGACAAGAAACGGTGTTAATTGAATGTCCACCATTAAAAACTGCCCGTGGCCACAAAATTTTGAATGAAGTTGCTATTTGTGTTTTTGTTTCAACACATTGGACCTTAGAAAGTTTTTAATGGTAATAAGCAATGTTTCCTAGTGATAGGCTACTTGAGATTTAGATCTATACCATTTTTTAATAATGTTGGAAATTATACAGAATAAAATGTTTCTGTAAAATATATAAACAGAAAAATCACGATGATCAGAACTAAGGACAGGCTGAAGCACGTCTGAAATGCTGTCCTTAAAGCGTTATTTGCCCATACTCAAGAGTATGCTGATAGGTTACAGGCAAACCATTTCTAAGATATGACGAGCCTGGTGTGGGTCTGCGTTCAGCAAACACGAAGGCCCACCAAATGGAACTCTGTTACACACTATCTGACAGAAGTACAATAAAGAAAAATCCTAAAAGAGAAAAAGAGAAGAGAATATGTGATTTAGACCACTGCACTGGTAAGTTCTTCTGCCATTGGTTCAATTGAACCGTTCTAGACTACATAGTTGGTCTGTTCTTTAAGCAAAGGTTCAACCCTTGCTGTCTTACTGGAGTACAGAAGAGGAGTGGTGGGCTGTCCCAATTCGTATGTGTCTGCTGGAGTGGGTTGAGAGATGGTTTGGAAACCCATCCATGCCCTCCTTTTATAGGCTATGATGGCTGGGGGTTATGGTCCAGGGAAATAAATCCCATGACCGCTTTCTAGCTGTTGGAGAAAACTAACTGTTTTATGGCCGTTTTATGACTGTTGTGCATGGGCTATTAAGATTGCCATCATGCCGATGCAGAGACAAATAGATAGCTTTCTATTTGTTGGGCTAGCCATGCAGCAGTTACTATTGCTACGCACTGGAACACTCAAGGTCCATAGTCCTTGGACTAGGTAAGCAAATATTATAACACTCCACTGTTTTCATTTAAACCACAAAAAATTCTTCTCTTTTTCCAATGTGGGACTATTCCCAAAACTCACAAAAGGTGTTTTTTCAAACACTTTTTATATATTATATATTATTTTTATTTTATTAAAATATATTTCAAAAATCAATATTTTGCAACAAATAATGCTCTAAAATGAGTTATATGGAGATTATATACTGTTTATCTATTTAGCAAGATTATTTTAAAGTTCAAATGAACCACACCACAAATAATAGTGGGACAATGATTCTTAACGTTAAAATATTTGTAAGTCTCATTATAACATTTATTTTCCATCCATTCTATTAATAAGGTCACACAAACTTAAATGAAAAGAGAAAAAGTATCATCTTAATGCAAAACTTTTGTAACTCTGAGAGAGTTTCAACTGCAGATGTTCAATCTCCCATTGCTTTTTATAGTGTGGTCCACTTGATCTTTGTATCTGTCTTTTTATTTTTTTTGGCTAGAGCATTACAACGAGCTCCTCGAATGGACAGACAGTTTGGAGATAACACATACCTCGTGATGGGACCCACAGAACTTGGTGACGTCAACGCACTAGCCATGTTAGTGATCTGCTTCCTTATGTCAGAGTCAACAAACGATCCGCGACTATTTTTACGGGAGCGGATTAGGTGAGAACCCACCTGACCCAAAACGGTGCGACTATTACCATGGAGCCCACATTGATGTATCTATTGTATATCCATTCTGTCCATCCATTTTTCCGGATCATTTTAGGTCATGATCCAAAAAATAAAGAAAATCAAAATCTCAGATGGACCATATTTTAGTAAAGAACAATGATTGAACGCCCCTACCATTAAAAACTTATTAGGGCGCACCTTAATATTTATGTAGTGTTTATTTGCCATCCAAATCCGTTGATGAGGTTAAAAAAAAACTTGGATAGTGGGAAAAACCAAATATGAGCTCGACCCAAAACTTTCCTAGCCTATTAATGATCAATCAACACCTTTTCCTATGGTATGGTCCACCTAATAATTAGTTCTAGTTCAATTTTGAGATAATACACTAAAATGATCTGAGAAAAAGGATGGACGGGGTGGATACAAAATATGTACAACAAGGTGGGTCCCACGGTAAGGGCCGCACTGACTTGGGTCAGGCCGGTGTCTCACCTAACCCGCTCCCGATTTTTACAGAGCGATACCCATTTTTTCGTGCGTGGATTAGGTACTGACCCCGCTTGTTACTAGTTCAGGACAAGTTGGGCTTCGAGCTACCTTTGTAATGTATTGATTTCATCCACACCGTCCATTCATTTTTCCATATCATTTTATAATATGAACCCAAAAATAAGGAAAATCGAAGGCTCGAGTGGACCACACAGTGGGTATTTTCCTACCATTGAAAAATTATTGGAAACCATGAAAGTTTTGGATTAAGATTATATTTGTCTTTTTCACTTCATCTAGGCGTATACGACATCGTAAACAAAACGGTGGGTGAAGATTATATTTGTCTTTTTCACTTCATCCAGGTGTATATGACACCATAAACAAAACGGTGGGCCCTAAGATGGTTTCAATGGTGGGGATCCTTAGCACTTGTAAGGCCCGTATCCTAGTCCGTACTATTCCATCGACTCCCGCGATCCTTCCCGTCGAATTCCCGCAATCTGCAACATATAATCGATGTTTACGCGCAATCCTAAGTTGTATCCTATAGATTTGAGTCGGCTTAATCTGAGACTTGTACTATTGTGACCGTATCGTCGCCGCGGTTCCGACGCTGTATTTTGCTCACCGATTCGATACCCTGGCTAGGAGATGTGGGATGACGTTTATTTTGAAGAAACGTCGCACTTTTACGAACCCAAGAGAATCTCTACAACCCATCCCATCAATCAATCAATCAATCAATCAAAGTACACACACATGCTTTCTTTCTCCCCAGGTCAAACAACCACCATAAGTTAACTCTCATGTCAAGTACATCTTTCACTCGCATCCATCACTCACATCCATCACCTCTCTCTTACAACCACCCCTTCTCTCTCTCTTTTTGTCAACACACATTTCAAGCAAAAGTAGTGGACGTCCAAACCCTTCTAAGAGAGAAAAAGTGAGTTGTGTGTGGCCCACTTCCCACCCCAAGATCCATCATCCTAGCCCTTCATTTCTCATTGCCCTCAATCAAAGTGAGACATCAAGAGATTCGCGTTCCATCGGACCAAGAAGATAGAACGGTGGGTGCTTCTATAGGCCTAGATTTCATATTTTTATGATGGGCCAAGTGAGGCCTACCGATTGATGGTATGGATCTCACTTTGGACCCTAGGTGTGGCTGATGGCCCACCTTGACCTCATGATCATTCCATGATAGGGCCATTCTCCATGGACCCTATCATGACGTTTATTTTCCTTGCACAAATAGGGTCATCTAGACCTTGCATTTTGGTGGAGAAAGAATCTCCACCATTGATTTTGATCGTTGGGCCCATATGTAATGAGACCCACTTGATGTATGTTGTAAATCATGGAAGGGAGGGCCCATAGTGTCGGGGTCCCTCCATCACTCGATCTCTCTTTTCCCTTGTTGTTGGCCCCTTGATGTATACATTTTATCCAAGTCATCCACCTTCATGGGACCCACTTGATGGACGTGTAGGATCTACACCGTCTAAACCATGTGGGCCCTACCTTAGGGAGATGGAAAAACACAAATATAAGGTTGATACAAATCAAGTGGGCCACGTCCATGTGGGACCCACCTGGATGAGATGTATTCACAACGTCTAACGTCCCTGGACGCTGGACGTGCAATGGAGTGTGAACAGTGGGTGTATTAACCAAAAAAAAGTTACTTGATTTTAAGGCTTTTGGGTGGGCCACTCATACAGGCCCCACCTTGATGTATGAACCTTATCCATGCCATCCATTCCATTCCTCAGCTCATTTTAGGTGTTGAGTCGAAAAATGGAGCCAATCTGATTATCTGGTGAGCCATTTCTTAGAAAACAGTGTTGTCTACTATTGAAACCCACTCCGATGTTTCTATACATCGAAACATGCTCGATGTTGGGCTTGATGGATCTGTTATGGACTATAGAATCCAATGGGTGGGGTGGATTCTTCTTGTGCGGGCCCCACTTGTGAAAAACTACAGAAAAACCGTCTTTAAAAAAAAATAGATAAATAAGCAGCAAGTGCTACCCTGTGGGCGGTAGAGGTAGGGATCCTAGGTCCCAGCCGTGGGCCCCACCGTGATGTGTGTAGAACATCAACACTGTGCATTGGTGGGCCCCCCCTTCTAGCCATGGGCCACCCTAAAAATCAACCATATGTGAAACTCGGGTGGCCCACACGCAGGGAACAATGGGATTGAGCGTCTTCCATTGAAACCCTTTTGGGTTGTCACAGAAGTTTTGGATCATTATGAAATTTGTTTTTCCTCTTTATCTAGGTCCGTGTGACCTTATCAACAGATTGAATGGGAGGTAAACGTTATGGTGGGCCCCACGTGAGACCTGCAAGAGGGTTGGCTGGTGCACGCATACAGCAACGTAATAGCTGCTGTATTGATGTCCCCATGCCATGTGGGCCCCATGCACGAGGTATGTGCTATATTTATGCTGTCCATCCCTATGAGACCCACCATGATGCATGTATTGCATCCAAACCATCCAACCATTTTGAAAGATAATTTTAAGGCTTGAGACTAAAAATGAGATAGATCTAAGATCAGGTGGACCACATTACAGAAAATAGTGAGTTTGAATGTCCACCATTAAAACTCTTGGGCCATAGGGTTTGGATCAATATGATATTTGTTTTCCCCTCTTAATCCAGGTTTTCATAACCTTATGATTAGATTAGTTGGAAAATAAACTTTATAGTGGGCCCTGTGGTTTATTTAACTGTGAAAATTATTATCTCCGTTGCTATCCATGGTATGGTCCAATTGATCCTTCAATATGACTCATTTTTGGGAATTTATAAGGCCTATTGTTGAGGCCCACCTTGATGTGTATAAGGCCTGTTGTCGAGGCCCATCTTGATATATATAAGTCCTATATGATTAGGCCCATCTTGATGTATTTGTGGTCGTCCGTTGAGGCCCACCTTGATATATATATGTAAGGACCATGTTATCTGAGGCCCATGGGTCGAGGCCCAATGGGATGTACATAAGGTCCATTGCAATGTGTGATTCCACCATGGTTATGTAATGATGTTTATGGCAGGCCGTGCTTTGGGAGCAATGATGGTTTGACGCCCACATTGTAAGTACAATGTTGGTTAAATGTCCGCATTGTAACTTTCCCTAGGGCCCATTGATAGGCCCATACTTGTTGTGTGTAGGCTGTTTAGGCCCATCTGCGTTGTAAGGATAGTTTATTACTTTATAACATACTTAGTATAATTCCATGACTCATGCCATATGCATCATATGTATGCTTGATATGAGTAGTGACTGATCATAGCATATGCCACTGGGCAGATTATTTATGAGACTCATTGATAGGAGTTACCCACATGAGTGCGTGGTATGCGCGAGATTGCTGCATGACTGTACGGTGTGACTCATGCATCTCGTATATGTGACTTGATTATTATACGCCCTAGCGACATCAGGGCCGTGGCCTCCACAGGCACATCGTGGATGGCCGTATCGGATACTGGAAATACTTGATTTTAGCACTGTGGCACTTAGGATGTTCTTGGGTGAAAGTCACAGAACCTTTTTGGTACTAGGAGATGCTCCAACGTCTAGACTGAGTGGATACATGAGCGCAGGAGTGCCGAATACCAGTAGGCCACATCTCTCACTGTGTCGTGGCCAGTTGGAAGGGGATGTGGTCTTATCCGCCCGAGTGAGGGGGTTGTAAGCTAGGCTGAGTTTGACCAACTTGCAAATGAGTCCGCTATCAGTGAGCCGGGTAGGTATTGGCAAACTACTGGTTAGGCGGATAGTGTGGTCTCTTCCACTTATTGGGCTGTACAGCTAGGGAGGCGGCAGTTAGTGTGAAGTGTATTAGACCCCAGTGATATCCCAGAGAGAAACTGTACTGATATGTGTACTTGATGAGGACTAGCATGCTTTCTTTGCATCTCGCATATGACATTTGGCTATATAGGTCTGGCATCGCATGACCTTGGTATGACCGATGGCATTCATGTTTTGCATCGCATAGCCTTGGTACAACTGATAGTATTCATGGACTTACCGCATATTTCCGCATTACTCTGATATTGTATACTTGTCACTCGTCTTGCACACACACTTACATCACCCTCTAAGCTTTTGTAAGCTTATGTACGACCGTTGCGTGCAGGTGTTGTTAGATTGTAGCAGCGCTTAGGCAGAAGCGTGTATCAGATCATTTTAGAGCTTTTTGATCACCTTGTATTTTCCTTTCCGTATTGTACTTAAAGTTTTTGATGTAGTGAATATGTGGTGATGTTGTTTTGTGACTTGATTATGCTTGTGGTTATGCTCCATTACAAAAAAAATTCATACTGAAAATCTTCATTATAGGATCTTAAGATTGAAATTTAGCATATGAATGCCGGGAGCCAAGAATGAGGCACTACGGAGGCTGTCGGCGCCGGATTCGGCGATCGAAAATTTTGTGAGCCCGTTTTCCGAGTTAGGGGCGTGGCTACTGCTTCCAGTGGTGTGGTCCACTTGAGCCTTGGATCAGCCTTACGTTTGAGATAATAATATAAAATAATATGCAAAAATGGATAGGCGGTTTGGAATAAAGCCATACATAACTGTGCCCCCTCAGAGCCTCGGTCTGTCCCTAGCTAGGAACAGGCGGCAGGTGGGGTAGTACCTAATCCGCACCCCATTTTTAGGAAACGGATTGGCTACGCACCAGCCAATGGCTGGTGGTCGATGCTCTGTGGTGCCACCACGATGTATGTGTTTCATCCATGCCGTCCATCTATTTTTATAGATCATTTTATGGTATGAGATGAAAAATGAGGTATATACCAATCTCAAGTGGACCACATTATAGGAAACAATGTCAAATGAACGTCGACAATTAAAAACTTTTTGGGGGCTATAAAAGTTTTGGATCAAGCTGATCTTTGTTTTTTTTATCTTCATCTAGGTCAGTATAGCCTAATAAACAGATTGGATGTCAAATTAACAGTACAGTGGGCCTTAGGGGGATTTTAATGGTGGATATCCAATCACTATTGTTTCCTGTGGTGTGGCCAACCTGAGATTTATATCCCTCTCTTTTTTAGATCAATCCTTAGAATGATATGTAAAAATGGATGAATGGCATGGATGAAACACATACATCATGGGCTAGTGGCAGGGGAGTAGCCAATTCGTTTCCCATTTTTACCAGATAATGCCCAGACTAATAAAATGTCCAGGCCGGTACATTATAAAGGGTGTAATTATTGAAATGCCTTTGTTTGGTAGAAGGGTTAATGTTGAGAATTGTGGGGTCCACATGATATGCATATGACATCCAACCCGCTGAAAAGATGCATCCCACTATGATAATAAATTGAGAAAAAAAATCTGACTAATCCAATCAAAGGCCGGCCAACAAGAAAAGACAATACACACTACCCAAAAGGATCCAAATTCAAATGCGTCTTATCTCATGATTGGACGGGCTAAAATTTTGGCTCATATTAAGTTGGATCGTTTAATTGTGGGACATGGATCGGTTGTGAGGAGCTCAACACCCCACTTCGATATGAAAATTAGTGTCACCATTTTATTGGACCGCTATCAAAGATATACGCTAAGTCAACCTTAAAAAACAAAAAAGGCTTAGGCCTTTTGTGACAGCTTATGACCCCGCCAATCAAATCTAACAATTGAGGTGGGTGATAAGCTCACTGGATTTTGCTTGCGAGGATGGAATTAGTTTGTAAATAAGCTTTTTGTGGCATACCATAATGTGTAGGTTTTATCCACGTTATCCATTCATTTTGACCGTTCATTTTAAAGCATGAGCTAAAAACTAAGGCAAATCTAATGCTTAAGTGGACCATACAATAGGGATTCAACACTTACAATTAAAAACTTCATGTGAGCAGTAGAAGTTTTGATCAAGTTGATATTTGCCTTTTCCTTTCATCCAGGTCCATGTAACCCTTGGTCCCTACTCATGGCTCAATGATAAAGAATTTCAGCATGTAGGTCATGCGATCAAGTGTGTGAAAAAATAATAAAAATAATAATAATGATAATAATAATAAGAAGAAAAGGTTTACTTGAGCTTTGGATCCGCCTTATTTTGTCTAAAACTCTAAAATGATTTAGTAAAATGAATGAACAATGTTAATAAAACCTATGCATGATGAATTATGGAGAGCCCATGGAGCCCCTTCATAGAAAGAAGGAGATCGCCTTGGTATAATGGTCGGACTTTTGATAATTGGACCAAATTTGTATGAGGGCCCACTATGATGTATATGTCTGTTTATCCACATCATTCATCTCTTTTTGAAGATCCTACTTAATATATGTCAAAAAATACGCAGATCCAAAGCTCATGATAGAGATCACTCTTGCATTTAATACTTTATATATTTAAGGTGCATTTAACGCAACTCAAGTTTATTATTTGATATGGTTTACTAGTGTTTGATTTGCTTATTTTGTGATCATACTCTTGCATGATCTTGGAAAAGATGGAAGACGTGGATAAACAGATACATCATGATGGGCCTTTATATAGATCTGGTCGGATGCTTAAAAGCCCAGCAAGGATTCGTAGGCCAGACGCAATCCGTTTCCCGTCCTTACATAAAATGCGCATACGATGTGAGCCCCAAAACCTTTTTTGACTGTATTACTTTTTGTAGAAAAATAATAGAGAGCATTTTGATAATTTCTTGTTTCAAAAAGGAAATTCTTCATGTCAACGTCCTGATTTGTAAGGAATATCATCGTGCTTCACCCCCAAAAAATTTCTCATCTCAATGCACGCGTATGGCCCACTTGCTGTTAGCCAGACCAATTGACGATCCTAGCCATCAGATCAGTAAAAGATTTTTTTGATCATTTTAACGGTCATCCATAGTGCGCCCATACAGTAGGGTTCTGTATTCAATTACATTAATACGTCCGGGTATGGGGTCCACCGTGATGTAAGTGTTTTATCCACTACGTTCAGTACTTTTTTAATATCATTTTAAGGTATATGCAGGTCCACGGCTCGGGTAGACCACACCAAAGGAAGCCGCATTGGTAATGACACCCACCATTGAAACCTTTCTAATGGCCACCTTTTATGTGTTTTTACCATACAACCTATTCATAAGGTCATGTAGACTTCGATGATGAAGTGAAAACACAAATATCAGCTTGATCTGAAACTTCTCCAGCTCCCAAGAAGTTTTTAACGGTTAAAGTTTAATCTGTACTTTGTGGTCTACTTAAGCCTTGGAACTACATCATGTTTTCTCTATTACCTTAAAATAATCTGAAAAAAACAATAAACAACATGGATAAAATACTTACATCACGGTGGCCCCATAGAGCCCTGCCCGGACGGATTACCGTCCGGGCGGGGTAGGACGCAATCCGCATCCCATCATGTTGGGCAAGAATTTCACCAGCATCTTCCATGTTAGTCACACGTTTTCCTTACATGCGATACAATGCACTTTCATCCTGACCATCCAAGTTGTGGGGCATGATGTAGATGAAGCATGGCCTGAAAAATGCTCTAACAATTCTAGCAATCCAATTGATGGTTATCAGATGGTGAATTGTCCAAATCCAAGGGTCGGTTCAGCCACTTGGTGAGGTGTGGAGAGACGCAGAATCCTTCCACTTGTTTGGGAGAGATCGTACACAACGATGCAGTACAGCGTCGGGTTGGAAGTACTTCTGTACTGCATACACATGTCTCTCTCTGCTTCCGTGAACCTTTCGTTTCTTAGCATGAGTTGCGTGGAGGCGAATTAGGTGAGGCAGGTGCATCGGCTTAGTGGGGAGCGGATTAGGTGCGGCCCCGGCTCCACCCGAGAAGATGCGCGCCCTTACCGTGGGGCCCACCTTGATGTATGTGTTCTATGTCGACAGTCCATCTGTTTTGCCCGATTATTTTCGCATGTGGCGCCGGGAGGGATGTGACGAGGTTGATCAGTGTCTTCCTCAAGGAATAACTACTTTAAATCCACGGATCTCCTGGACTTCTCACCGATTACTCATCTACACCGAAAGGCATAGGTATCTTTTTGAATGCCTTAGCGTTCTTGTGAGTGTATGTGGTGGCCAGCTAACGTTGCGTTGTTAGTTGTTGTGTTTTGTGGATTTTCTCTAAATGAGGAAAATACTTGTGTTTTCATGTGCCCATGGTTGGGTTAGATTTTTGGATAATTTGTTTTGGTTTGGATGCTTAAATATTACCAAGCTTGGGTAGTTTCTTTTGGATGTTTTGATGGCTGATTGTTAATATATATATATTTGATGCCTATTCTTTGTCAAGTCTATCTGCTCACATGTTTTACTGATCATCTGTTTGAATCTCATTTTACTTATCTATGGAATGCATGGTATAAATGGTGATTGCTTTCTGATAATTGTTGTATGTCCATAGAAGTTGTGAGCTGATTTGTGATTTCTAGTTTGATAAAGTGAAGTTGCTATCTGCTTTTGAGAAACCTCAGCTCTCCGTTGCCTTGATTCTCTCATGTTTTTATGATTCAACTTCAGTCAACTGCTATTGATATATATATCTTGCCCTTTGCCAATGATTGATAAAAAGAGGGAGAACAAATCCCACCATGAGGAACATTCTTTGTATCTATGTATATATAGTGGTACAGGTGATAGGGGGAGCAGCTGCAAGAAGACAGGGGGAGTAGGGGAGTAGCTACATAAATTAAAGTGTATGAATTTGCAGTATCTTTGTAAAATTATATAATCGTTCATATACACACAATTTAAGATGTTGTTCTAGGTGGTTTTAGGTGTTTTGTCACGTAATTTACAAAGGGGGAGATTGAAAGTGCCATGGTTTGTCAATTTGCATGAGTGCTGAGTCAGCAAATCAAGTGAGCTCCATAGGAAGATCATTCAAGTGTCTGTCTCAACTGGATGTGTGCTCTGAACTCATTAAAGGTAAACTTAAACTCACATCCTATGTCCCAAAACACCCAGGTATATAAAACCCTTAAAAATGGATAGAACAACATAGGGTTTAAAGTTTGAACAACCAACTTGATCTCTGGACAAACTTCTAGATGAATCGATGGAAGAATCGATATCATCGACATTCGAATTCCGAGATCATCGAGACGACTCGATATAATCGAACTCTGGTTAGGTTGTGTCCAGCAAGTTGTTAAGGCAAATCATATATTTGTCGATGACTTGAAGAGAGCCTTGATATCCTCGGAACTCAAATTCCGATGATATTGATGGATCTTTGATGTTATTGAATTCAGACCAAACTAGTCCGGCAAGCTTTTAGGTAAATCCTCTTTAAATGTTCAAGGTATCGAGAATCCATCAATTATATCGATATTCAAATATCGATCACATCTAAACTAGGTCGATATCATCGAATTTGGACAATGGAATGTCCAGCAAGCTTATAGGAAAATCTTCTATAAAAGATCGATGAATCGAACCAGGTATCGATATCATCGACATTTGAAATCCGATGACATCGTGGGAGGATCGATAATATCGAAGCCAGCTGTCTCATATTTAACCTGCTCTCATAGTTTCATTGTCGAGGAATCAACCGTTGTTCGATGAAATCGGAGTTCGAAATCCAATGACATCGAAACATGTTCGATACGATCGAGCTGTGTATAAGAGATTCAATTATGATTGTCAGTAGAGTTCATACCATCGGTCTGTCCCTCGATGTCTTCAAAAGTATACGTTTGATGATATCGAAGATGGCTCGATGATATCGAACTCTGTCAAAAACTGACTATTTTATTACCGTTGGATCTCTTTGCCTATTTAAGGAGAGTTTGCTATTGGTTGTTGTATTGAGAAAAATAGAGAGAGTTTTGAGAGAGTAACTCATATCATCTACCTTAAGCCTTTTTTCTCATGGGAGTTCATCCTTCAATCCACCCTCATCATTGATATTCAATAGAGTGAATTGGGGAATGAACTTTCGCATTCAAGGATCTTCCAGCTACTACCTTAATGGCAAATCATTAAGCTGGGATCCCTTGAATGCCTAAAACCTTGGAATCTCTCCATTGCTTTAATAGGTAAGATTTATTAGAGTAGATTCCAAGATAACCTTGACCCAACCCATCACCTTTATTGGTACATCTTCAAGTGTTGTGGATCAAGAGAGCTGAAGAATCTTCATCATCAAGGAGGAGATCTTCATCAACGCGCTGAACGGGGCTCATCGACTTATCTATAAGTCATTAGAGTCCAAAGACCCTGCTGATCATTCCTTTGTATAGGATTGGGTCACAAGTGATTCTCACCCCTTTCAATTCTTCATAGGAGGCCTCTGACTAGAGAGTACGTGTGGGTGCTGTGTGTTGACTCTTGCTCTTGTAGAGCATAAACTTAGGTCCTTGGCCTATGTGGCCTAAAACTTAGGTGCTGTGTGTTGACCTTTGCTCTTGTATAGGGCATAAATTCTAGGTTCCTTGTGTGGATCCTTAGCCTGTGTGGCCTAAAACCTTAGGTTCCTTGTGTGGATCATTTGCTCGTGTGTAGAGCATAAAACTTAGGTGCTGTGTGTTGACCCTTGCTCCTATGTGGGGCATAAACTTGTGTCTCGTGGAGACATGTCTAGGTTCCTTGTGTAGGTCCTAGAGACAACCTTGTGTAGGTTGTGAAGGTTAGAGGTGAACTTGATTTAAAACCTCCGTTAGTGAAATCCGGTACACTCAAGGGTTGAGTGCGTCCACCGGGAGTGGAGTAGGCAAGTAACCGAACTACTATAAACGACTGTGTTTGAGTTGTTATTTGCGTTTTACTTTTCTGTGTTTACTTTGGATGTTCACATGATACATGATGACATGATTATTTAGAACTGATAAGTATCACATTCCGCACACAGTCACTCATTCAATTCATCTTAGACTAAGGTTATATTTTGTTTAGATTCTGTTTAGTCTTGTGATTAGATCCTCTAATTGGTTTGGAAACCATTAGAGTTAAATTGATGATATCTTGACATTTTCATATTAGGTCAAGAAAATGGTAATTGGATTTTCAATTGTCATAAAATTTTATAAAAGTCCTATTCACCCCCCTCTAGGACACTTTGACCTATTCCTACTTCTACTAAAGCGGTTATTACCGCAATTTCAATTGGTATCAGAGCGGGTCTCTCTTAAGGGTTTAATCGCCTAGAGAGCGATCTTGACTGAAGTCGGAAATATGACCAAAGGAGAGGGCTCATCTATAACTAGACCTCTTGTATTTGATGGATCAAATTATGCTTACTCGAAGGCTAGGATGCATTACTTTCTAAGATCTTTGGATCACGATGTTTGAGACATTATTGAAAACGAATATGTGCCTCCAACCGATCAGGTAGTACGTGATGATGGCACAACCATATCCAAACCGAAATCCAAAGATTTGTGGTCTACTCATAACAAAGAAAAATAGATTGCAGAGGCAAAAGCAATGAACGCTATTTACTGTGCTGTGTCCTAAGAAGTCTTTAATCAGATCAGTATGTGTGAATAGCTAAAGAAGCATGAGACTTGTTGAAAATAACTCATGAGGGAGCTAGCACAGTAAAAAGATCCAAACTGCAGCTCCTAACATCACAGTTTGAAAGTCTCAGAATGGAAGAGCATGAGACCTTCATGGTATTTTTCACAAAAATGAACATTATCTGCAATTCTATGGGTGGATTAGGAGAAAAAGTTTCGGTCCCAAAAATCTGTAGGAAAATTTTGAGATCCTTACCGGAACGGTTCAACTCGAAAGTTACAACCATTGAAGAGTGTAGAAACATGAATGAAATGAAAGTAGAAGAACTAGTAGGTTCCCTACAAACATTTGAACTACACTTTAAGCAAACTCCTAAACCCAAAAATACTATCCTCAAAACTTCAAAGCATACCACTAATGGGAAGAAGAAAGTGAAAAGGATAATGAGGATGAGGAAGTAACTCTCTTGGCTCAAAGATTCAAAATTTTTTAAAACAAAAATAGTGGCCGACCATACAGAGGCAAACAGATGAACAACAAACACAATATAGGCAAACCTTCCAAAAAGTCCAGAGAACCTCAGTGTTACAACTGTAGGAAATTTGGACATTTGTCCACTGTATGCCCCAACAGAAAAATCAAAGGAAAGGCAATGACTATTACTTAGGATGACACTGAAGAATCAAACTAAAACTTTAGTAATTTAGAGAGTGATTGTCATGCCCCAAACTCGGAAAACTGGCTCACAAAATTCTTGATCGCTGAATCCGGCACTGACAGCCTCCGTAGTACCCCATTCTTAGATCCTTGTACTCATATGCCAGATTCTGATCCTAGGATCCTACAAGGAGGATTTTCAGTATGGCTTTTTTTTTTTTTTTTTGTAATGGAGCATAACTACAAGCATAACCAAGTCACAAAACAACATCACCACATATCCACTATATCAAAAACTTTATGTACAATGCGGAAGGGGAAATACAATGTGATAAAAAAAGCTCCAAAATAGTCCGATACGCACTCCTGCCTCAGCACTGCTATGATCCAACAACACCTGTATGCAACGGTCGTGCATAAGCTTATAAAAGCTTAGAGTGTGGTGTAAGTGTGTGAGCAAGGCAAGTGCTAAGTATACAATATCAGAGTAATACGAAAATATGCGGGTAAGTCCATGAATACTATCAGCCATATTAAGGATATGTGATGCAAGGTATGAATGCTATCGGCCATACTAAGGCCATGCGATGCGAGGCCTATGTAGCCAAATGTCATATGCGAGATACAAAATAAGCATCTCAGTCCTCATCAAGTACACATATCAGTACAGTTTATCTCTGGGATATCACCGGGGTCTAATACACTTCACACTGACTGCCACCTCCCTAGCCGCACGACCCAACAAGTGGAAGAGACCACACTGTCTGCCTGACTAGTAGTCTGCCAATACTTAACTGGCTCATCGATAACAGACTCATTTACGAGCTGGTCAAACTCAGCCTAGCTTACAACCCCCTCACTCGGGCGGATAAGGCCACACCCCTTCCAACCAACCACGACACAGTGAGAGACGCGGCCTACTGGTATTCAGCACTCCTGCGCTCGTGTATCCACTTGGTCTAGACGTTAGAGCATCTCCTAGTACCAAAAAGGTTCTGAGACTTTCACTAAAGGACATCCTAAGTACCCACAGTGCTAGAACCAAATATTTTCTATATTCGATACGCCTATCCATGATGTGCCTATGGAGCCACGACCCCGATATCACTAGGGCGTACAATGATCATGACACACAAATACGAGATGCATGAATTACACTGTCCAGTCATGCAACAATCCTACCCATACCGTGTGCTCATATGGGTAACTCCTATCAATGAGTCCCATAAATAATCTGCCTAATGGCATATGCTATGATCAGTCACTACTTATATCAAGCATACATATGATGTGTATGATATGAGTTATGGAATTATACTAAGAATGTTATAAAGTGATGAACTATCCTTATAACGAAGATGGGCCCAGACGGCCTACACACAACAAGTATGGGCCTATTAATGGGCCTTAAGGAGAGTTACAATGCAGACATTCAACCAACATTGTACTTACAATGTGGGAGTTAAAAAATCATTACTCCCAAAGTATAGCCCGCCATAAACATCATTACATAGACCATGGTGGATCACATTATAATGGACTTGTGTACATCCCATTTGGCCTCGGCCCATGGGCCTCCAATACATCAAATGGGCCTCATATATATCAAGGTGGGCCTCAACGGATGGCCACAAATACATCAAGATGGACCTAATCACATGGGCCTCATGTATATGTCAAGGTGGGCCTCAACAATGGGCCACATATATCACGTCGGGCCTAATCAAATGGGCCGAGTCGATGGGCCTAATCAAATGGGCCCAGTCGATTGGGATGAGTTGAATGGGCTAAGTCAAATGGACCAATTCAGATAGGCCGAACCCAACTCATCTATTTTTAGAAATCAAATATATATATATATATATATATAAATGAATCATATCAAAAGATCAACTGGACCATACCATATCTAACCGTGGTGATAATGATTTCCATGGTTAAATTCCAGTGGGCCCCATCATAGGGTTTATTTCCCATCTAGCCTAATCATAAGGTCATAAAGACCTAGATTTAGAGGGAAAAACAAATATCATATTGGTCCAAACTTTAAAGCACAAGGGTTTAATGGTGGACGTTCAAACCCATTGTTTCCTGTAATGTGGTCCACCTGATCCTAGGTCTGTCTCATTTTTTTCTCAAGCCTTAAAATGAGCTTTCGAAATGGTTAGTCGGTTTGGATGTATCACATGCATCATGGTGGGTCCCATAGACGGACGGTGTGGATGAAACAAGTGGGACCCATGAAACTTGGTGACGCCACTACAACAGCTATGTAGCTGGAGTGAGGTACACCAGCCGTTCCACTCCCACACACAACGTCAGTGGATCCCACGTGGGGCCCATCATAACGTTAATTTTCCATCCAATCTGTTAATAAGGTCATATAGACTCGGATGAGAGGAAAAACAAATTTCATAATGATCCAAAACTTATGTGATAACCCAAAAGGGTTTCAATGGTAGACGCTCAATCCTCACTGTTCCCTGCCATGTGGGCCACCTGGGTTCCACATACGGCTGATTTTTGGGGTGGCCCACCAATGCACAGTGTTTGATGTTCTACACACATCACGTTGGGGCCCATGGCTAGGACCCAGGGTCCCTACCTCTATTGCCCACAGTGCAGCAGGATGTTGCTGTGCGTCCTTTGGACGTCAGCAGCAACACCTGCTGCTTATGTATTTTTATTTATTTATTTATTTTTTGTTTCTTAGGGTTTTTCTTAGGTGAGGCTTGTATCAATAAAATCCACCCCACCCATTGGTTTTTACTGCTCAAGACAAATCAAACGAGCCCCATATTCGACATGTTTCGGTGTATAGAAACATGAGAGTGAATTTTGATGGTAAAACCACTGTTTTCTATACAATGGCCCGCCAAATAATTGGATCGGCCTCATTTTTCGGCTCAATGCCTAAAATGAGTTGGGAAATAGGATGGACAACGTGGATTAAATTCATACATCAAGGTGGGGCCTGCATGAGCGGCCCACCCTAAAGCTTTAAACCATGCTAATATATATATATTTTTAGTTTCCACGTTAGTACACCACACTGTCAGTTCATACTTCACTTGTGGCCACATCCAGCGTCCCTGGATGCTGGACAGTTTGCATACAACACATATTTAAGGTGGGCCCCACCTGCAGACATGCTGCCCAGGTGGGCCACCAAATGGTTGGATGGTGTGGATAATACACACATCAAGGTGGGATCCATCCGGGTGGGCCACACGACCACATCATCACACAAAAGAATGAAAAAGAGAGGGAGAGAGGGAAAGAAAGAGACACGTGCGATGGAGGGATCCCGACACTATGGGCCCTCCCTTTCATGCATTCAATCATACATCAAGTGGGTCCCAATACATGTGGGCCCACCAAATCAAAAATCAATGGTGGAGATTTCTTCACCACTAAAATAGACGGTCTAAATGACCTCTTTCAAACGTAGAAAAGTAAACATCATGATGGGCTCCATGGAGAATGGCCCCATCATGGAATGATCATGAGAATCATAGTGGGCCATTGGCTACATTTAGGGTCTAAAATGAGATCCATACCATCGATCGGTAGGCCTCACTTGGCCCATCATCAAAAGAATAAAATCTAGGCCTATAGAGACACCCACCGTTCGATCTTCTTGGTCTGATGGAACGCCGCTCTCCTTGTGCTTCTCTTTGATGGAAGATGATGAGAAATGAAGGGTTAGGATGAAGGATTTTGGTGTGGGAAGTGGGCCACACAACACTCTTTCTCTCCTTGAAAAATGCTTGGGCATGCACTTTTTTCTTCTTTGGTGTTGCTTGGAAATTGTGTAGGGAAAGAGAGAGAGAGAAGGGGTGGTTGTAAGAAAGGTGATGGGTGTGAGTGATGGATGTGAGGTGATAGTGTACTTGACTTGAGAGTTGACTTGAGTGGTTGCTTGACTTGGGGAGAAAGAAAGCATGGGTTGTGTACTTTGATTGATTGATTGATGAGATGGGTTGTAGAGATTCTCTTGGGTTGGTAAAAGCGCGGCGTTTCTTTGAAATAAACGTCGGCCCACATCTCTTGGCTAGGGTATTGGATCAGTGCGTAAGACGTGGCATTGGAACCGCGGCGACGGTGCAGTCGCAATAGTATGAGTCTCAGATTAAGTCAACTCAAATTTATGAGATATGACTTAGGGTCGTGCGAAAACGTCGATTATAGGTCGCAGGTTGCCTGAATTCGATGGGAAAGATCGTGGGAGTCGACAGAATAGTATAGACTAGGATACGGGCCTTATAGTGATGGAAACTAAAAGTCTTTGAAAATACTCATGGCCACCACATCTACAAACATTCCAGTGATAATCGAGGAAATTAATGAACCTCAAATTGAAGAGACATGTCCATCAGATGATGAGAAAGAAGAAGAAGAGGAAGAGAAGGATAAATTACAGGATGCCTATAATCAACTTTATACACATAGCATCCATATCCTTAAAAGACTTGGGATGAATGAAACTAAAAATAAATTGTTGCAAATGGATCTAGATAAAACTTCAAATTTCAATACACACTTGATCAATGATCTTCAACAATACCACTCTGAAAATGATAAGCTGGAAAGAATCAATTTATCCCTCAAATCTAAGTCTTCAAAACTGACTAAATAGATTGAACTATTGAAAGATGAAAATATGCATCTTAAGAATGAAAATCACACACTTAGGTTTGATGCAGAATAATCTAAGAAGTCTGTTGAACTGAATTACAAATTCTCTCAGAGTAGTGAAAAATTAGAAAGACTCTTAGGGATGGGAAGACGTGGAAAAGACGAGTGGATTGGGATATGAAAAATTCAAATCAAGTCCCAAAAATGCAGCACCAATGATTGAGAAATTAGCTGCATTAGGAAGTAAAACAAAAGTTACTTCTATCTGTCATTCATGTGGAGACTCAGGCCATTTTAAATTTGAATGTATTGCTTCTAGGTGGAATTAAAGAAGGATAAGGTTAATGAAACTGTTTGCGGTATCCGTGATTGCAACATTCACACAACTGAAAATTGTCCAACAATACTTACCTTTCGAGGGGTGTTGAATGAGCAATCCAATGCCGTGAACAATCATCAAAGACCTTTCAATGGACCTACCTCTAATACATACAATCCTAGTTAGAGAAATTATCCAAACTTCAGTTGGAAGAATGGACAAACTGCTACCCCTTAGGGTTTCTTTAATCAAATTCCACAATAAGAGAAACTTCAAGAGGACTCAGTTCTAAAACATTTTTAAAAGCAAGAGCTTTTCAATCAGGGTATGCTACAAGCCTTTTAAGACCTTACAAAAGTGATACAAAGACTTAAGCCTGAAAATACGATTGGGAATAAGGGGAGCCTCCCAGCTCAACCTCTTCCCAATCTAAAACCGCAATATGAAGTTAGCGACCCATGCTCTTCAAATTATATGAAGCAAGCTAAATCTATCAATACTCTTAGGAGTGGGAAGATCATTGATAAAACCATTCCGGTTAGGGCTGAAATGCCTAAGGACCCGGAAGTGGACAAAGATGATGGATCTAGCCATGCCCCACAAGAATTATAACCGGAACCTCAAGGGAATCTGATTGTTCCATTACCCGAACGGTTGGTTACACCAAAACCTCTCTCTAACTCTCAGGACATTCTAAAGGTGTTGAAACAAGTGAAGGTTAATATTCCTCTACTTGATGTCGTAAAACAAATACATTCATATGCCAAATTCCTGAAAGACCTGTGCACGACCAAAAGGCAGCAAAATATTCAAAAGAAAATCTTCTTAACTAAGAAAGTGAGTGCCATCCTAAAGTAAAATGTGCTGCATAAATTCAAAGATCCTGGTAGCCCAACCATATTATGTGTAATCGGGAACTATCGAATTGAGTGCACACTTCTTGACTTAGGAGCTAGCATCAATCTGATTCCCTACTCGGTGTACAAGCAGTTAGAATTGGGTGAATTAAGACCACCTTAACCGCATTACAACTTGATGATTGCTCGGTTCATGTACCTGAAAAGGCCTAGCTATAAGTCCTAGAGGGGGGGGGGGGGGGGTGAATAGGACTATGCCAAATAAAACTTATAACAGCGGAATTAAAGTGAATATGATAGCCAAAACAAATCACAATGCAGGAAAGTAAAATAACCTCTAAAATCTGATCTTGAGGGATTGATACAAATGTTGTTCTAAGGACAACCTTTCACCAAAAACCAATGTTTATGGTAGGACAACCTTATTTCTAGAAAGATCGTTGTATCAAATCTCAAACCAAAGAGGAATAAAAAATTAAGCACAAATTGAACTAAAGTGTAATCACAAATGTATTGTTCTAGGGATAACCATACACCATAAAAATGGCAAGGCAACCTTGCTGGAACAACTTTAAAGGAAATTTAAATTCAAACAGATAAAGGAATAGCAGTAAGTAAATTCTAAATTATTACAAAATTCCCACAATGCTTGAATTAAATGATTACAACATTCACCACCACACATACATCCCACAAATGAATATTAAAGATTAGAAATGTAAATCATTCAACCACAACACAAGGGATTATAGTGGTTCGCCTGTGTGTTCACCAACTGTTAAAAAAACAGCCACACAGAATGCTACTCCACTCCTAATATCCTCACACAGGGGATATTAGCGTTCACTCACAAAATAGGTTTTCACAGGTTCACCCAAAACCTTTACAATTGTGTCTTTGTCGTGGGCTTACACAATAAAAAAACCCCACTTCTGAGTTTTCCTGGCTCTCCTCAGATAACCAATACAACAAGATTTTTCTGGCAAATCTTGAAAGAAACCAAAACAGAAAGGAATTTACAATTAAATGTAAAATACCTGAATATCTCCTTCGTTGTAGCAGCCCGGTAGAACCAAATCAGAGTAAATGATTGAATGTTCAAGTTCAATGTCCAGTACTCAATTATAATGGTTCTAGTTCTAATAGATTTTAAATTAGACAACTAGGGCTTGCCTTAATTGATTTTGATTCCAAAGAAAGAGAATAAAAATTCCTCTTATCAAATTAGATTGGAATAGTAGAAATAAAATCAATTAAATAAAGCTAAAGAAAGAGAATATAAAATAAGCACACTTAGCTTAGATGGAACACAAAATTATCTCTCAGAAGTTTGACGAAGATTTGCTTAAATGAAATACTTAATTGCTTGAATTCTTCTAAGTTTCGTGCTCTATTTATAGGTGAGCAGATCGCATCTTCGACTGGTCTAAGGAGCTCTTCGACTAGTCGAAAAAATAACAGATTTGAAAAAATTTGGGCACGATAAGCTTTGACCGTTCTACGACTAGTCGAAGGCCTCCTTCGACTGGTCGTAGGTCACCTTCGACTGGTCGAAGGTCTCCTTTGACTAGTCGAAGACCTTCTAAATTATCGCTGGACTTTGAATCGAAGATTTACGAGTGGTCGTAGAAGCAGTCGACACTGTTCCTTCGACTGGTCGAAGACCTCCTTCGACTGGTCAAAGCCTAACAGAATTTATACGAACTTTGTAACAAACTTACGACCGATCGAGGAATTTCTTGGACTGGTCGAAGCAGATTTAGGACTAGTCGAAGAAAGCATAGGACAAGTCCCCGGACTGCCCAAACACAAGTGTCATATACATATGACTTATATATCCAAAATGGCCTACTTCTAAGGTCAACCTATGGTCATTCAAACCTCAATAAAGAAGTAAGGACATTGAAAACATTAGGAACAAGTGACCTAGAAGTTTAAGCCCTGAAGTCTTGATGTAGCTCAACCTCGAAAGTGACTTGAGTTCTATACGAACTACTTTGTACTCTTCTTGAAGTCTTATATTCTTGAGTTATGTCTTGAGAGCAAAGTAAGAAGTCAAGGTTGAACTTTGTACTTGTAATCTTTTCTTGTTGTGAGCTTTGCTTGTTATGAATGTTGAACTTTAGAAAGAGCTTCACTAATGCAAGTTATATAACAGTGTTTTTATTACCACTAATTTGACAACATACAGGGATATAAACTATAGCACTTACAAAACTATAGCACTTACAATCTCCCCCTTTGTCAAATTAGTGACAAAACACATAACAAGATATAATCAAGATAAAAGTAGAATCACCAGTCACCGGTTAGAGCAATATAAACCAGTTGACATCAACTCTGGCTTACCTGCAAATTAAATCAATATCTAACATTCAACCATTCCAAACATACTCCTCCCCCTAAGTAACATAACCATTCTCCCCCTTTTTGTCACAATATGACAAAGAAAATAACAATATAAAGGGATATATGAGAGGAAATAAGATGAGATATGAGATAATAGCAGAAAAACAGATACTGTCAACACAAAATAAGCAAAGTATCACAATAAACAAATATTCAGCATAAAAGAAAAATAGTATCCACTATCAAATCGGATGACTAAGTGCTAATAGTTAAAGTTATTATAAACCAGAAAATCCCATATAGACTAGTCAGAATTAAAACTAGAAGACGGAGCAGGAATAGAGGGATCAAGTTGGTGCATGCCCTTATTCAAACACCTAAGATATTTCCGCATGTACTTGAATTGAGAATCATGAGCAACAGACATGTTTTCTATCTTTTCATTTAAATTATCAACTTTACCCTCCAATGCACTCAGACGTGCATCAAAATCAGATGGTACAAAATCTAGATCATTTGTTGAATCAGAATCCAGTTCTTCAAAGATATCATCCATATTAATGTCATCCCCGACATCTTCATGACCAGCACCACCACCATTACCACCTTGTTCAGGAAGTAATTCCAGTTTCATCTTATTGAGATTAGAGTTGTTGAAAATCAGATGATGGATAGGTGCCTCATTAACTGACATATCGACCAACATATGTGTAGCTAATACAGTCATTAAATAACCAAAAGGGATGTCATTATGACCAGGATGGAGTCTAAATTGAAGAAGGAAATGACAGATTAAAGATGGCAGACAAATCTGAGTACCACTGGAAATAGCATGAATAATACTTACCATAAATGAGGTCAAGTCAGTTTTATTACCTGACTGAGAATACAGATTAGACACAAAGATTCTGTGAAGAACTCTGTATTTGGGTAATAAATACCTTGCGGAAGCGCATCCTCTTTTTAGTCCAAGAACATCCATGTTACACAAGTCTCTAGTGAGCATTCGTTTTTCAAATATAGAGGGTTTATCAGTCAAATTATGAATAGGAATACCCTCATCATTTACGGGAATATCCATAGGTGCTGAAATTAAATGACGATCAATTTTAAATGGCCCTTCACTAGTAGATATTTTAAAAGTTAAATTATCTAGTGAGAAGTCACTAATACATGTAAACATGGATTGAGCAATGGACCGGTATGCAGGCCCACCCCAATGCAATAAGTTAACCCAACCTACAGCTTCAAGCAAAGGAAAGATATCAAAAGGAGCAATATGATTAATATCAACAGGATGTTCAACAATAACATTACGAGCTCTAAGGTCTATAACATAAGATGGATCATTAGTAGGTTCAAAAAGATGACGTTTGGTCAATATGGAAGAAGAAGAAGGACCACGGGAAGTAGATTTTCTTCCTCTAGAAGCCATATGCAACAACAATAACACGGAAATAAAGAGTTGCAAAGGATTGAGAAATGGGATTACTACAATCAGATTTTTCAAAATCAAATCCCCAAATCTCAATGAAATCCTAAATAGAAAGCTTTAACTTAGAAAAGAGAGCCATCTAGACACTGATTTACAAAAAAAAACGTAAATGGAACACTAACCTTGAAGAACAAGAATGGTGGGTTCGACAAGTCGACGCTCGGTTCCTTAGAGAGAAAAGATGAAATGAGGAAGAAAGCAAAAATCCCTAAATTTAAGTGATTTTCGAGATCTACGACTGGTCGTAGGTATCTACGACCGGTCGTAGGTCGACTGGTCGAGTATACTCACGACAGGTCGAAGGAAGTCCAGAAATACATATTTCTTACAATTTTTAAAGAAAATGGAATTAATCCTAGTAAATATATACATTATGATACATGTAGGCATAAATAATCATTTTGAAATACACATGCCAAGATCAAATTTCATCTTTTTAAACCTAATTTTATCAAGAGATTTTGTGAAAATATCAGCTCTGATCTTCAGTAGGAATATATTCTAGAGATATAACTTTTTCTTCTACCAATTCCCTAATATAATGAAATCTAATGTCAATGTGCTTAGTACGAGAATGCTGAATAGGATTTTTTGAAATATTTATTGCACTGGAATTATCACAATGCAATAATATAGAATCCTGTTTAATTCCATAATCACTTAACATTCGTTGCATCCAAATAAGCTGTGTACATGCATTACCAGCTGCGATATACTCTGCTTCAGCTGTTGAAAGTGATATAAAATTTTGTTTCTTACTAAACCAGGAAACTAAACAATTTTCAATGTAAAAGCAACCACCACTGGTTGATTTTCTATCATCTAGATTACCAGCCCAATCAGCATCTGAGTACCTAGCAAGTTGAACACTAGTCTCATGAGGATACCAGAGACCAAGATTTATAGTACTTGCAACATATCTAATAATCCGCTTAACAGCAATCAAGTGAGATTTTTTTGGATCGATTGAAATCTTGCAGCAAATACCAACACTTAGAGAAATATCGTGTCTACTAGCAGCTTAAATATAACAAACTACCAATCATACTCCGATAAAGTTTTGAATCAATATTTTTACCATTAGAGTCTTTTGAGAGTTTCGTGGTAGTACTCATAGGAGTATCGAATTTTTGACATTCTCAAATCCAAATCTCTTGATTAGATTCAAGGCATACTTAGATTGAGAGATGAATATTCCTTCAGTTGTCGCTTAACTTACAAACCAAGAAAATAAGTTAATTCCCCAACCATGCTCATTTCAAACTGCGTGATTTCATCAAGTCTCAGCAACTCAAGAGTCAAGTTAGTACAAGTTGATCCATTGATGATATCATCAACATAAATCAGACTATTAAGATATGATCATTATGTTTTTTAACAAATAGAGTTTTATCAATGATCTCATTTGAAAATTGTGGCTTAAAAGAAATTTTATTAGTTTCTCATACCATGCCCTAGGTGCTTGTTTTAATCCATAAAGTACCTTTTAAGCCGATACACATGATCAATATTTTTGGGATCTTCAAAACCCATCTGCTGTTCAACATATACTTCTTCATGTAAATTGCCATTTAGAAAAGCACTTTTCACATCCATTTGATATATTTTTATCTTTCTAAAACATGCAATGGATATAAATAGCCTGATAGATTCAAGACGTAGCATCATGTGCAAAAGTTTCATCAAAATCAATTCCTTCTATTTGAGTATAACCTTGTACCACTAGTCTAGCCTTGTTTCTAATTATATTTCCACTTTCGTCCGACTTATTTTTGAAAATTCATTTTGTTCCAATAATGTGTTTGTCTTTAGGTCTTGGTATGAGATACTAAACATCATTTTTTACAAATTGATTAAGTTCTTCTTGCATTGCAACAATCCAGTTCTCATCAGCAAGAGCTTCTTTTACGTTGGATGGTTCTATTTGGGATGTAAAACATACATAATTACATAAATCCTCAAGTTATCTACGGGTGCGAACACCAGTGAGAGGGTTTTCAAGAATTTGAGTGGTTGGATGATCTTTAACAGTCCTCAATTCAGATTCAGTCTGATTTGATGAAGTGTCGGGTTTATCAATGATTAGAACTTCATCATTATCTGAATTAGAGATTGGCTTATTTAAGTGATCATCAATGACAATATTGATGGATTCTTGAATCACACCAGTCCTTTTGTTCAGAACCCTATAAGCATGACTGTTTAAGGAATATCCTAGAAAAATCCCTTCATCACTCTTTGTATCGAATTTTCTCAAAATTTCACGATCACGTAAAATATAGCATTTGCTGCCAAAAACTCGAAAGTATTTGACAGTAGGCTTTTTGTTGAACCATAATTCGTAAGCTATTTTATTATTATCTTTGCTAGTATAAACTCGGTTAATAATATAGCAAGCTGTATTTACAGCTTCAGCCCAAAGATTTTTAGAGAGCTTCATGCTATTCAACATGACATTAGCCATTTCTTGAAGCACCTTATTCTTTCTTTCCATAATTCCATTTTGTTGTGGAGTTTTGGGAGCTGAGAATTTATGTAATATTCCTTGGTCGGTACAGAACTTCTCAAAATTGCTATTCTCAAATTCAGATCCATGATCACTACGAATCTTACTGATTTGAGAAGATTTTTCAGTTTGAATCCTTTTGAGAACTTTTCTTACTTCTTCAAGGGTTTCAGATTTATCCCTTAAGAAGACTACCCAAGTGTATCTGGTAAAGTTATCAACTATTACCAGAATATACTTTTTACCACCACGACTTTCTGTTCTAGTAGGTCCAATTAGATCCATGTGAAGAAGTTCGAGTGGTTTTGATGTGGTATTTGAATTCACCTTTTTGTGTGAGTTCCTTGTTTGTTTGCCTATCTGGCATTCACCACATATTTTATCTAATTTCTAAAGTTTGGGTAAACCTCTTATAAGTTCTTGATTGCTCAATCTATATAAATTTTGATAATGAACATGTCCAAGACGTTTGTGCCATAAATCAATCTCGTCTGTATGAACCATGTAACATGTTTGATTAGATGAGCTGGATTCGCTAATAATATAGCAAATTTCAGACGTTCTACGTCCAGTTAATATTACAGAACCCTTATTATTTAGTATCTCACAGCTTTGATTAGAGAACTGAACACTATAGTTATTATCACATATCTGAGATATGCTAAGTAAGTTATGTTTTAGGCCTTCAACATATAAAACATTTTTAAGTACAGGAAGATTAAAAAGTTGAATCGTACCTTGGCCTATAATCTTGCGGTTGCTACCATCACCAAATGTGACTGAACCATCAGTCATATCTTTTAGATCCGTGAATAAAACTTTGTCACCTGTCATATGCCTAGAGCATCCACTGTCTAGGTACCACTTTGAATGACTTATTGCTTTGAAAGCAATGTGAGCAACCAAACAGGTAACTTTTGGAACCCATTTCATAACTGTTTTGGGTTTAGGAACATAGTTGGTCTTCTTTTGTTTATAGTTATAAGAATAACCTGTAGAGTTTGATTTTAGGAGCTCCTTGAGTAAAGCTACTATCTTTTCAGCTAGTGGATTTCGTTTTTGATTAAAGTTGACATGGCTGCTTCCAGGTTTTTGAAGAGTTTTTGGAATTTTAGAAAAACCTTGATAAGTATTTTTCCCTTTTGAGTTTGAGGATTCTCCTTTCACAAACATAGGAGGAGTATACTTTTATTTAGGAGATAAATTTTTATCATAGCCCAGCCCGGATAGATCGCCACATTTTCTTGATCCGGATAAGAGTTTTTCTAACTTTAAATCACCTTGGGCATATTTCCAGGAGTCCTTTTGACTCAGAAGAGAAGATACTTCCTTTTTGAGATTTTCAATCTCAGATTTCAAATCAACAATTAAAGAATTTTTGAATTCCAAATCGCATTTTGATTTTTCAAAACAATCTGAAATTTGTGATTTTTCTAAGACAAGAGATTCAAAACATTCTTTGAGTTTAGAAAACTTTTCTTTTTGAAGTTTAAGTTTGACAGCAATTTTACAACTTTCTTTGTATAGGGCATTGTAAGCATCTTGAAGATCATCTTCATTTTCATATTCACTACTCAGATTTTCTTCACTTGTTGAGTCATTATCTCGAAAATGTGAATTTGGCTAGAGTCATAAGTGCTTTAACTTCATTCCCTAACTCAGTTTCAGAATCTTCTAATTCAGAAGAAGTTTCATAATCAGATGATTCATCCCACGTAGCCAACATACTCTTCTTCTTGGGTTTGTTCTTTTTGGGACATCTATTTGCCAAATGCCCATATTCTTGATAGTTGTAACATTGACTATCTTTCAAAGATTTTCGAGATTTCGATCTAAACTTCTTTTTATCGTTTGATTTTTGGAAATCAACCCTTTTCTTCTTTTAAAAATCTTGTAGAATTTCTTAGCCAAAAGAGCCATATCATCTTCTGAATCAATTTTCTTCAATTACATTTAGAGGATTTTAGAGCAATCGATTTACCTTTAGGAGCTTTAAAGTTTAACTCGTAGGTTTGTAAAGAACCAACTAATTCCTCTACCCTCATATTATCCGTATCACGAAGTTCTGGATCGCGGTTACTTTAGAATTGAACCGTCAGAAGTGAGCGTAATATCTTTGCATACACTTTACTTTCTGGGATTTTATCGCCAAGACCCCACATTGAGTTTACAATGTCATTTAGTCTAGTGTAAAAGTCCATAAACATTTCATTTTCCTCCATATGAATTTCTTCAAATTTGGTTGTAAGGAGTTGGACTTTAGACTTTTTGACAATTGATGTACCCTCGTGTGTCATTTCTAGTATATCCCAGGCTTGTTTCGCAGTATCACAGGATATGATTCTTTTGAATTCATCCGGTGATAGTGCGCAAGTGATTGCATTTAGTGCTTTAGCATTGGCACTATACTCACTTTTCTGGAGAGTGGTCCATAAATAATAAGCAGGTACAGACATAGTTTTTGAACCGTCGGATTCAGTTACTTCAATGGTAGGAGTTTTCCATTCAGTTACTGTGGCTCGCCACACACTCTCATCCATTGATTTTAGGAAGATTCTCATTCTGGCTTTCCAATAGGCATAGTTGGAGCCATCAAATGGTGGAGGCCTCGTGACTGAAAGGCTATCAAAATTTGACATCTTTTTAAATAGCTTAGATCGTTAGCTCAGGAAATAAATCCAAATAAATAGCAATAAGAACGAGCTATTAGGCTCTGATACCACTTGAAAAGGCCTAGCTATAAGTCCTAGAGGGGGGGTGAATAGGACTATGCCAAATAAAACTTATAACAGCGGAATTAAAGTGAATATGATAGCCAAAATAAATCACAATGCAGGAAAGTAAAATAACCTCTAAAATCTGATCTTGAGGGATTGATACAAATGTTGTTCTAAGGACAACCTTTCACTAAAAACTAATGTTTATGGTAGGACAACCTTATTTCTAGAAAGATCTTTGTATCAAATCTCAAACCAAAGAGGAATACAGAATTAAGCACAAATTGAACTAAAGTGTAATCACAAATGTATTGTTCTAGGGACAGCCATACACCATAAAAATGGCAAGGCAACCTTGCTGGAACAACTTTAAAGGAAATTTAAATTCAAACAGATAAAAGAATAGCAGAAAGTAAATTCTAAATTATTATAAAATTCCCACAATGCTTGAATTAAATGATTACAACATTCACCACCACACATACATCCCACAAATGAATATTAAAGATTAGAAATGTAAATTATTCAACCACAACACAAGGGATAATAGTGGTTTGCCTGTGTGTTCACCAACTGTTAAAAAAACAGCCACACAGAATGCTACTCCACTCCTAATATCCTCACACAGGGGATATTAGTGTTCACTCACAAAATAGGTTTTCACAGGTTCACCCAAAACCTTTACAATTGTGTCTTTGTCTGTGGGCTTACACAATAAAAAAACCCCACTTCTGAGTTTTCCTGGCTCTCCTCAGATAACCAATACAACAAGATTTTTCTGACAAATCTTGAAAGAAACCAAAACAGAAAGGAATTTATAATTAAATGTAAAATACCTGAATATCTCCTTCGTTGTAGCAGCCCGGTAGAACCAAATCAGAGTAAATGATTGAATGTTCAAGTTCAATGTCCAGTACTCAATTATAATAGTTCTAGTTCTAATAGATTTTAAATTAGACAACTAGGGCTTGCCTTAATTGATTTTGATTCCAAAGAAAGGGAATAACAATTCCTCTTATCAAATTAGATTGGAATAGTAGAAACAAAATCAATTAAATAGAGCTAAAGAAAGATAATATAAAATAAGCACACTTAGCTTAGATGGAGCACAAAATTATCTCTCAAAAGTTTGACGAAGATTGGCTTAAATGAAATACTTAATTGCTTGAATTCTTCTAAGTTTCGTGCTCTATTTATAGGTGAGCAGATCGTATCTTCGACTGGTCTAAGGAGCTCTTCGACTAGTCGAAGAAATAACAAATTTGAAAAAATTCGGGCGCGATAAGCTTTGACCGTTCTACGACTGGTCGAAGGCCTCCTTCGACTGGTCGTAGGTCTCCTTCGACTGGTCGAAGACCTTGTAAATTATCGTTGGACTTTGAATCGAAGATTTACGACTGGTCGTAGAAGCAGTCGACACTGTTCCTTCGACTGGTCGAAGCCTAACAAAATTTATACGAACTTTGTAACAAACCTACGACCGATCGAGGAATTTCTTGGACTGGTCGAAGCAGAGCTAGGACTAGTCGAAGAAAGCATAGGACAAGTCCCCGAACTGCCCAAACACAAGTGTCATATACATATGACTTATGTATCCAAAATGACCTACTTCTAAGGTCAACCTATGGTCATTCAAACCTCAATAAAGAAGTAAGGACATTGAAAACATTAGGAACAAGTGACCTAAAAGTTTAAGCCTTGAAGTCTTGATGTAGCTCAACCTCGAAAGTGACTTGAGTTCTATACGAACTACTTTGTACTCTTCTTGAAGTCTTGTACTCTTCTTGAAGTCTTGTCTTGAGAGCAAAGTATGAAGTCAAGGTTGAACTTTGTACTTGTTATCTTTTCTTGTTGTGAGCTTTGTTTGTTATGAATGTTGAACTTTAGAAAGAGCTTCACTAATGCAAGTTATATAACAGTGTTTTTGTCACCACTAATTTGACAACATACAGGGATATAAACTATAGCACTTACAAAACTATAGCACTTACAATCTCCCCCTTTGTTAAATTAGTGGCAAAACACATAACAAGATATAATCAAGATAAAAGTAGAGTCACCAGTCACCGGTTAGAGCAATATAAACCAGTTGACATCAACTCTGGCTTACTTGCAAATTAAATCAATATCTAACATTCAACCATTCCAAACATACTCCTCCCCCTAAGTAACATAACCATTCTCCCCCTTTTTGTCACAATATGACAAAGAAAATAACAATATAAAGGGATATATGAGAGGAAATAAGATGAGATATGAGATAATAGCAGAAAAACAGATACTATCAACACAAAATAAGCAAAGTATCACAATAAACAAATATTCAGCATAAAAGAAAAATAGTATCCAATACCAAATCGGATGACTAAGTGCTAATAGTTAAAGTTATTACAAACCAGAAAATCCCATATAGACTAGTCAGAATTAGAACTAGAAGACGGAGCAGGAATAGAGGGATCAAGTTGGTGCATGCCCTTGTTCAAACGCCTAAGTTATTTTCGCATGTACTTGAATTGAGAATCATGAGCAACAGACATGTTTTCTATCTTTTCATTCAAATTATCAACTTTACCCTCCAATGCACTCAGACGTGCATCAAAATCAGATGGTACAAAATCTAGATCATTTGTTGAATCAGAATCCAGTTCTTCAAAGATATCATCCATATTAATGTCATCCCCGGCATCTTCATGACCAGCACCACCACCATTACCACCTTGTTCATGAAGTAATTCCAGCTTCATCTTATTGAGATTAGAGTTGTTGAAAATCAGATGATGGATAGGTGCCTCATTAACTGACATATCGACCAACATATGTGTAGCTAATACAGTCATTAAATAACCAAAAGGGATGTCATTATGACCAGGATGGAGTCTAAATTGAAGAAGGAAATGACAGATTAAAGATGGCAGACAAATCTGAGTACCACTGGAAATAGCATGAATAATACTTACCATAAATGAGGTCAAGTCAGTTTTATTACCTGACTGAGAATACAGATTAGACACAAAGATTCTGTGAAGAACTCTGTATTTGGGTAACAAATACCTTCATGAAGCGCATCCTCTTTTTAGTCCAGTGAACATCCATGTTACACAAGTCTCTAGTGAGCATTCGTTTTTCAGATATAGAGGGTTTATCAGTCAAATTATGAATAGGAATACCCTCATCATTTACGGGAATATCCATAAGGGCTGAAATTAAATGACGATAAATTTTAAATGGCCCTTCACTAGTAGATATTTTAAAAGTTAAATTATCTAGTGAGAAGTCACTAATACATGTAAACATGGATTGAGCAATGGACTGGTATGCAGGCCCACCCCAATGTAATAAGTTAACCCAACCTACAGCTTCAAGCAAAGGAAAGATATCAAAAGGAACAATATGATTAATATCAACAGGATGTTCAACAATAACATTACGAGCTCTAAGGTCTATAACATAAGATGGATCATTAGTAGGTTTAAGAAGATGACGTTTGGTCAATCTGGAAGAAGAAGAAGGACCACGGGAAGTAGATTTTCTTCCTCTAGAAGCCATATGCAACAACAATAACACGGAAATAAATAGTTGCAAAGGATTGAGAAATGGGATTACTACAATCAGATTTTTCAAAATTAAATCCCCAAATCTCAATGAAATCCTAAATAGAAAGCTTTAACTTAGAAAAGAGAGCAATCTAGACACTGATTTACAAAAAAAAAACGTAAATGGAACACTAACCTTGAAGAACAAGAATGGTGGGTTCGACAAGTCGACGCTCCGTTCCTTAGAGAGAAAAGATGAAATGAGGAAGAAAGCAAAATTCTCCAAATTTAAGTGATTTCCGAGATTTACGACTGGTCGTAGGTATCTACGACCGGTCGTAGGTCGACTGGTCGAGTATACTCACGACAGGTCGAAGGAAGTCAAGAAATACATATTTCTTGCAATTTTTAAAGAAAATGGAATTAATCCTAGTAAATATATACATTATGATACATGTAGGCATAAATAATCATTTTGAAATACACATGCCAAGATCAAATTTCATCTTATTAAACCTAGTTTTATCAAGAGGTTTTGTGAAAATATCAGCTCTTTGATCTTCAGTAGGAATATATTCCAGAGATATAACTTTTTCTTCTACCAATTCTCTAATATAATGAAATCTAATGTCAATGTGCTTAGTACGCGAGAATGTTGAATAGGATTTTTGAAATATTTATTACACTTGGAATTATCACAAGTGCAATAACATAGAATCTGTTTAATTCCATAATCACTTAGCATTCGTTGCATCCAAACAAGTCAGACATGCATTACCAAATTGCGATATACTCTCTGCCTCAAATTGAAAGTGATATAGAATTTTGTTTCTTACTAAACCAGGAAACTAAACAATTTTCAATGTAAAGCAACCACCACCGGTTGATTTTCTATCATCTAGAATTACCATTGATCAAAGATCATCTGAGTACCCAAAAGTTGAACACTAGTCTCATGAGGATACCAGAGACCAAGATTTATAGTACTTGCAACATATCTAATAATCCGCTTAACAGCAATCAAGTGAGATTCTTTTGGATCAAATTGAAATCTTGCGCAAATACCAACACTTAGAGAAATATCAGGTCTACTAGCAGTTAAATATAACAAACTACCAATCATACTCCGATAAAGTTTTGAATCAATATTTTTACCATTAGAGTCTTTTGAGAGTTTCAGGGTAGTACTCATAGGAGTATCGAAATTTTTGACATTCTCAAATCCAAATCTCTTGATTAGATTCAAGGCATACTTAGATTGAGAGATGAATATTCCTTCAGTTCTTTAGCTTAACTTGCAAACCAAGAAAATAAGTTAATTCCCAACCATGCTCATTTCAAACTGTGATTTCATCAAGTCTGCAAACTCGATGAGTCAAGTTAGTACAAGTTGATCCATAGATGATATCATCAACATAAATCTGTACTATTAAGATATGATCATTATGTTTTTTAACAAATAGAGTTTTATCAACAGATCCCCTTTGAAAATTGTGGCTTAAAAGAAATTTTGTTAGTTTCTCATACCATGCCCTAGGTGCTTGTTTTAATCCATAAAGTACCTTTTTAAGCCGATACACATGATCAGTATTTTTGGGATCTTCAAAACCCATTGGCTGTTCAACATATACTTCTTCATGTAAATTGCTATTTAGAAAAGCACTTTTCACATCCATTTGATATATTTTTATCTTTCTAAAACATGCAATGGATATAAATAGCCTGATAGATTCAAGACGTGCTACTGGTGCAAAAGTTTCATCAAAATCAATTCCTTCTATTTGAGTATAACCTTGTACCACTAGTCTAGCCTTGTTTCTAATTATATTTCCACTTTCGTCCGACTTATTTTTGAAAATCCATTTTGTTCCATTAATGTTTATCTTTAGGTCTTGGTACGAGATACCAAACATCATTTCTTACAAATTGATTAAGTTCTTCTTGCATTGCAACAATCCAGTTCTCATTAGCAAGAGCTTCTTTTACGTTGGATGGTTCTATTTGGGATGTAAAACATACATAATTACATAAATCCTCAAGTTGTCTACGGGTGCGAACACCAGTGAGAGGGTTTTCAAGAATTTGAGTGGTTGGATGATCTTTAACAGTCCTCAATTCAGATTCAGTTTGATTTGATGAAGTGTCGGGTTTATCAATGATTAGAACTTCATCATTATCTGAATTAGAGATTGGCTTATTTAAGTGATCATCAATGACAACATTGATGGATTCTTGAATCACACCAGTCCTTTTGTTCAGAACCCTATAAGCACGACTGTTTATGGAATATCCTAGAAAAATCCCTTCATCACTCTTTGTATCTAATTTTCTCAAATTTTCACGATCACGTAAAATATAGCATTTGCTGCCAAAAACTCGAAAGTATTTGACAGTGGGCTTTTTGTTGAACCATAATTCGTAAGCTGTTTTATTATTATCTTTGCTAGTATAAACTCGGTTAATAATATAGCAAGCTGTATTTACAATGGGCTCCATCTCCTGGCCCTCAAATGCATCACAATGGGCCTCATCACATAGGCCTTAAACACAGGCTGAATACACATCACAACGGGCCTTAAATACAGGTCACATTTACATCACATTGGACCTCGACAATAAAAAATCGGGAATCGGCCACGACAAATCAGATCGGTAATCGGCCTCGATCGATAATCGGCAATTAGCCACGACAATTAGAATCGGTAAGCGGCCTCGATAGATAATCGGCAATTAGCCACGACAATTAGAATCGGTAAGCGACCTCGATAAATAATTGGCAATTGGCCACGACAATTTAGAATCAATCAATAATCAGAATCAGCAAATCGGTCACAACAATCGGATCGATCGATAATCAGAATCGGCAAATCGGTCACGTCAATCAGAATCGACAATCAGCCACGACAATCAGGATCGATCAATAATCAGAATCGGTAAATCGGTCACATCAATCGGAATCGGCAATCAGCCATGACAATCGGGATCGATCGATAATCAAAATCTGCAAATTAATCACATCAATCGAAATTGGCAATCGGCCACGGCAATTGGGATCGAGTGATAATCAGAATCAGCAAATCGGTCACGTCAATCGAAATCAGTAATTGGCCACGACAATCGGGATTGAGCGATAATCAGAATCGGCAAATCGGTCATGACAATCGAAATCGATCAATAATCAGAGTCAGTAATTCGGTCACGACAATCAGAATAGGCAATCAGCCACGACAATCGAAATCTATCGATAATTAGAGTCGACAATTCGATCACGTCATTCAAAATAGGCAATCGGCCACAATAATCGGGATCGATCGATAATCAGAATTGACAAATCAGTCAAGGCTTAAGAGAAGGTCACAATGTGGACATTCAACCATCTTTTCCCGTTAATGTGAATATTAAACTATCATTGCTCTCAAGGCATGGTCTGCCGTAATCATTACATACATCATGGAGTAATCACACATTGCAATGGACCTCATATACATCACATTTGACCCCAGACAAAGGCCCCACCGACATCTCATTGGGCCTCACTCGTGGCCCTACACATGGGTCTCATATGCATCAAATGGGCCACGTATCTGGGTCTTGACTACATCAAATGGGTTAAGCGTCATGGGCCTAATACATATCACAATGGGCCTTGCCCATAGGCCTCAAATATATCACAATGGGCCTTACACATGGGCCTCATATTTAAGCAGGTGGGCCCCATCATATGGGCCATTAATGCATATTAATGGACCACGACCCATGGGCCTCATATACATCAAGTGGGCAGGTGTCCACGGCCGTACCAATGGGCTTTATATACATTAATTGGGCCGCACTAATGGGTCTAGTGCATATTATAATGGGTCTCAAATACATATTAAGGTATGCCCCATGATCTAGACGGTATGGGTGACACAGATGGCTAGACGGTTTGGATACAACACGTACCTCAAGGTATGCCACACATCCAAGGGGCAGACGATGGAGATGTACTATACATGCATCAATGGTAGGCCCCACATGGCACCGTCCAGCGATGGACAGTATAAACATAGAATACATATATCAAGGTAGGTCTCAACAACGACCACAATTACATCAAGATGGGCCTAGTTACATGGGCCTCATATATATCAAAGTGGGCCACACCCAATATAAGTGGTGGTAATAGCTTCTACCATTAAAATTTTCAAGACCTTATAAGGATGAACGTCATAGATAAAGTACATGTCTCATAGTGGGGCCCACACCAATAGAAGGTGTGGATTACAAAACATACATCAGTGGTTCCCATGCGGGGCCCACCATGAAATTTATTTTACATCCAAACTATTCATAAGGTCAGTCAGACCTGGCCCACCGAAATGTTTGTGTGACATCCAACAATTAGTGAGGTCACACGGACCACAGGTGGGACCGGGGTCCACCGTAACATTTATTTGTCACCAACCTATTCACAAGGTCACACGGTCAGGGGGGGGGGGGCACTGGGATTTTTATTTTCCATACAACCTGTTGATAGGGCCACACAATCAGGGAGGGGCCCACCGTAATGTTTATTTGCTAAACAACCTGTTCATAAGGTTACGTGGGCCAGGGGCCCACGGTAATGTTTATTTCCACCCAACCTGTTGATATGGTCACGTGGACCAGGGAGCCCATAGTGATGTGGTTCACAAATCCAGCCCACACATTATGTGTGTCCCACCTGGCTGAGGGGTCAGACCAATTTTCAGCCACATCCAGAATTCAGGTAGGCCCCACCAAGCGATTTTATATGTTTAAGGCATGTCTTCACATGATTTTAGATGGTATGGCCCACCTGAGTTCCATATACGGCTGATTTTTGGGATACCCCATAATTTAAAGGGGAGCCATCAAATACACGGTGTTGATGGTCGAAACGCATCATGGTGGGGGCCACCATCCACTGCCGTGGACGGACGACATGAATGAAACACTTGCATCATAGTGGGTGTCACCACCCACTATTATGGACAGCGCACATACCACAATGGGTCCCATGTAGGGCCCACCAAAATGTTTATGTGCAATCCAACCCGTTCATTATGTGTGTCCCGCAAAATTAAGGGTCCAAATCAAATTTCAGGTGGGTCCAAGCTTCACGTGGACCCCAGAAATCATTTTCGAGTGGTTTAACATACCTTTGTATAAATGGTGGTGATGTGGGCCATCTGAGAACTATTCATGGCTGATGTTTGGAACCGACGCCTCAATGAAGGGGTCCCAACAAATGGACGTCAGGGATTTAGAACACACATCACGGTGGGGTCCACAACTAGGGCCAATGGGGACCCACCCCTTTTATGTGTACACCATGACAGCAAGGTGCTTGCCACCTTTTTGTCATATGTATATTTTCTTTGTTATCCTAAGTGGGACCCACATTAACCAGATCTACTCCGTCCATTGTACGTGTCCCACAAAATTCGGGGCCCAAACCAAGTTTCAGGTGGGTCCAAGCTTCTTGTGGACCCCAACAATCATTTTTCCCAATTTTTAACGAAAAATGCTAGCAGTCTCAATGCCACAGCCGGCCAGATAATGAGATCGGTCTCATTTTTTGGCTCAACGCCTAAAATGATTTGAAAAATAGAATGGACGGCGTGGATTATGTATATACATCAAGGTGGGGCCTGCATAAGTGGCCCACCCCAAATATCACCTTTTTCCTTTT
Organism: Magnolia changhungtana; assembly: GCA_030180095.1. NCBI lineage: Eukaryota > Viridiplantae > Streptophyta > Magnoliopsida > Magnoliales > Magnoliaceae > Magnolia > Magnolia changhungtana. Next base: position 8,668,765 of record JASAUF010000322.1, on the reverse strand, counting down.
TCTCTTTTTTTGTTAGCTTGTTAGTACACCACCATGTCAGTACACACACTCCATGTTAGCCTACCTCTACCACGTCCAGCGTCTAAAGACGCTGGACAACATGGATATAACACAAACCTCGTGGTGGGTCCCACATGGATGTGGCCCACATTTCATCAAGCTGGGTCCCACATGAACGCAGCCCACCGTATTTAAATCATTCTGATACTTGTGTGTTTCCACCACCATAAGGTAGGGTCCACATGACTTGGACGGTTGGATAAGACATACATCAAGACGGGGTCCATCCAAGTGGGCCACACATCACACAAAAATGAGAAAGAGAGAGAGAAGCACCCACTTCTAGATCTTGATCTCCTCCTTCTGCCAAAGCATGCTAGAGCTCCAATGGATGGACTTCAATGGTGGAGATTGATTTTAGAGTGTGAGGATGGGAGATAGGAAGGTGGGCCACACCAAACTCTCTCTCATGGGGGGTGGGTCGTGAGTTGCTTGGGAGAAATGAGAGGTAAGAGAGATGAGAGAGATGGGAGATGTGATGTAAAGAGAGAGAGAGAGAGAGGGATGGGTGAGAGAGTGATGGGTGATGGGGAGGGTTGACTTTGGGGAGGGTAGTTGTACTTGGGGATGGGTGTGAGTGATGGGAGTGATGGGATTTGGTACTTGATTGATTGATGGGATTGATTTGACATGTTGCAGAGATTCCCTCGGTATTTGCAATGCGCGACATTTTAGCGAACCGAACGTGGGCCCACATCTCCTGGCCAGGGTACCGCATTGGTGTGTAAGACGCAGCATCGGAACCGCGGCAACGGCACAGTCGCATTGGTACAAGTCTCAGGTCGAGCCAACTCAGATATGCGATACACCTCTCAAGTCAGACGTAAATGCCGACAGTCGATCGCGGGTCGCCGAAATTCGATCGGGATGATCGTGGAAGCCTACGGAATAGTACGGGCTAGGATACGGGTCTTATAGCTCTCCCCACCAAATAAAATTTCATCCTCGAAATTTATAGAATAGACAAGGGAAGAGGAAACATCACTAAGTATATAAGTCAAGACACAATCAATCTACCAAAGAATGAAGATAGCACTCTTTAATCTCAACCTCACCCTGCCAGGATGCCTCATCAATGCTATGATGACCCCATTGATCCTGGATCTCAGAACAGAAACTCGATTACTAAGCAGCCTCACAATCTCAACGGTAGGGAGCTATGTCAGAAAAATCTCTAAGTTGCTCACACTCTGGGATCTAGCCATTCTAAGTTCTCAACAGTTATAGAGTGCAGGGTAGCTATCAACAGATATGTGATGTTATTTTCAGGTATTCCCAAGTTATGCTCTGATACCAACTTCTGTCACGCCCCAAATTCAGAAATCGGATTCATAGGAATTTTGATCACCGAATCTGGTGCCGACAGCCTCCGTAGTACCCCATTCTCGGCTTCTAGCATCTATATGCCAGATTCCGATCCTGGGATCCTACAAGGAGGATTTTTTTTCTCAATGCATATTTAACTCGTAATAAGCATAACCACAAGATTACCCAATTCACAAAGGCAACATCATCATCACATATCCACTAATATAATCATTTGAGTACAATGCTGAAAGGAAAAATACATAAATCGAAAATCAGGCTCCAGAAGATCGCTGCACACTCTAAGCCCAACACTGCTGCAATTTAACATCACCTGCACGCATCTATCGTGCACAAGCTTATAGAAAGCTTAGAGGGTGGTGTAAGTGTGTGCACAAGGTAAGTGCCAAGTATTCAATACAATGTCATAATCATACAATACCGGAAATACTGATAGTCTATAAATCATACAATGTCGGAATAAATAGAAATGCTGACAAGATTATGAATTATCAGAGTAAACAGAAGTATTGACAAGATCATATATCATATGATAACGGAGTAAACGGAATGCTGATTAGACCATGAGTCATACAATATTAGAATACGCAATACAAATCAACTATGCAAATGAGGAGTCATAGAGAGCCAAATATCATATGCAAAGGATGCAATGCAATATACATTCCTGATGAGTAACATATATAGCATCGGCCATACCTAGTCCATATAAATGCAGAAGCACAATAACCCAAATTGCCATATGCCGTAGAGGTAATGCAACATGTAGTACGAATGGAATGACCATGCTAGAGTGTGAAGTCGGGATGGTAGTACGTAGTATCGTAGGTTATGGGGTCCATCATAATGGACTTCTATCCAAACTAGTCCCATACCTAATTTGGATAATCAGACTCCATGTGGTAAACTCTTGATCTCAGGTTGGTTGTGCGCCCCAACCGAAATCCTGGCCATCGCGAAGGTACATGTAACAAATAGTTGCGCAGCACCAGCCCGAGTGGATAGTGAATGAATGAATGGATGAGTATGCAACTCCTACTCAATAAGTCTACATATCAGTACGGTTCATCTCTGAGATTATCACCGGGGTTTAGTACACTCCAAATGGCACTGTCTCTCTCCCAGCAGCACAGTCCAAGTGAGCGTAAGAAACCTCACTATCCGCCTGGCCAATAGTCTGCCAATACCTATCCGGCACGTCGATAGCGGACCCATTTAAGAGCTGGTCAAACTCAGCCTAGAATTGCCCCTTACCCTCGGGCGAGTAAGGCCACACCCCTTTCCAATCGACCATGACACAGTGGGAGACGCGGCCTCCTGGTATTCGGCCCTCGTGCGCTCATATGTCCACTCAGTCTCGACATTGGAGTTATCTCCTGGCCACGGAGGTTTAGGGATTTTCACCCAGGGACATCTATGACACCCGTATGCTAGAACCAAACATATCCGGTGTCCCGTCTGGCTATCCACGATATGCCTGTGGAGGCTACGACCTTGAAGTCACTAGGGCGTATAACACACAATGAAAGGTGCATGAGTCACACAATCCAGTCATGCATCAATCCTGCGCATATCGTGTGCTCATGTGAGATAACCTCCACCTATCAGGGAGTCTCATAACAACACGCTCAATGACATATGCAATGATCAACCACATCTCATAACAAACATGCAGATGATGCGTATGGGCGTGTCTCATGATGCTATGCTGTCACATACTTATAATCGGTATCAATAACTGGCATCGACAATCGACCTCGACAATGTGGACATTTAACCAACATTACCCCCGAGGAATGGCCCTCATAAATCCTAACATATAATTGGCCCACGGGCTCACACAAAACCCTAATATACAACACAATGGGCCTTACTCAAGGGCCACATATACACAACAGGTGGGCCCTGCTCATGGGCCTCATACATATCACAATAGGCCTTGCTCATAGGCCATGAATACTTCACAATGAGCTCCATCTCCTGGCCCTCAAATGCATCACAATGGGCCTCATCACATAGGCCTTAAACATGGGCTGAATACACATCACAACGGGCCTTAAATATAGGCCACATTTACATCACATTGGACCCCGACAATTAAAAATCGGGAATCGACTATGACAAATAAGATCGGTAATCGGCCTCGATCAATAATCGGCAATTGGCCACGACAATTTAAAATCGATCGATAATCAGAATCGGCAAATCGGTCACAACAATTGGATCGATCCATAATCAGAATCGGCAAATCGGTCACGTCAATCGGATTCGACAATCGGCCACGACAATCGGGATCGATCAATAATCAGAATCGGCAAATCGGTCACATCAATCGGAATCGGCAATCGGCCACGACAATCATGATCGATCAATAATCAGAATCGGCAAATCGGTCACGTCAATCGGCCATGACAATCGGGATCGAGCGATAATCAGAATTGACAAATCGGTCACGTCAATCGAAATCGACAATCGGCCACGACAATCGGGATCGAGCGATAATCAGAATCGGTAAATCGGTCATGATAATCGAAATTGATTGATAATCAGAGTCGGTAATTTGGTCACATCAATCGGAATAGCCAATCGGCCATGACAATCGAAATCAATCGATAATCAGAGTCGACAATTCGGTCACGTCAATCAAAATAGGCAATCGGCCACGATAATCGGGATTGATCGATAATCAGAATCGACAAATTGGTCAAGGCTTAAGGGAAGGTCACAATGTGGACATTCAACCATCTTTTCCCGTCAACGTGGACATTAAACCATCATTGATCTCAAGGCATGGTCTGCCGTAATCATTACATACATCATGGAGTAATCACACATTGTAATGGACCTCATATACATCACATTCGACCCCAGACAAAGGCCCCACCGACATCTCATTGGGCCTCACTCGTGGCCCTACACATGGGTCTCATATGCATCAAATGGGTCACATATCTGGGCCTCAACTACATCAAATGGGTCAAGCGTCATGGGCTAATACATATCACAATGGGCCTTGCCCATAGGCCTTAAATACATCACAATGGGCCTTGCCCATGGGCCTCATATTCAAGCAGGTGGGCCCCATCATATGGGCCATTAATGAATCTCAATGGGCCACGACCCATGGGCCTCATATACATCAAGTGGGCAGGTGTCCACGTCCGCACCAATGGGCTTCATATACATCAATTGGGCCGCATCAATGGGCCGCACTAATGGGTCTAGTGCATATTACAATGGGTCTCAAATACGTATTAAGGTATGCCCCATGATCTGGACGGTATGGGTGACACAGATGGCTAGACGGTTTGGATACAACACGTACCTCAAGGTATGCCACACGTCCAAGGGGCAGATGATGGAGATATACTATACATGCATCGATGGTAGGCCCCACATGGCACCGTCCAGCGATGGACGGTGTAAACATAGAATACATATATCAAGGTAGGTCTCAACAACGACCACAATTACATCAAGATGGGCCTAGTCACATGGGCCTTATATATATCAAAGTGGGCCACACCCAATATAAGTGGTGGTAATAGCTTCTACCATTAAAATTTTCAAGACCTTACAAGGATGGACGTCATAGATAAAGTACATGTCTCATAGTGGGGCCCACACCAATAGAATTCAGGTAGGCCCCATCAAGCGATTTTATATGTTTAAGGCACGTCTTCACATGGTTTTAGATGATATGGCCCACCTGAGTTCCATATACGGCTGATTTTTGGGATACCCCATAATTTAAAGGGGAGCCATCAAATACACGGTGTTGATGGTCGAAACGCATCATGGTGGGGGCCACCGTCCACTGCCGTGGACGGACGGTGTGAATGAAACACTTACATGATAGTGGGTGTCACCACCCACTGTTGTGGACGGTGTGGTAAGCCACACATACTCACCAAAATGTTTATGTGCAATCCAACCTATCCATTATGTGTGTCCCACAAAATTAATGGTCCAAATCAAATTTCAGGTGGGTCCAAGCTTCACGTGGACCCCAGAAATCATTTTCGAGTGGTTTAACATACCTTTGTATAAACGGTGGTGATGTGGGCCATCTGAGAACTATTCATGGCTGATGTTTGGAACCGACGCCTCAATGAAGGGGTCCCAACCAATGGACGTCAGGGATTTAGAACACACATCACAGTGGAGTCCACAACTAGGGCCAATGGGGACCCACCCCTTTTACGTGTACGCCATGACAACAAGGTGCTTGCCACCTTTTTGTCATATGTATATTTTCTTTGTTATTCTAGGTGGGACCCACGTTAACTAGATCTACTCTGTCTATTGTATGTGTCCCACAAAATTAGGGGCCCAAACCAAGTTTCAGGTGGGTCCAAGCTTCTTGTGGACCCCAATAATCATTTTTTCTAATTTTTAACGGAAAATACTAGCATTCTCAATGCCACGGCCTGCCAGATAATGGGATCGGTCTCATTTTTCGTCTCAACGGCTAAAATGATCTGAAAAATAGAATGGACGGCATGGATTATATATATACATCAAGGCGGGGCCTGCATAAGTGGCCCACCCCAAAAAGCACCTTTTTCCTTCTTTTTTTTTTCTTTTTTTTTTATTAGCTTGTTAGTACACCACCATGTCAGTACACGCACTCCATGTTAGCTTACCTCTACCAGACGTTGGATGACATAGATATAACACAAAATTCGTGGTGGGTCCCATATGGATGTGGCCCACATTTCATCAAGCTGGGTCCCACATGAACGCAGCCCACCGTATTTGAATCAGTCTGATACTTGTGTGTTTCCACCACCATAAGGTAGGGTCCACATGACTTGGACGGTTGGATAAGACATACATCAAGACGGGGTCCATCCAAGTGGGCCACACATCACACAAAAATGAGAAAGAGAGAGAGAAGCACCCACTTCTAGATCTTGATCTCCTCCGTTTGCCAAAGCATGCTAGAGCTCTAATGGATGGACTTCAATGGTGGAGATTGATTTTAGAGGGTGAGGATGGGAGATAGGAAGGTGGGCCACACCAAACTCTCTCTCATGGGGGGTGGGTCGTGAGTTGCTTGGGAGAAATGAGAGGTAAGAGAGATGAGAGAGATGGTTGATGTGATGTAAGGAGAGAGAGAGGGATGGGTGAGAGAGTGGTGGGTGATGGGGAGGGTAGTTGTACTTGGGGATGGGTGTGAGTGATGAGAGTGATGAGATTTGGTACTTGATTGATTGATGGGATTGATTTGACATGTTGTAGAGATTCCCTCGGTATTTGCAACGCGCGACGTTTTAACTAACCGAACGCGGGCCCACATCTCCTGGCCAGGGTACACATTGGTGTGCAAGACGCAGCATCAAAACCGCGGCGACGGCGCGGTCGCATTGGTACAAGTCTCGGGTTGAGCCAACTCAGATATGCGATACACGTCTCAAGTCGCACGTAAATGCCGACAGTCGATCGCGGGTCACCGAAATTTGATCGGGATGATCGTGGAAGCCTATGAAATTGTATGAGCTAGGATACGGGTTTTATAATATGATTAGGGAGATGGTTGCCATGCTTGATACTGCGCTGGTACTTGAAGTTAACCGGTGGAGGCCATAATTTGAAGAATTGCCCCAAACCAAAGAAGTGCCTCTGCCCTCTAACCTCAAGACACCGAAGCTTGACCTAAAACTTTTACCCTCTGATTTGAAAGATGTCTATTTAGGTCAAGATGAGACATACCCGGTGGTGATCTCTGCCCACCTGGAGAAAGAACAGGAGAGTATGCTCATATTCACTCTCATTGAGCATAAGGGAACCCTTGAATGGACGATTGTGGACCTCGAGGGAATTGACCCTTTGGTTTGTACTCACCGCATTTATCTCGAGGATAATGCGAAGACCTCTTGGCAATCACAACGTAGACTCAAGGTTCTTAAACTATTGGATGTGGATATCATATACCCTATATCCGATAGTCAATGGGTGAGTCCAACTCAGGTGGTTCCTAAGAAGTTCGGAATCATCATCGTAGCCAATGCCAATAATGAACTCGTGTAAACTAGAGTTACTATTGGTTGGAGAATGTGCATTGACTATAGGAAGTTGAATATGTCACGAGGAAGGACCACTTTCCTTTGCCCTTCATTGATCAGATCTTGGAAAGGCTAGCTGGTCATTCCTATTACTGTTTCCTTGACAGGTATTCAGGCTACAATAAGATAGAGATAACCCCTAAAGATCAGAAAAAGACTACATTTACATGTCTCTATGGCACCTTTGCTTACTGAAGGATGTCATTTAGACTATGTAATGCCCCTGCCACCTTTCAGCGATGTATGATGAGTATTTTTTTGATATGATGGATGGTGGGGCAATATCTAGAGGTCTTTATAGATGATTCTCCGTCTTTGGTCCATCTTTCAACGAATGCTTAGAGAGTCTTAAATGTGTGCTAAAAAGATGTGAAGAAAAGAACTAGGTACTTAATTGGGAGAAGTGTCATTTCATGGTTCGTAAGGGAATTGTCCATGGACATATCATTTCGTCCAAAGGATTTGAGGTAGATAAGGCTAAAATCGATCTTATCTCTGACCTACCTCCACCCAAGAACATACGAGATGTGCGATCTTTCTTAGGACACGTTGGGTTTTACAGACGATTCATGAAGGACTTTAGTCTCATCTCTCGTCTTCTATGTAATCTACTTCAAAATGATACACTATACGAGTAAACTGAGCCTTGCCAGGAAGGTTTTACCAAGCTTAAGGGTATGTTAACTATTGCACCTATCATATAACCACGCGATTGGAGTCTTCCTTTTGAACTTATGTGCGACGTGTCTGATTATGCACTTGGGGCAGTTTTAGGCCAGAGAAAAAAAAAGAAGCCCTACATTATTCATTATGTAAGTAAGACTCTAAATCCTACCCAAGTGAACTACTCGACTACAGAAAAGGAACTCTTAGTCGTAGTGTTCGCTTTGGACAAATTTAGGTCCTACTTGATCGGATCCAAGATTATTATTTACACAGATCATGCAGTGCTCAAGTATCTTCTTGCTAAGAACGAAGATAAGCCCCGCCTTATAAGATGGATCCTCCTACTCCAAGAATTTAATTTAGAAATTAAAGATAAAAAGGGAGTAGAGAACGTAGTGGTTAACCATTTTTCTCGCCTTAATCCCTCTGATTCCTTTGAGATGACACATATTAGTGACATGTTCCTTAATGAACAATTGTTCAGAGTCTCTCATTTACCTTGGTTCGCTGATATTGCTAATTATCTTACCACAGGTTTCATACCGACACATTGGACTGCGCAAGATAAAAAGAAAATTTTCACCGAGGTGCGCAACTTCTTCTGAAACGATCCATATTTGTTTAAATATTTTTCAGACCAAATCTTAAGGAGATGTGTGTCAGACGATGAGCATCAGAGTGTTATCTCCTTCTGTCACTCACAGGCCTGTGATTTCACTTTTCTGCTAAAAAGACCACGACCAAGATCCCGCAGTGTGGCTTTTACTGGTCCAATATGTTCAAGGACACTCTGAGTTTTGCAAGGCTTGTGAGCGTTGTGAGAAATTGGAAGCGTTGTCCCATCGAAATATGATGCCTTTGAATCCCATTCTTATTATTGAAGCATTTGATTGCTAGGGCATCAATTTCATGGGACCATTTCCCCAACTTTGGAAATCTATACATTTTGCTCACTGTAGACTATGTCACTAAATGGGTTGAAGCGATTTCGTGCCGGAACAATGACCATCGCACGGTCATTAAATTCTTAAAAGATAATATCCTTTCCTGGTTCAGAACGCCTCGAGCCATAATTAGTGATGGGGGCTCACATTTTTGTAATAGACCATTTTAGAGTTTAATAAAGAAATGTGGTATCTCTCATAAGGTGAGCACCCTATACCACCCACAGACAAGTGGGCAAGCTGAGATTTCCAATAGGGAGATCAAACACATCTTGGAGAGAATGGTTAACCCTGACCGTAAGGATTGGTCAATCCGATTGACCGATGCCTTATGGGCTTACCATATTGCATTTAAGACCCCTATTGGAATGTCTCCCTTTAGACTTGTCTATGGGAAGGCTTGTTACTTGCCTGTGGAGTTGGAACATAGAGCCTACTGAGCAATCAAAAAATCTAAATTTCAATCTGGACAACGCTAGGTCATTGCTCAAACTTCAATTGAATGAACTTGAAGAAATCCGGAACAATGCGTACGAGAACTTGAGAATTTATAAGGACAGGATGAAGGCGTTTCAAACCAACACATTCTGCGAAAATCATTCACGCCAAGTCAGAAAGTCCTTTTGTATAATTCTCAGTTACATCTCTTTTCGGGTAAGCTCCGATCTCGTTGGACTGACCCTTGCACCGTTATCAATGTTTATCCTCATGGGGCTGTCGAGATTTGAAATCCCAACAATGATAATGACTTTAAAGTAAATGGACATCAATTAAAGCCATTTGTCAAGAAATTTGATTTAAAGGACATGTCCATGCCCCTGAATGATCCTGTTTACTAGGATTGATCTCCTAATCTGATGGAGGTATAGGTAAGTTTGTTGCTTTCATAAGACTAGGGTAATTTACTTTTTGTCGTTCTAGGATTAGTCGGGTTTATGCCGTTAGGTTAGTTGCTTTCCCATTGTTTTAGGATAGTTTGCTTTTGTTGGATTAACTCTTGTGCTGAGCCGCCTTCACGCTGAAATCTCTTTGAGAAAAAGCCGCTTAACTCCGTCATCAGGTACTATCTTTCCATCACTTCTCCTTTACTTTCGTTGTCTCACGTGCATTGCATGCTTATCTTTTTACATTGAGGATAATATAAATTTTAGGTTGGAGATGGGAGATTAGGTTACCTAATCAGTATTTTCTTGGTCTTAAGCAAAAATTCTGAAAATTTTTCTGGAAATTTTTGTGAATTTGAAGTGATTTTGACGACCATCTTTGATTTAGATGTATAAGATATGTAATGTTGGTAATTTATGACTCTTGGATTCAGCTATCTTTATATTTCACAGTTAAGTTCAAATTACTAATCCATGATTAGAAGTTTTAAACATTGATTGAGTCATGATTTCACATGTCACATCTAGCTTACACATTAGAGTTTCAGTTCGATATTGAATTATTAACCTGGTAATCGTTAAGCATGGAAGGAACCAGCCCGGGGAATTTTTCCATCATGTTCATTCAAAGAAAAAAAGGAAGAGAATACCTAGCTAAAAAATAGTTGTGTTCGAAAACGGCTACCTGTTAAAGATCTTTAAAGAGATTGACACATCGCGAAGCCATCGATGGAAAAATCAAAAGCTAGAAGAATAAAAAGTTGAACTGTAAGGCAAGTTTTGGTTTAGGTTATGGTTATCCTGAATGCTCTTGTGCTTATCAATGTTATCATGAAAATAAAGAATTGAGTCTTTGATTATGATAAGTTTAGATTTCACTATACACCCATGGAATTTGATGTTTAGAATTGTTCTAATCAATGGATTAATACTTTGAACTTGACTACGAAATTTACCATGCGCTTGAGTCCAGGAGAAAGTAATGCCCAACATTCATGAATCTTGGAATTCTAGTATCTAGATTGCTTTTCAAAAATCACTCGGGTTTATAGGAATTGTCCTATAATTCTTAAATTATTTTACGCATACTTTGCTCGGGACTAGCAAAATGCTGGTTGGGGATTGTGTTGAGGGTCAAATATTGCATATTAGACCCTAGTTGTTACCTTATTTTATAAACACGATACTGTTTAATAGCCTATTTTAATCGTATTTATGTTGCAAGGTGAATTTAAGAGCTTGGACTGAAAAAGGGTGCTAAAGGCATGGATTTAATACTCAAGAATCACCAAGGCAAGGGACGGATCTTAGGAGACCAATATAGAAGAATTTACACGCCAAAGATCCAAGAAAATCAAGTAATTGAAGTCCAAGAGGCCTGAAAATTGTCCAGAATGTAAGATCACAGGGTTCCTGCCATCCGTTCGGCTTGAAACTTTATATCTGGCTTGAGGACCATAAATTAACTGTAAACGTCGAATTTCAGCCATTGGATCCCGCCATCTGAGTTGGAGCCCACCTAGTCTCTAGATATGCTTCAATTTTGGTCTCAACCCTTCAAATTAGGTGGGAAGGCAGATGGACGGTGCAGATTTCTCATGAACATCACAGTGGACCCCACATTCAATAGTGTATGTACACTGTAGGAGTACACCTGCGCAATACCAAACCAAGGACTCGATCAAACTGAGTTTGACTCGCATAAGGCAAAGCCTGTCCATTTTTCTCGCCGTAGGGAATTCAAACGGAGGCCGTTGATCTTGGTCATGGTCCATCCAATGGGGCCATGTGAACGATCTGAGCCATCCTTCAAAAGCAGAAAGGATTTCCGACTAAGACCCAATAAACCTCGTCGGATGCAAATCAGAGATCGGATTACACTCTTCTGGATGATCAGATCGTCACCGTGAGATCAAGTTGATGGGCCACATCGAATGTAAGTCGAAAGCCTTCTCCCCTAGGATAAGATTTCAAGATAAACCTAACAGAAGGAGAGGATTTATTAAAACACCAGAGGAGGTGGGCCCTACAGTAGTCTCCGCAAATAGTAATATGCAGGAACGTGCGCAGGCCCTGTTTTGCGAACGTTCAAGAAATTCGGGCGATCCGGTGCATTGCGCATCAAAATCTGGTCATTAAGGACTTGATCCCGATTATCCAAAATCATGGGACGTGATTCCTGACCACGTCCGAGAAGTCAGATCGAAAAATCATGATGATCATTCAGGCCAAAGACGGTTCGACGTAAGACAAATTCCAAGTTTTCGCTGCACAGTTTGGTTCCTCCTTGCGCAAGGAGTTCTCTAAAAGTGTTGCTGCACATAATCGTCTCTCTCCAGCCGACCGACTCCCAGCCCCAATAAAAGAGAGAGAGAGAGAGAGAGAGAGAGAGAGAGAGAGAGAGAGAGAGAGAGCATGGAGTGGGGAATCCAGAATCGTGGGAAGAAAGAGAGAGAGAGGTGGCCGGCCAAGATTTTTCCTTCTCCCTTCTTTGTTTTTAGTTTATCTTCTTTAATGTTATTGTTAAGAGATCTTAGCTTCACCATGTCTATGATGAGATAAAACCTCTTAGCTGGGGCTAAGAGGTGAAACTTGTAACATGATGAGAGATTTTTTATTTATGGCTTTTAATTCATGTTAAACTGAATTGATTTTGATTCTAGTTTGATTATAAGGAATGCTTTTAGTCTTCGATGGTTTGTTATGGCTTAAATTACAATAGATCTGCGATAACTTTGAGCATGACCTTTTCATTATTATGATTATGAAGTTAGGAAACCCTGTTGTTCACCATCGCCCCCTGGACATGGTTGGATGATGGTATCCTTCCTAACGTTCATAACTCTCTCAGATTAGCTGTGGATTGGTTAAATTCTGTTATTTACTTTGTCTCATGGGCATAGTTTTGTGATGGAACCAATTCTAATCCTCATACTTCTCATCTCTTGAAAACTAGATCAAATGAAGTTCGGATTTGATTTTTAAGGTTATATCCTCCGACTGGATGAAGATAGGACTTTGATTCCAGTCGTGTTCTTAAATCAAGCAGAGATCTCCCTGATCTCTGCAAGTGGATTGTTGGCACCCTAGTTTCCCACCTTTGAATTTCACAAGTTTTAATTTAATATTTCACCATTATTCTCTTATATTTTCCTGATTTTGATTACATCTTCACCTAGTTCTAGTTCAAGTTACTTTCAGATTATGTACAAGGTTCAGTCCATGTGGATTCGACCTTGGTCTTACCGAGATTATTACTACATCACAACCCTATACTTGGGGTGTGAACAAATGGGCACAAATCTTTGAGTGGCCACCATGATGTATGGGTCTTATCCACAACGTCCATCCATTTTTTCACATCATTTTAATGTATAAGCCCAAAAATGAGGTAGATCCCAGTCTCAGTGAACCACATCATAGGAAGCAATGGTGATAATGATTCTCAACATTGAAACGTTTCTAGGGCTCACCATTATGTTTATTTGCCATTTAACCTATTCATAAAGTTACATAGACCTGGATGAAGAGAAAACACAAATATCAGATCCATCTAGAGCTATACACAAGTTGAACTGAGTCGAGCTTGGCACAACTCGACTTGGCTCGACCACTAGCTGACCCCAGCTCAAACTTGGCTTAGCTCGGTCCTCGAGCCTAACTGGCTAGCTCTGCTCGGTTTGGTAAGCAACTCGAGCCAATTTGAGCTGAGTTCGAGCCAAGATTAAGCCTGTGCGGCATTTTCTCAAACACATGGAGTACACATTCAATTTCTCATCGTATGTAAAACAACAGTAGCAGTTTACAAGTATTTCATTAAACACTCGATAGGCAACATCAAAATATAGATACAAGAGTATTTCAATATTTATTTCATATTCATACCTTCGTCGCCACCAGCTTACACTTCGTTGAGTCATTTCATCAAACACTTGATGAGCAACATCAATATCAAAATAACCAAGTCACCGAACTACTTCAATCTGAGTTCGATTCGAGTTAGGGTTCGATCCGAGTCAAGTCGAGCTCAAACTCGGCTCGAAATTTTTTCGAGTTCGAAAAATCAGCTCGACTCAGCTCAAACTCAGTTTCTAACCGAGTCAAATCAAGCTTTTTTGAGTGAAGTCGAGCGACCTAACCGAGCTAACTCGGTTCGTGTACAACTCTAGCTCCATCCAAAACTTACCCCAAGAAGTTTTCAATGGTAAGAGTTTAATCTCCATTTTGTAGTACACTTGAACCTTGGATTTGCCTCGTTTTTGGACTTACACCTTAAAATGATATGAAAAAAATGGATGGATGGTGTGGATAAGATCCATACATCACCGTGGCCACTTAAAGCTCTTGTCCATTCCCAGCTAGAGATGGGTTGGGTAAGACACAATCCGCGTCCCAAAGTAACATAGAAATTCAATCACACTATTTTTTATGTAGAAATTAACATATTTCAAATATTTCAAATGTTTGTTAACAAACACTAAATAGTTGTTCTAAATCTAATACTAATTTTCCTCACTTCATATTTGTTTTAAACAAGAAACAAAGGTATTTCAATTTGGAAAATTATCTTATTCAAATATAACAGAGAAAGAGTTTATTAAGAACGATCATCGTATTATTAATACTGAGTTCATTTACATTCTCGAGTGTCCCTTGATTCTAAGATAAATTATCGAGAACATAGAAATTGACAAAGTTCAGATATCTAAGCCGGATGTCAAATTCGGCAGCATTTCGACTTGTGATTTGATCATCTCTTTAAGAGGAATATCATGCGGATCCGATCAGCTGATTTCTCTTCTTAAAGCTTGGACAGAAGAAGAACTGGAGCCTGATCATTTTGACAAAATTTTGACCCTTTATCATTACTGACTGCATGGCAGTCTGGTTGCGCGGACCCGCGCAACCAACATCATTTGCATGGGTTCACGCAAACTATAGGCTTCTCTTCAATCCTACCTTCAGTCTTTTCTGCTACTTTGCACTTCTTCCAAAATCTTTGATCCCCTCAAATGAGGGGGGAGGGGGTATTTATAAGGCTCTGCATGTGCAAAACCTTGATCTTGGTGCTAAGGGACCCACCTTTCATTGTTTCCAATCATTCATAGACAACAAGTCCATAAACTAGTTGCGTGACCCGCGCAAACCCCTTGCAAAGACACTTATTTTCATCTTCTGTTTCTTTCTACTTTTCATATTTGATCTTCCTTGTCTCTGATTCTCTCTTTATCTTTTCTTCTTCTTCTCTTTTTTTATGCCTCAACAAATGCTCCCTTGATCCTTTCTTTATTTCCCAATAAATCAGAGAAAAAGGATCAATCTTCACTCTGAAAAGGTTTGTGCGGACTCGCGCAACCATCGCCCGTGTACCGTACTCAGCCTTATGTACTATAAATACCTGAAATTCTACTCATTCCACACCTACTTCAGTCATGACAAACTTGCGTTTTTCTTCCGAACCTCTGCGTAACTAACATCGTTTGCGTAGAATCGTGTAACAGTTTTTCTGTTCGCGCTGAACCTTTAGACGCTGCGTTGTTTCACACAACCAACTTTAATTGCGTGAACTTGTGCAACTAGGACTTAGAGAATTTTTTAGTTCTCTGATCTTTTCCTTCTTCAATTAACCTTCAAATCCTTAACCCTTTTCCAGTCATGGCCCGCATCAAGCGAACTTTCCGTGTCGTAGATCCACCTACTGCCCGACCCTCTCATCAAGAGTTACTAAACCCATCTTCTTTTCACCCTTCTCCATCTTCTGATCAGCCACCAGCAAAACGTATGAAAACCACTACCCTCCATCCTACATATTTCAAGGAGCTCGTGCTCCCAACTTTTGATTTTTTTGATCGCATTTCTTCACTACCATCTCTCATCCATCAGGCGATTTCAATGGGAGACCTAGAACGACCTCTTAAGCATGGGTGTGAGTACGACTGGGATTTGTGGCTGAAATCAATCGCCTATATTCACATTGACAGCCAAAGACCTCCCGTTCGAGAAGACACGCCTCCCGCCTCTCGATCAAAGAAAACTCGATGCAATAAAGCGAAAGAGTTCAAGGAGAAGATCAAGGAGCACAACAAGAAGAAGCTCCAAAACTCATGAGAAATGGTCGGAGTAATCGAGGGCATTATGAAGTTTGATAATTCGCACTCGGAGGGTATGACCATGATTCCCCTCAGCCTTCACCGCCACCAGTCCATGCTTGATTGTGAGCCGAGAGATCACATGGATAGAGAGAGACTAATGTACACTTCTTCTTGGTCGTCGAGAGAACCCCGCATTCTTGAGGGGATATTGCTAGCGCATAAGCCATGACAACGTATCGGTGAAGTCGACCCAATGATCTTCCTCACCCTTTTTCACAATCCTCACAACCTATTCCCCATATACTTCTATGAGACGGTCCAACAACGTTTTCGAGACCGTGAGTGGCTTTGGGGACCTGAAGAATTTCGAATGAGGGGTCTCCTAACTTCATGCCATTATTACTCGGACTGGGTAGGAGCCATCTTGAATAAACATGAAAATATGCTTGCTAAGATAGGCTTGTACAACGCCATAGAAGTTATGTCCTAGTACTTCTACAAAGAGCCGACTGTGATAAAAGGCTTCCTCGATTACTGGTCTCCCACCACCAATTCTTTTCACTTGCCAGTGGGTGAGATGAGCATCACGCTCTGGGATCTCCACTGGATAATGGGCCTTCCATTGACAGGGAAGTTCTACGATGAATTTGTCCTGTCGAACAAGGAATTTGCATTCATTTCTTCACCCGACTGCAAGCCTTCCATCTCCGAAACCACCATCAAACTCTTCAAGGAAATGTCAAAATTTCCAAACATTCACAAGATTTCTCCTCTACAATGGCTTGCACATTTCTCCAAGGCCCTTAGGTAATTTTAAGTCTAGGAATCAATTGTTTTCTTTAATTATACATTTCCTCACACTCACCTTTTACTTTTTCCTGTAAATTTTGTGATTGTCATTCTCGAGAGCTAACGGAGCTCCGCGACAACATCAAGGAGAGAGCAGAGTACAACTTATATAGGGAACTCGCGGCCTTCTTAGCCAATTGGCTAAGCATTGTAGTGCTTCCAAGTTCAAAATGGGCAGATGTTATTCGCCCTACAGTTTTTGTCGTTGCTGGCTGTCATGCCCTAAACTCGAAAACCGGGCTCACAAAATTCTTAATCGCCGAATCCGGCGCCGACAACCTCCATAGAACCCCATTCTCAGCTCTCAGCGCCCATACACCAGGTTCTGACCCTGGGATGCTACAAGGAAGATTTTCAACTTCAGTTTAATTTGTAATAAGCATAACCAAAGGCATAACCCATAAACAACAACAAAAAACTCTATCACATTTTCACTATGATCAAAAACTTTACAAGTACAATGAGCATAAAGGGAAATACAATGATAATGGACAAAAAGCTCCAAAACGATCTTCTCTGAGCTCCTACCTCAGCGTTGCTGCGTCCCAACGTCACCTGCATGCAATGGTCATGCATAAGCTTATAGAAAGCTTAGAGGGTGGTGAAAGTGTGTACGCAAGGTAGTAATGCAATTATGCAGTATCAAAGTAATGCGGAATATGCTGGTGAATCCATAAATACCACTAGTTGTACCAAGGCTATGCAATGCGAGACATGAATGATGTTGGCCATACTAAAGCCATGCAATGCGAGATGTAACTCAAGCATGCAAATTCTCATCTAAGTCCACATATCAATACAACTCAAATCTGGAATATCATCGGGGTCTAGTACACTCTAAACCAGATTGCCGCCCCATTGGATGCAATAAGGTAAGTAGAAGAGACCTCATTACCCGCCTGCCAATATCGGGCACGGCTAGTCGATAGCGGACCTATTCCTCAAGCTGGTCAGACTCAGCCTAGCTTTGCCCCCTTCTCTCTGGCAGGTAAGGCCGCACCCCCTTCCAATCGACCACGACACAGTGGAAAGAGCAGCCATCTGGTAGTCAACACTCAGCGCCCCTGCACCCACTCGGTCTAGATGTTGGAGCAACCTCTTGGTACCATAAGGGTTTAGGGACTTTTACCTAGGGATATCTATAGCACCCCATGTAGAATAAGATTTTTGGTATCCAATCCTGCCAACCACGATGCGCCTGTTGAGGCTACGGCCTTGATGTCGTTAGGGCGTACAGTAACCACATCACACAATGCGAATGCATGAATCACACTATCTAGTCATACAGCAATCCTGCGCGTATCGTGCGCTCATATAGGGTAACACCACATATCGGGGAGCCCCTAAACAATCTTCCTGGAGGCATATGCTATGATCAGTCACTTCTCATATCAAGCATACATATGATGCATATGATCATGAATCATGGAACTATACTAAACATGTTATAGGGTGATGGATGTAGTTTATAACGAAGATGGGCCTAGGCGGCCTACAAGTATGGGCCTACAACGGGCCCTAGGGAGAATTATAATGCGGACATTTAACTAACATTATTCTTGCAATGTGGACGTCAAACCAGCATTGCTCCTAAGGCAGGGCCGCCATAAACATCATTACTCAACCATGGTAGGGTTACACATTGTAATGGACTTATGTACATCCTATTGGGCCTCGACCCATGGGCCTTAGTTACATCAAATGGGCCTCATAACATGGGATTCATATATCAAGGTGGGCCTCAATGGATGGGCCATAACTACATCAAGATGGGCCTAATCATATGGGTCGATTAAATGGGCCGAGTTGAATGGGCCGAATCAATTGGGCCAAGTCAAATGGGCCTCAGGTATATCAAATCGGGCCCACCCTTATATATATATATATATATATATATATTGAGATCCAACCTATTCACAAGTTAACATAGAGATAGATGAAATGATAATAAATATCAACTCAATTGGGAACTAATGCTGCCCTTAGAAGTTGAGCGGTGGATGCCACGGTCCACTATTTAAATGGTGGGGCTCATTTGAACTTTAGATCTGATTCCCTCATTTTCCATGTCTTAAAATGATCTCATAAATGATTGGACGTCATGGATACAACACTTGCATCATGGTGGACCCCACCGTTCAAATAAGGGACGGTGTAGATAACGTATATACATAGGGAGTGGGTCCCACCGTCGGATGGATGGCGTGTGTAAAACACATACATCATGCGGGGCCTACATGTTGCTGACGTTCAAAGATAGAGAGAGAGAAAGAGAGAGATAAAGAGAGATAGAGAGAGAGAGCTAAAGAGAGAGATAGAGAGATAGAGAGAGCAGCCAAGCTGCTTTTTTTCACTTTTCTTTCTTTTCTTTTTCTTTACTTTTTTTTGTCTTTTTCTTCCTGTAACACAACTACAGAGGTGGGTCCCACGTAGGGCCCACCACAACCTCATATGTAGTATATAACATATATATTATATAATATAAGATATTATATATATAATATAATATAATATATATTATATAACAAACGTCCAGGCCGTCTAAGGCCTAGACAATACATACATCATGGTGTTACCCACGTGTGGGTCCCACCGTCGAACACCACACGTGATGGTGTGGCCCACCAAAGTGGATGGGTCCCATGGACCCCACCATCATCACACTCCCATGCCAGTACACACTCCACGTTAGCCACCTTCATAGGGATCGATACCATGACCTTAGTGCTTGAAACGAGGTATCTTTCACTCCATCTACCACGTGAGTTGGAGCCCACCGTTGAAACCAGGGACCTCCACCCAGTCCGCCAGCGTGCTATGGATCAGGGTGTGGAAGTGGGCCCCATAGGGACATGGCCCACCGTCCATAATGCTGGACGGTTTAGATAAGGCACATATATCATGGTGTGGCCCATTCTTTGGAGGGTAGATGGGAGTGAGTCCCATGGACTCCACCGCTAGCACCCCCTGCCAGCACCCACTGCAGTTCACACATTAATATCAGCACACGTCCAACATCTTTGGACGCTGGACAGTGTGAACATAACACAAGCCTCATGGTGGGTCCCACGTAGGGACGTGGCCCACCTAATTTTGGGATCAAGCTCATATTTGTGTTTTCCCCCTTACATCCAGGCCCACCCAAAGGTGGTTAGCAAGGTGGTCTCTACAGATGGGATGGTGTGGATCATACATCATAATGGGGTCCACACAACAAGAGATAGAGAGAGAAAGACAACAGCGAGGATGGAGGGGCCCTGCCACTATGGGCCCCTCTTACATACAAATATATGTTAAGGTGGATCTCACATATATGGACCATTAATCAAACAAAATGAATGAAAAATAAAGATCTAAGAGCACCACTGGCTTCAACTTGCACCCAAGGCTTCCTTAGCTCCTTAACTTCGATTCCAACGGAGGAGATGAGGTTTGAATGGTTGAGATGGGAGATGAAAGGGTAGGAAAGGTGGGCCACATTTGTTGCTTAGGAGAGTTGGAGAGGTTGGACGTATGGGATTCTTGGGTAGCTTGGAATGTCTTTGAAAAAATGAGAGAGAGAGAGAGAAAGGGTGTTGTAAAGGGAGAGAGAGAGTGATGGGTGATGGAGTGATGGATGTGGTGAGTGATGTGTGTAAGATCTTTTTGACTTTTGTGACAAATGTTGTAAGAGAGATATGGGTGATGTAAGAAACTTTTTGACTTTGGGGGTTGCTTGGGGAAGGGTGTGAGGTGATGTGTACTTGACATGATGGGATTGATGGATTGATGTGACATCTCATAGAGATTTTCTCAAAATTCGCACGTGCAGCGTTTTCCACGCACCGAACGCTGGCCCACATCTCCTGGCCAGAGTATCGGATCGACGCGCGAGTTGCGGCATCGAAACCGCGGCGACGGTGCGGTCACAAGGGCACCCGTCTCGGGTTGAGTCGACTCGAGTTGACGGTGTGTGAAACAGGGTCGCGCGCAACTACCGGTTAAAGGTCAAAGGTTGCCAGAATTTGACCAGAAAGACCGCGGAAGTTTACGGAATGGTACGGTCTAGGATACAGGTCTTACACTGGCGCCTTGGCAAAAGGTCACAAGCATTCACCTTCACCTCTAGTGTTATGCTCTATTTATAGAGCCCTTGAGGAAGTAGACACTCATGTTAAGAACCCTACCATTAGAGCTTCCTTAGCACACACTCCATGGCACTACATCACTGGTTGGATGGGAGTCTATTTTCCCTGGACTTTTGAAGCCCCAGAGAAAGCTTACGTTCATCCTTCTCACCTCTCGCCCTAGTTTTTTCAGCAAAGGGCTATGGCAAAAAGATCATACAACTGGGTAGCCAACAAGATTTAGGACACTGATCAAGTTGATTTCTTTTAATTCTGTCTCCACCACTATATTGAAGATACTGAAATGGTAGACATTGCGACACTCACTGTAGGAGAAAGGGCATTCTTTCTCTCCATACGTTCTTACAGCCTGCCACTGTGGGAATGAACAAAATTTTGGAGAGAACCGTACTATTCCAGTAATTTTGCTCGTCAGTTCAGCTTCGATCAAGCTTTTCCAGAAGACTGTGGATTGGTCACCAGAAGAATGCATTGTTATGGAACTGGTCCTCTTAATTGGGCCATGGTATGGAAACAGTTACTAGGTGGTCATGTTAATTCCACTTTCATAATTCCAAGCTGCAATCGTATAGTTTGTGCTTCTTATAGTTGGATGCGATGGTGAGACCACCAATTATACTTGATCAACAATCATTTGCCAGTAGATGCACCCATCTGACTTCCCTCGCCCCGGTAAGAGGTAGGAAGCTCAAAGACGGAATCGGCTATATACTAGAGAAGAGCCGCGCACTTTTCAAGGCCAGATTTGTAAAAAAATATCGCTAGAAGATCCAATCCATAAAAAGAAGGCCATCAACACCTTAGAATGTTGGATCGCACATGAGATCATGGCAGAATTTGAACAAGTCCCTCGCGACTTCGTTGGCCGAGTTACAGATGATGTTGAAGGAACATCTTCTCCCATTCCGGTAAACACGCTGCAGCTCAAGATGAACCGACTCCTTCACAACCTACTCCTCCTAGCTCATCATCTCCTATGACTAGGTCTCGAGCGCACTTGCAAGCGTCACCGTCTATTCCTCAAGAAGGAAGTAGACAGGCCTCACCATCCCCTTCGATTCCAATTAACAAAGAATCTCAACCGGAAGGTAGTTGAGCTCTTCCTTCTAAACGGAAACAGTTCATGATTGAAGAAATTGACGAAGAAGACTTAGGGGATGAAAGTTTAACTTCTTCATCTGAGGGTACTACTTCTATCGAATACAAAGTGATGAAGATGACGAAAATGGTGAAAATAACGCTGATGATTTCGAAGAAGGAGAAGTCGACATAGATGGCGAAGAGGATGTCATTGCGGAAAGTGCTGACAAAGAGCATCCTCTACCAAATTCCGAGACTCTTCCTAGTATGAATGTTCTTGCAAAAGCTCCTGCAGTAATAGAGGAGGATGAAGATGAGCCTTTAGATTATGGAGAGTACGGATATTCACCAGGTAAGGAAAATTTTAATTCCACATATATTTATATGTGCATTTTGTGATAGTTATCTCATTATTATTATCATATCTTTATTTCAGGTGCTCATGTTGTTAATGCTAGGATGGGTGATACTCCTCCTGCGGATCCTTCTTCGACTACACTGGTGATTTCACTGAGGGCTCCTCTAGTTCCTTTGGTAGCACCAAAAGTGGTGGCTCGTGAAATTATTTTCCCAATGGAGACCACTAATTTGCCAACTCCAATAACTAGAGATTCAAGCACGGAGGCTAGAGCACTTTCTTTTGCTGATATGTTAGGAGCTGGTCCTTCTATAGTCTAGGAAGTTCCACCTACTGTCAGTCATACTTCCGCAACATATATATATATATATATTGATTACTTTATCGAGATTTACACATCTTCTAGCCCTGTTATCGCTATTCTGAGTTCTTTTCTTCTTTATTTTACAGGAACTCCTCCTTGTAGTGGAGTAGCAAGCTTTGAATCTGTATCCACTATGTCTGAACTATTATCTTTTGCAAAGATTCCCACACACAAGATGCTTTTGATGAAGAATTCCATGTCGGCAATAGTTCATATCTTCAAGGATCCTGAACAATGAACGAACTTGGATATTGTTATCGAAATCCTAGATAGTACTGCAAAGATGACAAAGATCAACATTTTCGCCCTACATGACTCTCTTTTCAAATTCTGCGATTCAATAATTTCTTTAACATCAACGAAAAATGTCACCATTGCACCTGAGATTTTGGAATACGGGAAGCAGCTAACTCTTTCCAAGGAAAAGGCTTCCCTCATCACTTCTGCTATTTTTAAATTTAATCAGGAACAATCAACCCTTCAAGAACAGTTGAAGGCTTGTGCTGATGACAGGACGATTATTCACGATCGCATCACTGCCCTAAAAGAGGAAATTTCGCAGTTGGAGTTGAAAGATCATACGAAGGAATCAACCATGAAGGAAATCGAAGAAAAGATACGAGTTAGTATCTAATCTGCTGAAGCTGAGAGATCTGAACTACGTAGAAGTGAAGAGATGATTGCATCCTTGGAAAACAAGCTGGCTGAAATTCTTGATCAGGCAAAGATCATCCTCGAAGAAAAATCAAAACATGCTGCAGCTCAAATGCAGTTAAAGGAAGATTTGCAAAAGTACATGGGAATATTAGCTAGGAATTACAGAAGAGTTTTAAACATGTAATTTCATCTATGTATGTTTTTTATTTAAACATGTAATTTCCTTTGACTTTTAACATATATTAATGAAGACATGACGATATTTTTGAGATATTTTATTCTTCAACAAATTTCTTCATCATGGATCATATCAAGCATATTCATCTATGCAATAATCTCGACATGATTTTTAATGAAGAACTGATATAAAAACATCAACATATCATGATTGTCAATATGGGGTTCACTATATGATTTTTATTTTGATAGGCGGTACTAAGTTTCAGTTTAGTTAGATGATCACACACAGTTTAAGCTCTTGAGTAGTGGAGTCGGGTCTCACGTGATAGTCTCTGTAACTCTCATGAGTTGACTAAACTTCTCACAGCCTGGTGAATTCACAAACCGCGATCCATCAGAGGGGCCCAGTGAAGCTACCGAGGCCGTGAACTCAGTTGGATTTACACACGGGGTTGGCCGCAGTAACTCTTTAGAGTTCACAGGGCACACAAGGCGACCTTTAGGGTACCAAATCCAGGGCCACCAGTCCATCAATGAGTAGATTTAGGCCCTTCCTCATGAGTTACTACTGAAATCAAGCCAAGAATCTGGAGGGTCTTATGTATGGTTGGCCTATTTATGGACAATGGCCAAAGAGCGCACACTGCAGCCGCATTTTCTTCGTCTGCAAGCTCGGACCCATTCACAGGAGGACAATTTCATCCGTTCCCCGTGACGCTGCTGAAAAGCTATATAGACGGCATGGGTGTTACGCATGATTGGTCGT
Source organism: Magnolia changhungtana (assembly GCA_030180095.1). Classification (NCBI taxonomy): domain Eukaryota; kingdom Viridiplantae; phylum Streptophyta; class Magnoliopsida; order Magnoliales; family Magnoliaceae; genus Magnolia; species Magnolia changhungtana. Next base: position 8,644,344 of record JASAUF010000322.1, on the reverse strand, counting down.
TGAGGACTTTTTAGCCCTTTAGGGCTTTTAGTCACTGGCTTCATCCTCTACCCGCATGGGTATGCGTATGATGGCCTTCACAGGCTTTTTAGGGCTACTGGCTTCTCACCGCTGTTCAAATGGCGATGGAGATAGGCTTTATGCATAGTTCGTTATATAGGCTTGGCTAGGTTGCCTTAAATAATGATAAGCTATCATCATTATCATAATAATAATAAGTGTCTTGATCAATATATCACCACTGCTGATAATGTTGATGATATTTGTGTTATCTTCATAATAATTATATATCTGCCTGGGGATGATACCAATTACAACGAATTTCGACGAACGATGGTTACTTTCTTTTCAATAAACCACTGATATGCAATCTTTGACGATATATCTAAAATTCCTTCTTTATTTAATCATCTGACATAGAATATATGAATATGACTTCACTTGTCTTTGCCCTCTTTTGATGTAGAAGCATTATGGCGATAATCTTCTAGATCAAAATAGGAACCATCTTCAGGGATGATATTTCTTGATGAAGCGTGCATTGACTGGTATATTAATACCCCGTCCATCTTGATCAACCACTCTGTATGCGCCGTTTGAATATACTTCTCTTATGATGTACGACCCATCCCATTTAGGCTCAAACTTGCCCCCTATTTTGCAGGTCACCACTATTGGTCTTTTCAACATTAGTACCACATCCACTTTCTTAAAAGAGCGATATTTCACTCGTTTATCAAAGGCGGCTGATATTCTTGCTTGATATAACTGTAATCGCTGCTGGGCTGCCAGACGCTTCTCATCGAGTAAGTCCAGATCTTTTAGCCTTATTTTCACATTTTCATCATCTGTAATTGACTGATGCACTGCTACTCTGAGCGATACGACTTGTGTTTCGATCGGAATGATTGCCTCTATGCCATAAACTAGCGAATACGGTGTTGCACTTGTCGCCATTCAGTGAGTGGTCCTGTATGCCCATAATGCCTTGTAAGACCCGTAACCTAGACCATACCATTTTGTAGGACTTCGCAATCCTTCCGGTTGAATTTCACCAATCCTCGACCCGTTTCTGATGTTGCGCGCGATCATAAGCCGAGTCCCGCATGCCGAAGTTGGCTCGACCCAAAACTTATATCTTGGCGACCGCGTCGTCGCAGCGGTTCTAACGCCGCGACTCCCGCACCGAACCGATACCTAGGTTGGAAGATGCCAGTCTGTGTTCATTCTGAAGAAACACCGCATGTTGCGAACTTCGAGGGAATCTCTACGAGATATCCCATCAAATCATGTCAAGTACACACCATGCCATGTGAACATGCAACCCATCCCTCTTTTTCTAAAATTCAATATTCTCTTTCCCCTCACTATACCACTTTTTACAATTTTCAAACTAAACCATACCACTTCTTACAACATTTTAAACTCTCCCATGCCACCCTATCTTCCTTACATCATCATCCCATCCATATCTCACTCTCTCTCTCTCTCTCTCTCTCTCTCTCTCTCTCATTTCTAAAACCTCCTAAGCAACCAAGGGATTCCAACGTCCAAGCTCTCCCAATCTCCCTTCCACAATAACAAGTATGGCCCATTTTCCCACTCTCTCATCTCTCATCCTCACCATCAAGATCTCATCATCCACCGTTAAACCCGAAGGCAAGGAGTTAAGGAAGCTAGGGGAGCAAGAAGAAGGAAGAAAGGTGGGTGATCATCCTTCATCTCAATTTTTAAGGGCCCACTTGTTGTGGGACCCACTTGATGTACGTGTTGTAACTATGGAGGGCCTATAGTGGCGGGGACCCTCCCCTCTATCCCACCGATTTTCTCTCTCTCTCTCTCTCTCTATCTCTCTCTTTCTTTGGTGTGATGTGGCTACTATGTGCAAGAGAATCTTAACCGTCCGATCGTGAGGCCCACCTTGCAATGGGTCAATTGGACGGTCAAGATGAAGGAAAACATAAATACCTTGTTGATCCAAAGGGTGGGCCACATTCATGTGGAACCCACCTTGATGTGTGGGCCACGAACACGTGGGGCCCACATTGATGTCTGCGTTTATCCACACCGTCCAGCGTCCCTGGACGTTGGACAAGCAGGGTTGGCTAACATGGAGTTGTGTACTGACATGTTATGTACTTACGAGTAAAAAAAAAGGGAAAGGAATTTACTTTTGGGGTGGCTGCTCATGCAGGCCCCACCTTGATGTACGGAGCTGATCCACACCGTTCATTCTGTTCTCCAGATCATTTTAGGCGTTGAGCCAAATTTTTAAGGTGATCCGATCAGCAGGTGGGCAATACCCTCTAAAACCATGTAAAGACATACCAGAACATATAAAAGTACTTGGTGGGACCCACCGGAAGTTTGGATGCAGCCGAAACTCGGTCTGTACGGCCAGAAAAGTGGGACAAATATAATGGGTGGGCTGGATTGTGAATCACATCTCGGTGGGCCCCCAAAAAAAGGAAACAGCAGTGCTGCTGCTGCTCTGACAGGCGCAGGCAGATGGGTGTTGATGGTGGACTTCGCTTCAGAAGCCGATTATGTGTCCCAGATATTCCAAAGTTGTGCAGAGATCTTATGACCGAGGCACATCGATCACAGTTTTCTATCCACCCTGGCTCGATGAAGATGTATCGTGATATGAGAGACAAGATTTTACGGGGGATGAAGCGCCAGATTGCCAGTTTTGTGGCCGAGTGTGACACATGCCAGCGTGTCAAGGCTGATCATCAGAGACCTCCTGGTCTACTGCAGCCATTGAGCGTCACGATGTGGAAGTGGGAGCATGTGTCAACACATTTCATTATGGGCCTGCCGAGGACTCAGCACGGTCATGATGCCATTTGGGTTGTTGTGGATCGTCTGACGAAGTCGGCACATTTTCTCGCGATGCATGCAACGTGGTTTATGGACCGGCTTGCGATGTCATTTATCGAGGAGGTTGTGAGACTGCATGGCGTTCCAGTCTTGATCATTTCTGACCGAGATTCGAGGTTTACGTCTTAGTTTTGGGGGAGCTTCCAGAGAGCGATGGAGACTGATTTGCAGCTCAGTACCGCGTATCATCCGCAGACCGATGGCCAGACCGAGAGGGTCAACCAGATCCTTGAGGATATGCTTCGGGCCTGCATGATTGACTCGGTGGTAGTTGGGATGAGTCTCTGTGAGTGACTGAGTTTGCATACAACAACAACTATCAGGCGAGCATTGGCATAGCTCCTTTTGAGGCACTGTATGACAGACCGTGCAGATCTTCGAGTTGTTGGACCGAGGTTGGAGAGCGGCGTCTCCTAGGTCCTGAGCTTATGTAGGAAACTTCATAGGCTATTGATATCATCAGGCAGAGGATGCGCACAGCTCAGAGCCGGCAGAAGAGTTTTGCTGATCGCCGACGTCGTCCCTTGGAGTTTGATATAGGGGACCATGTGTATCTCAAGGTCTAGCCCATGAAGGGCGTGGTTCGATTCAGAGCGAAGGGCAAGCTTGCCCCGAGATTCATAGGACCTTTTGAGATCACTAGGCGCGTTGGTGCCGTGGCCTATCGGCTTACCTTGCCACCTCAGTTGTTTGGCATCCACAACGTTTTCCACGTCTCTATGTTGAGGAAGTGTGGGTCAAACATAGTCCCTGTTATCAATTGGCAGCCGTTGGAGGTTCGTGAGGATGCTTTTTACATTGAGCAGCCAGTTCGTATCCTTGATCGAAAGGAGCAGGTCCTCCGGACCAAGGTCATTGCCTTGGTGAAAGTTCAATGGGGTCATCATTCTATTGATGAGGCGTCTTGGGAGTACGAGGCTGAGATCTGCGAGCGCTATCCCCATCTCTTTGATGATTAATTTATGTTATATTATATATGTTGTCTCTGATTCTATATAGTGATGCTTTGTTTCCTCTTCCTTTATGATTTATGTTTCCTTGCGATAATTGTGTAAATTTCGAGGACGAAATTTTTATTTGGAGAGGAGAGCTGTAAGACCCGTAACTTAGACTGTTCCATTCTGTAGGACTTCGCGATCCTTCCGGTCAAATTTCACCAATCCTCGACCCATTTCTGATGTTGCGCGCGATCCTAAGCCGAGTCCTGCATGCCGAAGTCGGCTCGACCTGAAACTTGTATCTTGGCGACCGCATTGTCGCCCCGATTCCAACGCCGTGACTCGCGCACCGAACCGATACCTAGGTTGGAAGATGCCAGTCTGCGTTCATTTTGAAGAAACACCGCACGTTGCGAACTTCGAGGGAATCTCTACGAGATGTCCCATCAAACCATGTCAAGTACACACCATGCTATGTGAACATGCAACCCATCCCTCTTTTTCTAAAAGTCAATATTCTCTTTCCCCTCACCATACCACTTTTTATAATTTTCAAACTAAACCATACCACTTCTTACAACATTTCAAACTCTCCCATGCCACCCCATCTTCCTTACATCATAATCCCATCTATATCTCACACCCTCTCTCTCTCTTTCTCATTTCTAAAACCTCCTAAGCAACTAAGGGATTCCAACGTCCAAGCTCTCCCAATCTCCCTTCCATAATAACAAGTGTGGCTCATTTTCCCACTCTCTCATCTCTCATCCTCACCATCAAGATCTCATCATCCACCGTTAAACCTGAAGGCAAGGAGCTAAGGAAGCTAGGGGAGCAAGAAGAAGGAAGAAAGGTGGGTGATCATCCTTCATCTCAATTTTTAAGGGCCCACTTGTTGTGGGACCCACTTGATGTACGTGTTGTAACTATGGAGGGCCCATAGTGGCGGGGACCCTCCCCTCTATCCCACCGGTTTTCTCTCTCTCTCTTTATCTCTCTCTTTCTTTGGTGTGATGTGGCTACTATGTGCAAGAGAATCTTAACCGTCCGATCGTGAGGCCCACCTTGCAATGGGTCAATTGGACGGTCAAGATGAAGGAAAACATAAATACCTTGTTGATCCAAAGGGTGGGCCATGTTCATGTGGAACCCAGACATTACGAGTAAAAAAAAAGGGAAAGGAATTTGCTTTTGGGGTGGCTTCTCATGCAGGCCCCACCTTGATGTACGGAGCTGATCCACACCGTTCATTTTGTTCTCTAGATCATTTTAGGCGTTGAGCCAAATTTTTAAGGTGATCCGATCAGCAGGTGGGCCATACCCTCTAAAACCATGTAAAGACATATCAGAACATATAAAAGTACTTGGTGGGACCCACCTGAAGTTTGGATGTAGCCAAAACTCGGTCTGGACGGCCAGAAAAGTGGGACAAATATAATGGGTGGGTTGGATTGTGAATCACATCTCGGTGGGCCCCAAAAAAAAGGAAATAGTAAGCGCCTGTTTGTTGCTCTATTGGACAAAGGTGCAATGTTGGCCGTGTTAGATGGACGGACGGCCTCACAGCCTCACCCCAGTGCAGTCCCACCATGATGTGTTTCGAAAATCAACACCGTGCATTGGGTGGGCCTCCCCCTGGCTATGGACCACCCAAAAATCAGCCGTATACGGAACTCAGGTGGGCCATACCATCTAAAATCATGTGAAAACATGCGTAAAACATATAAAATCACATGATGGGGCCTACCTAAAATTTGGATGCAGACGAAACTTGGTCTGGACCCTCAGAAAAGTGGGACACACATAATGTATGTGGTGGATTTGTGAACCACCTCGCGGTGGGACCCCTGATAATGTGACCTAATCAACAGGTCGATTGGCAAATAAATATTACGGTGGGCTCCTGACCGTGGGCCCAGGTCACGTATGACCTTATGAACTGGTTGGGTGGCAAGTAAATATTACAGCGGGTCCTGGCCCACGTGATCTCACGAACAGCTTGGACGTCAAATAAACATCCTAGTGGGCCCTACCCTTGGTACACAGATTGGAGGTAATAAACATTGCAGTGGGCCATAGGCCCATGAGACCTTATGAAAAGGTTGGATTGAAAATAACTATTTTGGTGGGCCCCCTATTCATGTGGCCTTATCAACAGATTGGATAGTAAAATAAACATTATGGTGGGCTTCACATGTGGCCCACTTGGATGCATATGGGCCCATGTACTTAGGCCCATCTTGATGTAGTTTTTTAGTCCCATTATTAAGGCCCACTTGGATATTTTTGGGCTCATGCATTTAGGCCCATCTTGGCATGAATATAGGTCCAATGTTGAGGCCACTTTGGTATATATATGGGCCCATGTATGTAGGCCATCTTGATGTGTTTATGGGCCCGTTGTTTGGGCCTACCATGTTATATATAGGCCCACGTTATGAGGCCCGTTTGATGTATTTGTGGCCCATTGTTGAGGCCCACTTTGATATGCATATGGCCTATGTGATTAGGCCCATTTGATTCACATAAAGCTTATGTGATTGAGCTCATTTTAATGCATTCTCAAGCCCATGGGTGATGACCCATTGCAATGTACCTAAGGCCCATCGATGAGGCTCATTGAGGTGGCCCACTTGATGAATATAAGGCCCATGAGATACGGCCCATTTGATGTATTTAGGGCCCCATGGGATGTACCTAAGGCACATTGCAATGTGTAATTCCACCAAGATTTATTTAATGGTACTTAAGGCGAGCCGAACCTTGGGGACAATGTTGGTTTGACGTCCACATTGTACAAGTAATGTTAGTTAGATGTCCACATTATAACTCTCCCTAAGGCCACTGATAGGCCCATATCTGTTTCATGTAGGCTATCTAGGCCCATCTTCATTGAGAGGATAGTTTATTGCTTTATAACATGTTTAGCATAGCCCCATGATTTACGATCATACGCATCATATGTATGCTTGATATGGAGAGTGACTGATCATAGTATATGCCTACGGGCAGATCGTTTATGGGCTCCCTAATATGTGGAGTTGCCCTACATGAGCGCACGTTATGCACAGGATTGATGCATGTCTGGTAGTATGATTCATGCACTTGCATCTGTGTGATTGTGATATGCCCTAGCGACATCAGGGCCATAGCCTCCATAGATATATCGTGGGTGGGTGGTTGGATACCGAAAAAATCTTGTTCTAAGCAATTGGGGTGCCATAGATGTCCCTGGGTGAGAGTCTTTGAACCCGATGGTATCAGATGATGACTCCAACGTTGAGACCGAGTGGATATACGAGCGCACGAGGGCCAAATACCAGAAGGTCGCGTCTCCCACAGTGCCGTGGTCGGTTGGAAAGGAGTGGTGGCCTTACTCACCCGAGAGCAGGGACATTACTAGGCTGAGTTTAACCAGCTCGGAAATGGGTTCGCTATTGACGTGCCGGATAGGTATTGGATGACTATTGGCCAGGCGGATAGTGAGGTTTCTTACGCTCACTTGGACTATGCTGCTTGGAGAGAGAGTGCCATTTGGAGTGTACTGAACCCCGATGATTATCCATACTAAGAACCGTATTGATTTGGTGCTCTAGTGAGGAGTTGCATTGGTATGAGGGTTGGTATGCTTGACCTACATGTTGCGTTGCATGGCCTTGTTATGGCCGATAACATTCATATCTTGTACTGCATAGCCTTGGTACGGCTGGTTGCATTTACGTACTCATTAACATGATTCCGCATTACTCTGACTTTGCATTCTGAGCACGTTTGCACACACTTACACCGCCCTCTAAGCTTTTCATAAGCTTATGCACGATTGATGCGTGCAGGTGATGCCAGGACGCAGCCGTAGCTTCGACACAGTTGGAGTGTGCAATCGAGCTTTTGGAGTTTTTTGTATTTGCACTATCTTGTATTTCCTTTTATACACCTTGTACTCAAAGTTTTTGATTATAGTGGATTTTATGGTGGTGTTCTTGTGGTTATTATTCGTGGGTTATGCTTGTTATTATGCTCATTACAAATCAAATGGATTATTAGAAATCCTCCTTATAGCATCTCAGGATCGGAACCTGGTATATGGGTGCTGGGAGCCGAGAATGGGGTACTACGGAGGCTGTCGGCGCCGGATTCGGTGATCGGAAATTTTGTGAATCTGGTCTCTGAGTTCGGGGTGTGACAGAAGTTGGTATCAGAGCATAACTTGGGAATAATCGAGAACGGCATCGCATGTTTGCTATGAGTTTAAGGCGGCTAGGTTTCTACGAAACCTTCCGATTGACTTCCCTAACGCGTAATTCTTGAAATTGATTGACGCCTTATCTTTTCCATAGGACATGCCGCCCAGGAGAGCAACCCGAGCGCACCCTGATCCACCACCTGAGGCTCCAGCTTTACCACCTGTGCCTCCTGTTCTACCGCTAGAGATCATTGCTCCCTTTCCTGAGGATGATGTTCCTCCACCTGACGCCGGTGCAGATCCGACTGTGCCTGTGAGTGCCTCACGATTACACGAGATGTTACGAGTTGTGGCAATTTGCACTTCAGGGGGGACGAGACGCCCGATTGTTTCTCCACCCGGCGAGCAGGGAGCGCACGAGTGCCCTTCTTCAAGAGTTCAGACGGATGGATCCTCCACGATTTCAGGGCGAGACAGATCCATCAGCAGCTGAGAGATGGCACTCCGATGTGGAGAAGATTTTTGATATTATGTCATGGACGACCGAGCAGCGAGTCCGATTGGCCACATTCCTTTTCCAAGGCGAGGTAGAGCACTGGTGGACCTCTGTTAGCCGCGTTGCAGGACTCGATCATGTCTGAACATAAGAGGATTTCATCAGCCGATTCGAGGAGCAGTACTTCACCGACCACATTCGTCGTCAGAGGGCACGAGAGTTCGAGACTCTAGTATAGGGAGACATGTCCGTGGCACAGTACGCTGCTCCCTTCGTGGCGATGTCACGGTTTGCGCCATATATGGTTGATGATGAGGGGCGAAAGGCCCGCTGTTTCGAGAGTGGCTTACATTTCGATCTTCGAGGTCGTGTTATTAGGCACGAGCTCTCGACCTTTCAGGCGGTAGTACGAAGGACCCAGATCTACAAGACTGAGTGGGTTGGCTCTTAGAGCGATTGAGATCAGAGGAGAGGCCGGAAGAGGCCAGCCCAGTCCAGTAGCTCTCAGCAGCTTCGACGACCACAGAGGTATAGGGGTCATCCACCTGTTAGAGTACCAACAGCACCAGTGACACCAGTAGCACCAGCAATATCACCGGCACCTTCTGCGCCACCCCAGCAGTTGTTTCCAAGGACGTGTTTTGGATGTGGCGGTTCTGGACACCGCATATCTGAGTGCCCCCGTCCTCATTTGCAGCAGTCTAGAGGGCCACAACAGTCTCCAGGACAGCCGCGACCACAGCAGATTCCACCACTGAGGCCCCCTCAGCACGGCCGGCCTGACCAGCCTCGAGATCACGGCGGCGAGAGACAACAAGATAGGCCACGCAGAGGCAACAGCAGCACCAGGGACCTCAGAGAGGACAAACACCTCCCTAACCAGCTCAGGCCAGGTTCTATGTAGCTCAGCAGGACCCACAGACTTCTAGAGGAGTCATAGAGGGTATACTTCCAGTCTCCTCATGCATCGCACGAGTATTATTCGATTCCGGCGCTTCGCACTCATTTATGTCTGAGGGTTTTTGTCGATCGACTAGATTGTCGACCGAGTCTTCTAACGAGGGATTGATCGTATCGACGCCTTTAGGGAAGACTACAGTATTGGCCCATTTCTGTCCATCTTGCCCTATTCTGATCGGTGATATATTCTTACCTGCTGACTTATTTATGCTGCCGATGACAGATTTTGACGTTATCTTAGGCATGGATTGGCTTGTCGAGTACCACGCTATCATGGACTATTCCACGAGGACAGTCATGTTCTGCATACCAGGCTTGCCGCAGTTTCAGTTTGTTGCAGAGCTCCAAGGAGAGTCGTTGTTATGCTTGATGTCCTGCGCCGTTGTGAAGCCCGTTGCTGATTGTATCGATCATATTCCGATTGTCCTCGACTTCCCCTACGTGTTTCAGGAGATTTCGAGACTGCCGCCTCGTCGCCATATTGAGTTCGGGATTGATCTTGTGCCTGGTACCACGCCTATCTCGAAGGCCCAGTACCGTATGACACCGATGGAGTTGCATGAGTTATAGCGGTAGTTGGATGAGTTGCGTGAATTGGGATTCATTCATCCGAGCAGTTCACCTTGGGGAGCGCCGGTACTCTTCGTTAGGAAGAAGGATGACTCGTTGAGGCTTTGCGTCGACTACCGCGAGCTCAACCGGGTCACGATTAAGAACAAGTACCCACTCCCAAGGATAAACGATTTATTTGATCAGCTGCAGGGTGCACGTTCTTCTCGAAGATTGACCTACGTTCCGGTTATCATCAGATTCGTGTCCGAGAGGAGGATATCCCGAAGATAGCTTTCAGGACGCGTTACGGTCATTTTGAGTTTCAGGTCATGTCATTTGTATTGACCAATGGGCCCGCGGTCTTCATGTAGTTGATGAACGAGGTCTTCTGTCCATATCTCGATCATTTTGTTGTGGTCTTCATCGATGACATTCTTATATATTCGAGGACTCGTGTGGATCATATGCAGCATTTGGAGATCGCTTTGCAGACCCTCCGTGCCCACCAGCTGTATGCAAAGCTGGAGAAGTGCGAGTTCTGGTAGGAGGAGATGAGGTTCCTCGGTCACGTAGTGATGCGGGAGGGTGTCGCAGTGGACCCCTCGAAGGTTGAGGCAGTGCGTCAGTGGAACCAGCTCACGACTGTGTCCGAGATCTGCAGTTTCCTTGGTTTGGCGGGCTATTATTGGCGTTTCATTAAGGGTTTCTCCCGTATTACTGCCTCGATGACCAGGTTGACTCGGAAGGGTGCAGATTTTGTTTGGACTGATGCATGCGAGCAAGCATTTATGGAGTTGAAGGACTGTCTGACGTCCGCTCCTGTCCTCACTCTTCCCTCTAGGAGTGATGGATTCGTTGTATTTACTGATGCTTCGCGTATTGGATTGGGTGCTGTCTTGATGCAGCACGGCAGGCCTGTAGCCTTCGCGTTTCATCAGCTCAAGGTCCATGAGCTGAACTACCCCACGCATGATCTGGAACTGGCTGCAGTCGTCTTCGCACTGAAGGTGTGGAGACACTATCTCTATAGGGTCAGGTTCGAGCTCTTCTCTGACCACAAGCACTTGAAGTATTTATTCTCTCAGTCTGAGTTGAACATGAGATAGAGACGCTGGATGGAGCTTCTGAAAGACTATGATTTTGACCTCCAGTACCACCCAGGTAAGGCAAACGTGGTGGTGGATGCCCTCAGCCGTCAGCCGTAAGGCCTGGTGGCACACATGATGATTCAGGAGTGGAGGATGCTCGAGGATATAGCAAAGTACAACTTTAATTTTAGTCTACAGTCTTCTATCATTCAGCTATCGAGCCTGTCGATTCAACCCTCTCTTGTAGCAAGGGTGATCGAGGCTCAGCAGACAGATGAGTCGTTACAGGATTACTGAGCAGAGGCAGCATTTGAGAGTCAGACAGATTGGCAGATGGGTGTTGATGGTAGACTTCGCTTAAGAGGCCGATTATGTGTCCCGGATATTCCAGAGTTACGCAGAGATTTTATGACCGAGGCACATCGATCGCGGTTTTCTATCCACCCTGGCTCGATGAAGATGTATCGTGATATGAGAAGACAGTATTTCTGGGCGGGGATGAAGCGCCAGATTGCTAGTTTTATGGCCGAGTGTGACACATGCCAGCGTGTCAAGGCTGATCATCAGAGACCTCTTGGTCTATTACAGCCATTGAGCGTCCCGATGTGGAAGTGGGAGCACATGTCGACAGATTTCATTATGGGCTTGCCGAGGACTCAGCATGGTCATGACGCCATTTGGGTTATTGTGGATCGTCTGACGAAGTCGACACATTTTCTCGCGATGCGTGCAACGTGGTCTATGGACCGGCTTACGAGGTCATTTATCGAGGAGGTTGTGAGACTGTATGGCGTTCCAATCTTGATCATTTCTGACTGAGATTAAAGGTTTACGTCTTAGTTTTGGGGGAGCTTCTAGAGAGCGATGGGGACTGATTTGCAGCTCAGTACCGCGTATCATCCGCAGACTGATGGCCAGACCGAGAGGGTCAACCAGATCCTTGAGGATATGCTTCGGGCCTGCGCAATTGACTTCAGTGGTAGCTGGGATGAGTCTCTGCGAGTGACTGAGTTTGCATACAACAACAACTATCAGGCGACCATTGGCATGGCTCCTTTTGAGGCACTGTATGGCAGACCGTGTAGATCTTCGAGTTGTTGGACCGAGGTTGGAGAGCGTCGTCTCCTAGGTCCCGAGCTTGTGCAGGAGACTTCATAGGCTATTGATATCATCAGGCAGAGGATGCGCACAACTCAGAGCTGGCAGAAGAGTTTTGCTGATCGCCGACGTCGTCCCTTAGAGTTTGATGTAGGGGACCATGTGTATCTCAAGGTCTAGCCCATGAAGGGCGTGGTTCGATTCAGAGCGAAGGGCAAGCTTGCCCCGAGATTCATAGGACCTTTTGAGATCACTAGACGCGTTGGTGCCGTGGCCTATCGGCTTACCTTGCCACCTCAGTTGTTTGGCATCCACAACGTTTTCCATATCTCTATGTTAAGGAAATGTGGGTCAGACATAGTCCCTGTTATTGATTGGCAGCTGTTGGAGGTTCGTGAGGATGCTTCTTACATTGAGCAGCTAGTTCGTATCCTTGATCGAAAGGAGCAGGTCCTCCGGACCAAGGTCATTCCCTTAGTGAAAGTTTAATGGGGTCATCATTCTGTTGATGAGGTGTCTTGGGAGCACGAGGCTGAGATCCGCGAGTGCTATCCCCATCTCTTTGATGATTGATTCATGTTATATTATATATGTTGTCTCTGATTCTATATAGTGATGCTTTGTTTCCTCTTCCTTTATGATTTATGTTTCCTTGCGATAATTGTGTAAATTTTGAGGACGAAATTTTTATTTGGGGAGGAGAGCTGTAAGACCCGTAACCTAGACCGTACCATTCTGTAGGACTTCGCGATCCTTCTGGTCGAATTTCACCAATCCTCGACCCATTTCTGACGTTGCGCGCGATCCTAAGCCGAGTCCCGCATGCTGAAGTCGGCTCGACCTGAAACTTGTATCTTGGCGACCGCGTTGTCGTTGCGGTTCCAACGCCGTGGCTTGAGCACCGAACCGATACCTAGGTTGGAAGATGCCAGTCTGCGTTCATTCTGAAGAAACACCGCACGTTACGAACTTTGAGGGAATCTCTACGAGATCTCCCATCAAATCATGTCAAGTACACACCATGCCAAGTGAACATGCAACCCATCCCTCTTTTTCTAAAAGTCAATATTCTCTTTCCCCTCACCATACCACTTTTTACAATTTTCAAACTAAACCATACCACTTCTTACAACATTTCAAACTCTCCCATGCCACCCCATCTTCCTTACATAATCCCATCTATATCTCACACACACACTCTCTCTCTCTCTCTCTCATTTCTAAAACCTCCTAAGCAACCAAGGGATTCCAACATCCAAGCTCTCCCAATCTCCCTTCCACAATAACAAGTGTGGCTCATTTTCCTACTCTCTCATCTCTCATCCTCACCATCAAGATCTCATCATCCACCGTTAAACCTGAAGGTAAGGAGCTAAGGAAGTTAGGGGAGCAAGAAGAAGGAAGAAAGGTGGGTGATCATCCTTCATCTCAATTTTTAAGGGCCCACTTGTTGTGGGACCCACTTGATGTACGTGTTGTAACTATGGAGGGCCCATAGTGGCGGTGACCCTCCCCTCTATCCCACCGGTTTTCTCTCTCTCTATCTCTCTCTTTCTTTGGTGTGATGTGACCACTATGTGCAAGAGAATCTTAACCGTCCGATCGTGAGGCCCACCTTGCAATGGGTCAATTGGACGGTCAAGATGAAGGAAAACACAAATACCTTGTTGATCCAAAGGGTGGGCCACGTTCATGTGGAACCCACCTTGATGTGTGGGCCACGAACACGTGGGGCCCACACTGATGTCTGCGTTTATCCACACCATCCAACGTCCCTGGACGCTGGACGAGCAGGGTTAGCTAACATGGAGTTGTGTACTGACATGTTGTGTACTTACGAGTAAAACAAAAATAAGGGAAAGGAATTTGCTTTTGGGGTGGCTGCTCATGCAAGCCCCACCTTGATGTACGGAGCTTATCCACACCATTCATTCTGTTCTCCAGATCATTTTAGGCGTTGAGCCAAATTTTTAAAGTGATCTGATTAGCAGGTGGGTCATACCCTCTAAAACCATGTAAAGACATACCAGAACATATAAAAGTACTTAGTGGGACCTACCTGAAGTTTGGATGCAGCCGAAACTCGGTCTGTACGGCCAGAAAAGTGGGACAAATATAATGGGTGGGCTGGATTGTGAATCACATCTCGGTGGGCCCCAAAAAAAAAGGAAATAAAGGAGGCTGCTTCTTTGCTACGACAGTGCGGCGCTCTGTGCCCGGGCGGACGGATGGCGGATGCCTCACGGCCCAGGTGGGTCCCACCATGATGCGTTTCGAAAATCAACACCATGCATTGGGTGGGCCTCCCCCCTGGCTATGGACCACCCAAAAATTAGCTGTATACGGAACTCAGGTGGGCCATACCATCTAAAATCATGTGAAAACATGCGTAAAACATATAAAATCACATGGTGGGGCCTACCTGAAATTTGGATGCAGACGAAACTTGGTCCGGACCCTCAGAAAAGTGGGACACACATAATGTATGGGCTGGATTTGTGAACCACCTCGCGGTGGGACCCCTGACAATGTGACCTTATTAACAGGTCGGTTGGCAAATAAATATTACGGTGGGCTCCCTGACCGTGGCCCAGGTCACGTATGACCTTATGAACTGGTTGGGTGGCAAGTAAATATTACAGTGGGTCCTGGCCCACGTGATCTCACGAACAGCTTGGATGTCAAATAAACATCCTAGTGGGCCCTACCCTTGGTCCACAGATTGGAGGTAATAAACATTGCAGTGGGCCATAGGCCCATGAGACCTTATGAAAAGGTTGGATTGAAAATAAATGTTTTGGTGGGCCCCCTATTCATGTGGCCTTATCAACAGATTGGATAGTAAAATAAACATTATGGTGGGCTTCACATGTGGCCCACTTGGATGCATATGGGCCCATGTACTTAGGCCCATCTTGATGTATTTTTTAGGCCCATTATTAAGGCTCACTTGGATATTTATGGGCTCATGCATTTAGGCCCATCTTGGCATGAATATAAGTTCAATGTTGAGGCCACTTTGGTATATATATGGGCCCATATATGTAGGCCATCTTGATGTGTTTATGGGCCCGTTGTTTGGGCCTACCATGTTATATATGGGCCCACGTTATGAGGCCCGTTTGATGTATTTGTGGCCCATTGTTGAGGCCCACTTTGATATGTATATGGCCTACGTGATTAGGCCCATTTGATTCACATAAAGCTTATGTGATCGGGCTCATTTTAATGCATTCTCAGGCCCATGGGTGATGACCCATTGCAATGTACCTAAGGCCCATCGATGAGGCTCATTGAGGTGGCCCACTTGATGAATATAAGGCCCATGACATATGGCCCATTTGATGTATTTAGGGCCCCATGTGATGTACCTAAGGCACATTGCAATGTGTAATTCCACCAGGATTTATTTAATGGTACTTAAGGCGAGCCGAACCTTGGGGACAATGTTGGTTTGACGTCCACATTGTACGAGTAATGTTGGTTAGATGTCCACATTATAACTCTCCCTAAGGCCACTGATAGGCCCGTATCTGTTTCATGTAGGCCATCTAGGCCCATCTTCATTGAGAGGATAGTTTATTGCTTTATAACATGTTTAGCACAGCCCCATGATTTATGATCATACGCATCATATGTATGCTTGATATGGAGAGTGATTGATCATAACATATGCCTACGAGCAGATAGTTTATGGGCTCCCTAATATGTGGAGTTGCCCTACATGAGCGCACGGTATGCACAGGATTGATGCATGTCTGGTAGTATGATTCATGCACTTGTATCTGTGTGATTGTGATATGTCCTACCGACATCAGGGCCATAGCCTCCACAGATATATCGTGGGTGGCTGGTTGGATACCGGAAAAATCTTGTTCTAAGCAATTGGGGTGTCATAGATGTCCCTGGGTGAGTCCCTGAACCTGATGGTACCAGAGGATGACTCCAACGTCGAGACCGAGTGGATATACGAACGCACGAGGGCCGAATACCAGATGGCCGCGTCTCCCACTCTGTCGTGGTCGGTTGAAAAAGAGTGGTGGCCTTACTCGCCCGAGAGCAGGGGGCATTACTAGGCTAAGTTTGACCAGCTCGAAAATGGGTTCGCTATCGACGTGCTGGATAGGTATTGGCTGACTATTAGCCAGGCGGATAGTGAGGTTTCTTAAACTCACTTGGACTGTGCTGCTTGGAGAGAGACAGTGCCATTTGGAGTGTACTGAACCCCGATGATTATCCATACTGAGAACCGTACTGATTTGGTGCTCTAGTGAGGAGTTGCATTGGTATGAGGGTTAGTATGCTTGACCTACATGTTGCATCGCATGGCCTTGTTATGGCCGATAGCATTCATATCTTGTACTACATAGCCTTGGTATGGCTAGTTGCATTTACATACTCATCAACATGATTCCGCATTACTCTGACTTTGCATTATGAGCATGTTTGCACACACTTACATCGCCCTCTAAGCTTTTCATAAGCTTATGCACGATTGATGCGTGCAGGTGACGCCAGGACGCAGCGTAACTTCGACACAGTTAGAGCGTGTAGTCGAGCTTTTGGAGTTTTTTCTATTTGTACTATCTTGTATTTTCTTTTATACACCTTGTACTCAAAGTTTTTGATCATAGTGGATTTTATGGTGGTATTCTTGTGGTTATTGTTCGTGGGTTATGCTTGTGGTTATGCTCATTACGAATCAAATAGATTATTAGAAATCCTCCTTATAGCATCCCAGGATTGGAACCTGGTATATGGGTGCCGGGAGCCGAGAATGGGGTACTACGGAGGCTGTCGGTGCCGGATTCGGCGATCGGGAATTTTGTGAACCTGGTCTCCGAGTTCTAGGCGTGACATGCCTCTTGTAACTTTTTGTCCTAGTCGCGCTTATTTTCAGTCACCGTCTTCTTCAGTATTTTCACAATCATTTTGTTAAACGCCTCTAATAATCTATTTGTCAGTGGATAGTAAGGTGTTGAAAACGAATGTTGTATACCGAAATTTTGACACAGTTTCTCCATGCCTTTATTCTTAAAGGGGATACCATTATCGATAACAATCTTCTTCGGGATGCCATGACGATATATTATTGCATGTGGAATGAAATTGACCACATCTTTCTCTTTGACATTGCGCAATGCGATCACTTCCGTCCATTTGGTGCTGCCAGAATATATTGTTTTTCCTTGGATGAAGGCAGATTTATGGGCCCAATAACATCGAGTCCCTAAGCGGCGAAAGGTCAAGAAGTGACCGTTTGATAGAGATCTTCAGGAGGAACATGCATGACGTCTCTATAGATCTGACATTCATGACACCTTTTTTCATAATCTATCGCATATTTGAACATTGTGGGCCAGTAATACCCCATCTGATGTATTTGATGAAACAAATTTCGTCCAGCCTGGTGTGCTCTGCATTTCCCAGAGTGGGCTTTTCGTAGCATCTGACCTGCTTCTTGTTCACCCAGACAACGTAGCAGCATCCCGTTGTAAGATTTTTGTAGAGCACTTCGCTACAAATGATGAATCTGCCCAATCTCTACTGATTTGCTGTCTTTGTGTTGGATCTTCCAGCAAGATATCGTATTTGAGATAATCTATAAATGGCTGTCTCCAATCATCCGTTGTCACTTATAAACACGAAATAGGAAATGCTTCGACGACTTCATTGATAACTTCAGAAGAGGGCAAAAATCTTCTCTATTCTATAGTTACCTGGAGTGGACTTCGGTTTGGACAGGACAGGGCTGCTGCCAAATTAGTCAGAGTGTCTGCCTTTGTATTTTCGGATCAGGGTACATGTGTGATTTCAACACGGCAGAATCGTTCCAATAACTGCTGGGCTTTTCGATAATATAGCAAGAGCTCTTACTTTCTTATTTCAAACTCAGTCGTTAGCTGATTTATGATCAGCTTAGAATCTCCTAAAATCTGCAACATCTTTATTTTCATCTCATGGGCAATTTCCATTTCAATGATGAGAGCTTGATATTCAGGTTCATTATTTGTACAAGCAATGCCCAATGCGAAAGAATATGGTAAGAAATCACCCTAAGGCGTGATGAAAATAACTCCCGCCCTCGCTCCTAATTCTCGAGAAGCACCGTCGAAATACATCTGCCATTTACCTTGTGACTGCACATCAGGAAATTCATCGCAAATTATTTCACCTTTTGTTACGGGATGCGCCACTTAGAAATCTGCCACTGCTTGTCCCTTCACTGCTTTCACCGGTTCATAAGTGATTGTGTATTCCGAAAGTAACAACATCCATTTAGCCAATCTTCTAGATAACATCAGCCTTGTCATTCAAAACTTTATCGGATCTGCCTTTGAAATCAAAGTTATGTCATTGGAGAGACAATAATGCCTCAATTTCTGTACTGCAAATATTAGTGCTAAACACTCTTTCTCGATCGGAGAGTAGTTACATTCTGCGCCCATCAAAGTTCGACTCAGATAATAAAGAACAGTTTCTTTTCCATCTTCATTCACCTGTACTAACAAGGCTCCCAACTAGTTTTCAGCCATAAATATGTACAAGATAAGTGGTTTACCTTTTACAGGAGCTGTCAGCACCAGAGGCTGTTTTAGTAATTCTTTTATTGAATCGAACGCGTTCTGGCAGGCTTTATCACACACGAATTTTGTTCCTTTCTTCATCAAATGGGAAAATGGCTGACATCTTCCTGCTAGATTTGAAATAAAACGGCAGATATATGCCAGTTTCCCTTGCAAGCTCTTCAATTCCTTCAATGTCTTTGGAGGTGGCTTATCTTGAATGGCCTTGACTTTCCCTGAATCGATTTCAATACCCCTGTGTCTAATGACGAAGCCAAGAAACTTTCTTGACAACACTCCAAAAGCACATTTAGCTGGATTCATCTTTAGCTGCTTCTTTCTAAGCCGATGGAAGACCGACACTAAATGCTCACGATGTTCCTGATGATTCCCCAACCTAACCACCAGGTCATCAATATAACATTCAACATGCTTGTGCATCATATCTTGAAAGATACTCTACATCGCCCTTTCATATGTTGCCCCAGCATTCTTAAGACCGAACGACATTACCTTATAGCAGTAAATTCTTAGTGAAGTTCTAAATGCTGTTACTTCTTTATCATCAGGTGCCATCCTGATTTGATTATAACTCTCATAGCCATCCATGAAAGACATTACAACATATTACGTCGTACTGTTGATTAGCAGTTCCGTTATTGGGAGGGAAAAGTCATCCTTCGGGCAAGCCTCATTCAGATCCTTGAAATTTACGCACACCCTGATTTGTCCACTTTTCTTCTTTATCGGGACAATATTCGATATCTACTTGGGATATTTGACTTCTCTGATAAATCTGACTTTGATCAGCTTGTTCACTTCTTCCTCTATGAGAGGGACCAAATCTGGATGAAATCGCCTTTGTGCTTGCTTAATCAATCTTTTGTCCTTAGAAATATTTAATCGATGTACTGCTACCGAAGGTTCCAAACCCGACATTTCCGCATATGTCCAGGCGAAAACATCTCTATTTTCTTTCAACAATTGAATATATCCTTCAGCTTCCTCTTCAGGAAGACCAGCACTTATAAATGTATTTCTCGGCTCTTCCTTTGTGCCCAAATTTACCTCTCACAAACTGTCGATTGTCGGCTGCCCCCATCTTCTATCTTCTTTGGGGCTGTCTCAGAATGTTTGACTATTTTGGGATCCGTCTCTGATAGCTGATCGATTGTGACCATATTTACTGAAGACTCTACCCCCAATCCTTGAAACCTTTCTCTCTTCTTTTGACCGACTCTAATAGGGACCTGAATTCCTTTCCCATGATTTAGACCAGTTGATTCTTTATTATCAAAACCCATCCTTTTCATCATTCTTCTACTTGCTGGACTATATTTCTTAAGGTCACAAGAAACACATTATTCTCAGCCCTCATTTTTGTCTTTTCTTTTGAATAAGAGTAAAATTCAATCGGCTCTGGATATTTTCATTAGCTTCCACATGAAACTTTCCTGGAACAGCCGAGAATGACTTATTCCTTTCTGCATATGGCAATGGCACTGTATAGTTTGACTGCAAGATTTTCAACTGTTCAGGTGACAGTAACATTAACAGTGATTGTCCTGGCTGCCTTAGATGTCTCGGCACAAAATAGAACTTCTTCTTTGTTTCTGAAGTTTCAGATGATCTCGCTTTTTTGGATTCTCCTTTTATTGCTTTCACACAAGCATTTTTTAGGGTTTTGCTTTCATCATTCTTTTTCTGTTCCCCTCTGGAAAATCCGTCGTAGTAACTGACATCTGTGAAGAAGGCTTCGGCTTTTGTGTATGGTCTTGTATCGGCCATTACCTTATACTGTATTCCATCCCTACAATATTTGAAGCATTGATGAAGAGTAGAAGGTATTATACTGTACTGATGTATCCACGGTTTTCCCAAGAGAAGATTATAAGTCGTGACTGCACTGATTACATGACAAACAACATCAGTAGTTAAGTCTCCTATTTCCAATGTCATCATAATTTTACCGAGTGTATGCTGCCCATCTTGATTAAAGCCCTATATCATCATTCCCCTAGGGCACAGATCGAAATGACAATAGCCCAATTTTTTCAATATTGTTAATGGTAACAGGTTTACCATAGATCCATTGTCGAGCATAATCCTTTTTACTTCTTTGCCGTGAATATGGCCCACTATCATCAAGGGCCTATTATGCCCCGTATCACAAGCTAGATCATTATCAGAGAAGGAGACTACTGACATGCAGTCTTCCTGCTCTTTGTGTTCTTCATTTTCCATTTCTACCAACAACGTTTCTCTGACATTGTGGTCGGATAGCGCTTGAATCAGACTTTGCATGAAATCTTTTAATAACTTTAACACATCATAAACTCTTAACCGAGCTGGTATACCCTTCAAATGATTCACGACATCGTAAGTCACTTTCACTATTTCATTCTTCTCTTCTTTCTTATCACTATCACGCTGATCCTTGCTAACCTCAGTCCTTGTCGTTCCGACTTTCTGCCTCAGGGGACTTGCCATTCTTTTTCCTAACTGTAACTTAATTACCGCGACTTTCTTTATCATCCCACGACTTTCTTCTTCTGCTCTTTCATGAGCACTGTCCTGAACTGTTAACACGTTCACCGTCGCCTTTACCTTACTTTCTTTTTCTTTTTCGATCACTATTTCGCCCTTGTTTATCATTCTTTGTATTATGCATTTTAATGTATAACAATTTTCTATCGGATGCCCCACCAGACGATGGTAGCGACAAAAATCTCTTTCCCTTGATCTTCCTGCATCTTCAGGGCGCTTGGATTCAAGTAATTCTATCATCCTGGCTTTCAATAACTGGTTCATCATAGGAACAATGTCTTTTCTATCGAATGCAAATCCTTCGTGAGAATTAAGCGATCCAGGCCTTTTCCAGTGAACCTACTTATAGGACGGTTTGATTCTTCCTTCTGCTCTGTCCTTTTTTCTTCTGAATCCCTTGTTTCCTGATTTCTTTTATCATGGTCCACAGTATTTGTGATTAATCTATTGGGTCCCCTTTTGGCCATTTTATAGTGAAACGCTGGCATCTTTCGGGTCATCAGCTCTAGGGCATGGGCTTTGGTGGCTAAGTCACAGAAAGTCTTGATGTCGGCGCTAGTGAGACTGAATGCAATTCCCGTTTTCATGGAATTTAGGCACATTTTGACCTGTTCTTTTTCTTCTAATAACTGCCTGCATGAGGCTCCCAACGTCTTCCATCTATCTGTAAACTTCTCCACTAGTTTCCCTTCTCTCTGCCGTACTGAAGCTAACTTTGTGATACTGACATCGCATTCTGAGGAGAAGAAGTTTGACATAAAGGCATCTTGCATTTGCACCCACATGCGTATCGATCCTGGAGTCAGACTAGAATACCATCGAAATGCTTTACTTGTCAGGAATAATTTGAAGAAACGTAGGTAGTACTATGGTATCGTGGAAAAATTCCCCATGTTGGTAATAAAGTGCATCAAATGCTCCTTCGACGATCCCTCTCCATTAAACTTTTGACAATCCAGGTGCTTGAAGTTAACTGGGAATGGAACATCTTCTACTTCCCGTGGATATGGTGTTCGATATCTGAATCGACCAACATTCTTGCGTTCCCTTTCCACTCTCACGGCTTCCTCGACGACTTGTCGTACTTCCTCTTAAGTTATGGTCCTCACTGCCGGAGCAGATCCGAGTGATCCTGCCCCATATGGCTAGAAACCTTCAGGTTGATGTTCTTGTCCATTCATAGTGCCCATCACTGGAGGAGCTGCAATCTGGGCCACATTGTGCGCGAGGGTTGCCAGAGCCTCTCTAAGATTTCTGCATTCTTCCATTAATGCTCTTTGCGCTTGCGCCATTTCATTCATACGGTCCTCCGTGGTCGGTACAGTCCCCTGATCTGTTCTGGCCATGTGTACTGTAGATTCCCCACTTCTTGATGAAGCTGTAGCCGGAGTAGGATATGAATATGTTGACGTGATAGGGCTCATGAGGAGTGGAGTCTCATTTGATATTCCCATACTTCCACTGCAGCTGATTGACCAAGATGATATAGAAGTAGGCGATCTCACGAGTAATGCCTTCCCCTTTTGTTCTTTTGTCCACCAGACCCTTAGAGCAATCAAAGCCGGGAAGTCACGTGCTGCTAATTGGGGGACCGTTTGCCTAGAATATATGGCAGGAGGGGCCAATTTAGGGTTCTTTTTGGCAGTGTTCCCTGTTATTGGTCCTCTAGTTCATGGCGAAGATAGACTTGTTTTGAAGCTCTTTGCATTTCAAGCCCTGGTTCTTCGGGATGTCACGATAGTCCAATTCTCATCATCTTCTGGTGCTTGGGGTGAAGCAGACACGACTCTGACCACTGTTCGGGTTGAGTCATTTTTTCTTATGGGAGGCTGGGT
Organism: Magnolia changhungtana; assembly: GCA_030180095.1. NCBI lineage: Eukaryota > Viridiplantae > Streptophyta > Magnoliopsida > Magnoliales > Magnoliaceae > Magnolia > Magnolia changhungtana. The sequence continues at coordinate 8,621,198 of JASAUF010000322.1, read as the reverse complement.
TTTTGCACCTCGAAGGCTGATCTAGTGCATATTCCACCATAAATCCAGTTGCGGTGAAGCAAAAGTTTGCCTTCATCACTGAGTTTGCCATTTGATTGTAGTTCACAGTTTTATCTTTTTACCTTCAAAATGCAACAAAAATTGTAATTATTATTTGAATAACAATATAATTTATCTGAGAGATGAAGGGGAGGATGTTTCTCTAGTGGAGTCGCCATTTCGACCTCAGAAAGATGCCAAACTACAATGAAAGTTCTATAACTATTTTAATGTTAACATTAAATAAGATAAAAGTTCTCCAGTAGAATCGTTATTTTGTTTTGAATAAGAAACAAAGGTATTTCGATTTAGGAGATTATCTTATTCAAATATAACAGAGAAAGAGTTTATTAAGAACAACCATCGTATTATTAATACTGAGTTCATTTACATCCTCGAGTGTCCCTTGATTCTAAGATAAATTATCTAGAATATAGAAATTGACATAGTTCAAATATCTAAGCCGGATGTCAAATTCGGCAGCATTTCGACTTGTGATTTAATCATCTCTTTAAGAGGAATATCATGCGGATCCAATCAGTTGATTTCTCTTCTTGAAGCTTGGATAGAAGAAGAACTGCAACCTGATCATTTTGGCAACATTTTGACCTTTTATCGTTACTGACTGCATGGCAGTCTGGTTGCGCGGACCCTCGTAACCAACATCGTTTGCGCGGGTCTGCACAAACTGTAGGCTTCTCTTCAATCCTACCTTCAGTCTTCTTTGCTACTCTGCACTTCTTCTAAAATCTTTGATCCCCTCAAATGAGGGGGGGGGGGGGGGGGTATTTATAGGCTTCCGCATGTGCGAAACCTCGATCTTGGTGCTAAGGGACCCACCTTTCATTACTTCCAATCATTCATAGACAATAAGTCCATAAACCAGTTGCACGACCCAGTGCAATTGAGTTGTTGGTTGCGCGAACTCGCACAACCGATATCGTTTGCGTGGACCCGCGCAAACCCCTTGCAAAGACACTTGTTTTCATCTTCTGTTTCTTTCTACTTTTCATATTTGATCTTCCTTATCTCTAATTCTTTCTTCGTCTTTTCTTCTTCTTCTTCTCTTTTTTTATGCATCAACAATATTCAAACTTTAAATTCATATTTCAAATTCGGACTCCGAACTTCAGATTTGATAAATAGGTCATAAGATAAGATACTTGAGAGACAAGTAGCTTTTTTAAACTAACCAACTATCTAAATACCGCCTCAATGAATAGGTTCATCTCATCCATACAAGGATATCCATCCATGTTAGTGGGTATTCCGCTCCACGCCTAAGAAAATTACAATGGAACGTTTTAAAAGCAAAATGAAATGTGATCAGGCGTAGGCCTGTTTCATCTACATGAGATCCACACCATTCACGCAAACCAACTAATTTTTGGGGATTGACCCAGGCATCACACTAATCCAAAACTTAGGTGGGCCTCACCATAGGAAACATCCTACAATCATATAAAAAAACCTCTAAATTCATTTTGTGGCCCACCTGAATTTTAGTGTGATTTTTTAGAACAAACTTATCCTAGTCAGTCGCGCCAGATCAACGGATGGGATATAATATGTAAACTGTAATGACTGCATATTCTTACCGGTAGGCATTCTATTCTAAATATTCCATGCAGTGTGGCCTATCTGAGATCTATACCAGCAAGATTTTTTTAGTTACAACATGAGTATGAGGCAACATACTTGATGGACAGGGTGGATCTAATGTAAGTTGTCCCACATGCGCTACTCGGTTAGTAACAGATACACTCCTTATTATGCATAACCAAGCTAGCTTGGTTATAGGTAGAACTGTACATGAACTGAGCTAGCTCAGTCAACTCGGCTCGAAAAAGCTCGATTCGACTTGGTTCGAAATTGAATTCGATCCGAGTCGAGCTATTTGTTTGAGCTCAAAAAATTTTTGAACCGAGTTCGAACTGGGTCGAGCTCGGCTCGACTCAGTTCGATATATAGCTTGACTCGACTCGGTGAAGGGGTATATAACAATTTAAAAAACCCTAACCTAAACCCTTACCCTTTCTCAACCCAACCGAACCCACGCCGCCTGAGCTCTCTCTCTCTCTCTCTCTCTCTCTCTCTCTCTCGGCCATCGGATTGCTCACCCGAGCTCTCCCTCTCTCCCTCTCTTCCTCTCCCTGTCTCTCTCTATCTCCCTCTCTCAGCCACCGTGCCGCTCACCCGAGCTCTCTCTCTCTCTCTCTCTCAGCCAATGCACCGCTCGCTCGAGCTCTCCCTCTCTATGTTGCATGCTCTCCCTTGCTCGCCTGTCCAGCAGTCCTGCCTTGATCTGGTCACCCTTGCTTGACTATTTGGCAGTCCCTGCCTTACTCGTTAGCCCCTGCTCGACTGTCCAGTGATCCTGCCTTGCCCGGTCGCCTTGCTCGACTGTCCGACGATCCCTGCCCTGCCAGGTTGCCCCTACTCGACTGTCGACGGTCCCCTACCCCTACTCGGTCGCCCGCTCACCGTCCTGCGGTCCAGCCCCTGCTTTCCCGGTCGCCCCTCGCTCGACCGGCCCACCGCTCTTCCTTCCGCTCGTCGCCCGGCCGCCTTCCTCGCCCTGGTCGCTCTACTCAACTGTCCGACAGTCCCTATCCTGCCCGGTCGCCCTGCCCCTACCGCGACTCGCTAGTCTGACCGGCGGTAAGCAGTCAAACTCGATATTTATTTATTTATTACATTATATAAATTATTAATATTATTTGGTAAGTATGGACTTGATATAAATGAGCTCGAGATGCACATTCCTTTATAAATTTCACACCTGAACAATCTTAACTCTTCGATGTTGTGTGCTATGCATTGATGATTAATTGATTATGACAAGAAATATTGCAAGGGTAACAGAATTCAATCTTAATTGATTATAAATGGAAATACAATCTTAACTCTATGTATGTCATACAATCGGTCCCACATGTTAGTGATGACCATAAATGATTTAATAGGTGCCACATGTTAGTGATGACCATAAATGATTTTAGTATGGTACCCATAAAGTTGTTTAAAATGGGGGTGATTGGATGTGCCCTAGATATTTTGATTACCAATATCATAATGTATTGTCATTGTAATTGTTGATAATTGCATTTTCTTTTGTTTGACTAATGGTTTTTGTAGTAGGGTACTATGATTTTCATAAACCATAAAGATTATAGTTGGTTGGCTTACATGTTCAAATCACATGTGGTGTACTATTTATTTATTTATTTATTTTTAAATATCTTATTGTTGTAGTTGTAGTATAGGATAATCAGTTGTCTATTTGAGAATTTCTATGTTGCCAGACATAGACTCAGTGTATTTTTGGATGCATAGAAATTCTCAAATTGTTCCTTTTTGGATAGTTCAATGTTGGATAGATAAGAATATTTTCATTTATTCTAATTTAAATGCTCATGCCTGTTTCGGTTCGTCTCTCCTATTATCTCTGGATATATTTCTTGCATTTATTTTCTCATTAAATATCTACACTTTCTGTTCTTAGTTGACATGAGAATCAAATACGAGATTAATATATTCTGGAGAGATAAGAGGAGATGCTATTGAAATTTTGGCATGACATTTAAATTGAATAATAAAAGCATTACAATCTATTCAACATTAAATGGGTGACTGATTTAGACACTTAGAAAATTGTTGAAAATTTAGAGAACATTTATATGTACTTCACAGGAAATCCCAACTACCCTTGGTGTCGGTGCTGGCGTGTTGGCTACATCTCCTTTTATTGTTGAGGGAGAGGGGTTTTCAACAACAATTGCATTTAAAGGAAAGAAAAGATTAGTTGTGTGAGATGATTTTGAAGAAATTTTAGTTAATAATGGGCTTAAGATCATATGTATGCACTGCAAAGAACTATACAACAAAAATCTCGGGGGGTCAACTACTCATTTAAACAAATATAGACAAAGTTGTTCAAAGATATTAAGAATTTCACTTCAAGGCCGACAGTTGCTATCTTTTAAAAAGTCTGAAGGAGATGCGTCTCAAGGTAAACCTCCCACCCATAAGTTTGAAAAAGAGAAGCTGAAGGAGTAGTATGTAAGACTTATGATTGTCGATGAACAACCATTTAGAATGATAGAGAGTAAAGTTTTCATGGGATACAGTAAATTCCTTAATCTTCAAGTTGAGAAGGTCTCTCATGTTACTGTGAAGAGGGAGTGCATAAAGATGTACACAAGTGAAAAAATAAAACTGAAAGCAGTTTTGGGATCAGTCTCAAGGGTAAGTTTGACTTCTGATTTGTGGACGGTATCTAATAAAAGAAATGGATATATTTCATTGACCATACACTATGTTGATAAAGATTGAAAACTTTGCAAGAGAATATTGAACTTCCGTCACCTTCCACCTCCCCATACCGGTTTGGTTATTTTAGATTGTATTTATAACTGTTTACGAGATTGAGGCATTGAAAATAAAGTCTCTTCAATGACTTCAGATAATGCTTCAACAAATGACAGTGTAATAACATTCTTACGTAACCAGTTCAAGGCAACTAACAATTTATTTTTTGACGGAAAAATATTTCAAGTTCGGTGTTGCGCCTACATACTAAACCTAATTGTACAAGAATGGCCGAAAGCAATTCACTAAACTATAGAGAATGTGAGGAAAAATGTAAAGTACATAAGGGGCTCACCTTCAAGATTGAGCCCAACGTTTGAATGTGAAGTCTCAAAAAACGTTGAAGTTAGATGTATCACATGTTGAAATTCGACTTTTGAAGTGTTGGTTTGGCCATGGAATTGGAACTTGCATTTTCGGAATATGTAGCTCGTGAAAGAACATATACTTGGTTGCCTACTGAAAAAGATTGGAGCAAAGCAAGAGAAATTTACAAGTTTCTCAAAGTTTTTTATGACTGCACGAAGATATTTTCTGCAAATAAGTATTCCATAAAAAATATGTTTTTTTTTTTCATTTATTTCGAAGATCAAGGAAGCCCTAAGAAAAAGTGTCAGTGAATGTCCAGATTTTCTGCAACTTATGACACTTTGTATGCAAATGAAGTTGGATAAATACTAGGATGAATGTCATTTGTTAATGGCCTTAACGGTTGTTCTTGATCCTCAATGTAAGATGAGTTATGCTAAGTTCATCTTTATGAAGATTTATTTTGATCAAAGGGCAGTAACTGAAACATCGAATGTTCATTATGCAATCGAAGAATTGTACAATACGTACAAAATCACAGGATCCATACCAAGTGATAAAAAAGTTAGAGTTCTTATTGCTACAAGCTCTGACACTATACTCGACGATGAATACATGTCTTTCTTAGCAAAAGAAAATCCAGATAATGAAACGAAAAAATCAGAGTTAGACTTGTATCTCAAAGAGTCAATCGTAATGTGGAAGGATTTAGACTTCGATGTTTTGGAGTGGTAAAAAATGAGAGTTAGTGAAGGAAAATATCTTACACTATCAGCGATGACACGTGACATATTATCAATTCCTATTTTAACAGTGTCATCAGAATCTGCTTTCAGCACATGGAGTAGAGTCGTGAGCAAGAATTGAAACTCCCTTGCACCAGATACAATTGAAGCATTAATTTGTACACGAGATTGGTTGCGTCCGAGTTGGGAAGGTAATAATTTTGATATTAATGAGGAAGATGAGGAGGAATCTCAAGATGTAGCACATGCAACAACAACAACATGAATAGTTTTGTAATGCGTACTTTTTGTTTTATGTTCTGTTGATGGATGTTATACATGCAATGCATCAATAATTTTTATTTTATTTTTATATAATATTTTTGTTTATATTATAATTCATATTTCATTATTGCTTTTATATGTTATATTTTATTATTGCTTTTATATCTCATGTTTTTCCAACATAAACTATATATATATGTCTTCAAGTGAACTATCGACGGACATTTAAGATTATGATTCCTTAATCCACTCTCTGAAATCTAGAAATTAAAAATTTTCTGTCATTTGTGTGTAGCTAAGATATGTCTTGGAGTGAACCATCGAGCACGAGCCAGGGGTAGCTGATGACCGATTCGGACTAGCCACTAGTTAGAAATGCCAGCCGAACTAGCCAGTTGCCTGTTTTCACGGAGAGCGGATTAGGTGAGACCCGAACTTCACGCAAGACGGTGCGACCCTTACAGTGGGGCATACCTTCGTATATGTATTATGTATCCACACCGTTCATACGTTTTTTCATATCATTTTATGGAATTATCCCAAAAATGAAACAGATCCATTTATCAGGTGGACCATACCATAAGAAACAGTAGTGATTGACCTCTCTACCATTAAAAACTTATTAGAGCGCACCTTAATGTTTCCTGTAGTGTTTTATTTACCAAACAATCGATTGATAAAGTGACGTAAGCCTAGACGAAGGGGAAGAAAAACGGATGGACGGCGTGGATACATAATACATATATCAAGGTGGGCCCCACGGTAAGGAACTCACCGTCTTGCGTGAGGCCGTGGTATCAATCTAATCTGCTCGCGTTTTTCACGACGTCTCCTTCCAACGCGTGTTACTAATAAAGCGAAAGTGATCCTGCCTCATACTCGCGTCACAACCATCTCCACCGTACATGTTGGTGGGCCCATCGGACGTAGGGGCCGCACCGAAAAATTACGCAGGCTTACCTAACAATTCAATAGCTGCCCAGAAAATTAACGCTCAACGGCTAAGAAAAGGACATATTCATTGACCTGATTTAGTAGAGAACTCGAATACGCTAGCGGAGTCCCATGTTCCATGCGCATGCTCTAATAAACGACTAAGGCCGTTTGGCTAGTGGTCCGCGCTCTGTGTGCCCCACCATGATGTATTTGTTTTATCCACGCCATCTATCCAATTTTCCATAGAATTTTAGTGCTTGATCCCAAAAATGAGACAAATCTAAATCTCAGGTGGACTACACCACAGGAAAAAAATAATGATTGAATGTCCACCATTAAAAAACCCTCTTGATCCAAAACTTTTGTTGCCCTCAAGAAGTTTTTAATGGTGGGTATTCAATCATCACTTTTTCCTGTGATGTGGTCCACTTGAGATTTTGATCCACCTAACTTTTGGTCTCATACCATAAAATGATATAGAAGAGTGGATGAATGGTGTGGATGAAACATACACATCATGATGGGATACACAGAGCACCAACCACTAGCTAATCCCCATCCATAAACCAAAAGTTACCTAGAAAATTAATAGCTAAAAAAATTTCCAATAAGTCAGAATTAAGAAATAAATTATAGCCCTACTTCAGATTTAACTAAAATTATCGGTCCACATAGTAGTGGGCCTTCTTTAAATGGGTCATAAACCAAAAGTTACCTAGAAAATCAATGACTAAAAGACACCCAGATCCATACCTCAACTGGCAGACGGAGCAGAGATACCTCGTTTCAACACTTGGAGGTCTCGGAATCGATCCCCACCGGGGGTGGCTAACATGGAGTGTAGACTTGACATGGGTGTGTACTAAAATATATATATATATATATATATATATACACACGCTAAAAGAATCCACTGCTCAGAACCAAGAAACAAATCATGGGCCTACCACTGTAGATCTAACCAAATAATCTATTCAAATTGTTGGCCCCACTTTAGATAGGTCATGAACCAAAAGTTACTTAAAAAATTAATGGTTAAAAAATAATCCAACCGCTAGAATTAAGAAACAAATCATGGGCCCTACTTTAGATAAGTCAAAAACTAAAAATTACCTGAAAAGTTAACGGCTAAAAAAAAATAATCAGAGGGTCGTAATAAAGTAATAAATTATGGGCCCTACTTTAGATAGGTCATGAATCAAAGTCACATAGAAAATTAACGGCTAAAAAAATCTGATGGTTGGAATTAAGAAAGAAATAGTGGGTCCTGCAGATTTAACTAAAATAATCTGTCCAAATCATGGCCCTATTTTAGATAGGCCATAGAACAAAAGATACCTGGAAAATTAACGGCTGAAAAAATCCAATGGTTGGAATTAAGTAACAAATGGTGGGCCCTACTGCAGATTTAACTAAAATAATCTTTCTAAATCATGGGCCCTACTGTAGATTCAACTAAAATAATCTGTCCAAATCATATTTTAGATAGGCCATAGACCAAAAGATACCTGGAAAATTAACGGCTGAAAAAATCCAATGGTTGGAATTAAGTAACAAATGGCGGGCCCTACTGTAGATTTAACTGTAACAATCTGTCCAAATCATGGGCCCTACTGCAGATTTAACTAAAATAATCTGTTCAAATCGTGGCCCCACTTTAGATAGGTCGTAAACCAAAAATTACCTAACTTAGAAATTAACTGCTAAAAAATCCAATGGTTGCAATTGAAAAACAAATTGTAGGCCCTACTGCAGATCTAACTAAAATATCTGTCCAAATTGTGGGCCCTACTGCATATTTAATTAATGGCTAGAGGAAAGAAAAACCAATGGTCTGAATTCAAAAAACAAATTGGATTCGGGTTATAGTTGGGCAATCCACACAGTTGAATTACTGGGCCCCTCTATGACGGTTTTTATCCACCATATAAGGGGTGCGGCCGTGCGGGGATTGGGTACTACCCCCACCAGTACGCAGCTAGAGACAGACGGTCCTGTCAGGGGGTTTATGAGGCCCAATGTGATATATGTGTTCTATCTAGGCCGTCCATTCATTTTGAAAATTTATTTTAGATGATATGAGCTCATGAGGTAAATTGAATGATCAAAGCAGACCACACCACAGCAAATTGTGGAGATTGAATGCCTACCGGTGAAAACCTCTTGGGGGCCACAGAAGTTTTGGATCAAGCTGATATTTATGGTTTCCCTTCATCAAGATCTATATGAACTTAATGAACAGGTTGGATGGAAAATAAAAATCACGGTGGGCCCTAGGAAGGTTTCAATGGTGAGGTTTATTGTCACAATTGCTTCCTTTTTTGTGGTTTACTCAACCCTTCGATCTGTCTCCATTTTCGGTTCAGCATCTAAAATTATCTTTCAAAATGGATGGACGGCTTGGATAAAATAAATATTTCACGGTGGGCCCCATTGAACCCCTGACAGGACCATACGTGTCTAGAAACATCCTGGTGGGGGTAGCACCAGGTCCCTTGAGAACTTTTGGGCGTCCCTATCTATGGTTGGGGGCCATCGGATATGATCTGGATCATTAGACCCACTTGCTTGGCTCATGGGCTTCCATGACCTGATCAGTTCCGATTGGGCTTAAGCATTTTTACCCAATTAAGCCCGGCCCAACATTATATGGATGGTTGGACGGGTTGATTTCATTCCTCTAAAATGATTATTTCTTTATGCATGTGGCCCACTTGATCAATGGATAGATTAAGAACATTCAAGTGGTTAGGGATTTACTAATTTTCAGGCCGGACTGGGTCAAGTCAGATCTGGGCCTAACCAATTTTATCAGGCCTGGACTCAGCCCATTGTGCACTTGTTTGTGGTCCATGTTGTACTTGGGTTTGGGTCTATGTCAGGGCCGGCCCGGACCATTTCCATCCCTTCTCTCGTTGGCAGAGACTAGTTTTGGTGCAGGGAATTACATGGTCCCCATTAGGGGTGTCAACAGAACGGTTAGGCCCGGTTCTAGCTCAAGCTCGACCCGTATTGTTTGACATTGGCCCAAGCCCGCGACGGGCCAAAATTCCGCAGCCTTAGTGTTATTGCTGGGTCCGAGCCTGATCAGAGAGAGAGAGATGCTCTGTTTTATTCAGCTCAAGAAGAAATAGATTAGATTATCTTTCCGTCTTAATCAATGGAAGAACTCGAAAGCCTTGAAATTTCTATCGAAATGGAAGCTTGAGAGAGAGAGGGGGGTTGGAGCGTAGAAAGGGGAGGGGGGTCCAGTAGAGAGAATGAGAGTGGTTTTTTTTAATTACAAAACTCGAGCATGTATTTTTAAGCCCGATTCCGGCCTGTTTGAGAAGCGGGCCTGAATTTTAAGCCCCAGCCCAGGCCTCGAGCTTGATCTTCCAGCCCAAGCCCAGCCCTTCAGCGTTAGGCAGGCTAGGCCCAGCCCATTGACGAAATGTTGGATTCATTTTGAAGAGCGGGTGTTTAGTTCAGCGATCAAGACCGTTGATAAGATGGCACTAATGGTCGACTGATTATGTACTAAAACTTGCTGGATCAAACAACACCATCCATCATATCTAAGACTGTTATTTCATATCAGCAGTGTTTTCTCTTCCTGGCTGTTCATGTTTACGTCAAAGACTCGAGGATTATAAGTATTTATCCCTCAAGTTTGTTTGATCTCTGGACATTCTAACACCTACACAGGAAGAAGCCGAAGGAGACCCTGGCTAGAGTAGAGGACCCACCGATAATTTGGGTGTGGTAGTATTGAGGGGCTATGGGTGAGAGATCATATGTACCTTCATGTAAATGGTCCCCTTATTTATAATGTAGGTGGGTTGGATACAATTTGTGATCTTAGGTGCAATCTTTGCATAGGTTTCTCAACCGTTATACACGAGATTTATGTAAGTGATAAGTGTTGACGTAGTTAACCCTAGAATCATGCAATGGGTGGTCGAGACCGACCTGAGCTAAACCCTCGATCACTCAGGTTGAAGCCGAGCTGAGCCAAGCCATCGATTGGTTGGGCAAATCTCCATGATCGGCTCAGAATGAGTTTCTACACTAATTGTCACTGGTCGGCTCTTCGTGTACCTTGATCTGTCTAGGCTCTGAGCATAGGGAGCGGACCTATCTCCTCGGCGATACTTGCCGTTCTTAATAGACTGTTCCTTTGATCTTACCGAGCCGATCAATCTTCTGGTCATCCTCCGATCATATACATCCGAACGACTCTTAGAGATGTATAAATAAACTTGGTCAAAGCTCGGAAATACATGATATCGAGGACTAGGCTCGGGAGTGTGAAGTCTACCCTCTCTCCAGAATGATTTGAGACGGTTGTTCAGGAGCCCTTTGGTCTAGAAGTATGTGCTCGTGAGTCCAAGCTGACCCCATGGGTGGTCAAACCATTTTTACCCACAACAAAGCCCCCTACTTCTTGAGTTTACAATGTGAGCTCGGGAAGTAAGTCAGTGGAATGTGAAATGGCCAAGCTATATGTCCTAGAGGGGGGGTGAATAAGACTATGCCAAATTTAAAAATAATTACAACGGAATTTAAATAACAAGATAGCCAAATAAAGTAAATCAATCCACAATACTTAAATGAATAGTAACTTCAATAAACAAGTATTGAGAGATTGATACAAAAGTTGTTCTAAGGACAACCTTACACCAAAAACCAAAGTTTATAGTAGGACAACCTGATTTCTAGAAAGATCTTTGTATCAAGAACTCAAACTTTCTAAGAATAATCAAATCGAAACAAAACAGAGAAATAGAATGTAGTTGATTGTTCTAGGGACAACCATACACCATAGAAATGGCAAGGCAACCTTACTAGAACAATTTAGAGAATCTAAAGCTCAAATAAATAAAGGAATAGCTTGAAATAAATTGCAGAAATTTAAATCTAAACTATTACAACATTCCCCACTGAGCTTCAAATTAAAATGATTACAACATTCACATCCACATACATTCCACAAAGGAATAATCAAAGATAGGAAAATAAAGCACACTTCCACACAAGACAAGGAGTTATAGTGGTTCGCCTGTATATACACCAACTGTTCAACAACAGCCACACAAAATGCTACTCCACTCCTAATATCCTCACACAGGGGATATTAGCTTTCACTATCAAGTAGGTTTTCATAGGTTCACCCAAAACTTTATAATTGTGTCTTTTTCAAAGGGTTTACACAATTCAAAAAAACCCTCACTTCTAAGTTTTCTGGCTCTCCTCAGATAACCAACAACTTTGAGATTTTTCTGGCTTAACCTCAAATAAAACCAAAATAAATGAATTTACAGTAAATGTAAAATACCTGAATTTTTCCTTCGATGTAGCAGCCTAAAAAGAACCGAGTTGGAGTAGAAATTTGAATGTTCAAGATCAATGTCCAATACTTACTTTATAATGGTTCTAATTTCTAATAGATTTTAAATTAAAACAAATGGGCTAGCTTGAATTGATTTTGATTTCAGTAAAAGGAAAATAAACTTCCTCTTTACAGATTAGATTGGAATGCAAGAAACAAAATCAATTAACAAAGCTAAAGAAAGAGAATATTAAATAAGCACACTCAGCTTAAAATGGAGCACAGATTTATCTCTCAGAAGGCCGAATTAAATTAGCTTGAATGGTCTATTTAATTCTGAGATTCGTGCTCTATTTATAGTGTGAATAAATCACGTCTTCGACTAGTCTTAAATTCCTACAACTAGTCGAAGATCCAACAGATATTTGAAAATTCAGGCGCGATAAGATAAGACGGTTTCACGACTGGTCGTAGGGCACCTTCAACTGGTCGAAAGGCACATTCGACTGGTCGAAGGTCACACATGACTGGTCGAAGCAAAGTGCAAATCATCGTTGTAGTTTGAGTCGAAGGTCTACGACTGATCGAAGAACCAGTCGACACTGTTCCTACGACTAGTCGAACAGTCCCTAGGACTAGTCGAAACCTAACAGAAAATATCTGAATTTTACAACAAACTCACGACTGATCCAGGAAATCCTTAGACAGGTCGAAGCAGTGCTAGGACTAGTTGACCAAAGTCCAAGACTAGTCTTAGAACAGGCCAAACACACATATATAAAATATATGAATTATGTATCCAAAATGGCCTACTCTAAAGGTCAACCTATGGTTAGTTAAACCTCAATAGTGAAGTAAGGACATTGAAACTTAAGGACTTTGAAAGTAGTGAAGCTTGAAGTCTTGATGTAGTTTAAACTTGATAGCATATTCAGATCTTTATATTAAACTTGAAAGCTTCTTGATTCTTGAAAGCATCTTGAGATCTTGACTTGAGAGCAGAGCTTGTCCATCAAAATTGATGTTAAGTAGCGCTTTGATTTTCATATATGCAAGCTTTCATAACAGTGTCTTTGGCACCATAAATTTGACAACGAAAGGGCTATAAACAATAGCACTTACAATCTCCCCCTTTGTCAAATTAGTGACAAAACACACTTCCAAGATATGTTAGTTCACAGAATATCTGATTAACGAATCATGCACCAGTTGTTATCAACTAGCACCGTAACATGAACCTGCATATATCAATAGTTAACATGAACCTGTATATCAATAGTCTGTATATTAATAGTCCTTCTCCTCTACACATACTCCCCCTGAGTAACATCATACTCCCCCTGAGTAACATATGCATAAAGCAATGCGCCAATGCTACTCCATTCTCCATTCATATGAAGCACAAGCATTATTCTCCCCCTTTTTGTCACAAGAGGACAAAGGAAGCACAAAACAAATAAACTGAGAAGAAATAATTAGAGAGATATATGAGAGGTAACACGACATGATAACAGAAAATAGAATAATCAACTCACATAATTCATAGACTAAGCTAAGTCATAGATAGTAACAATCTCCCAACCAGTTGTCACACATGAATAGTAAAGTTATTACAAATTAGATAGCTGAAAAGAACTAATCTGAACCGGATGAAGGAGCAGGGATGGAAGGATCAAGTTTATGCATGCCTTTGTTCAAGCGCCTAAGATATTTACGCATATACTTAAATTGTAAATCATGCAACGGACATGTTTTCTATCTTAACATTTATATGCTCAACCTTATCTTCCAATGCATGCAGTCGTGCATTAAAGTCAGAAGACTCATAATCTGGATCATTTGTAGAATCAGAATCAAGTTCTTCAAAGATATCATCCATATTAATATCATCAGAAGGAGGATCACCAGCTACTTCATGTGCTGCTTCAACATTGCTAACACCATCACCTTGACCAGGGAGTAACTCCAACTTCATCTTATTTAAGTTAGAATTATTGAATATTAGATGACGGATAGTGGCCTCTCCAACTGGCATATCGACTAACATATGAGTAGCCAATACAGTCATCAAATAAGCAAAAAAGAATGTCACTGTGACCAGGATGGAGACGAAAATTAAGAACGGAGTGACAAATCAAGGATGGTAAATAGATAGAAGTACCACTGACTACAACATGAAGAATACGAACCATGAAGGAAGTCAATTCAGATTTATTATCCAATCGTGGATATAAGTTAGATATAGATTTTGTGAAGAACTCTGTATTTGGGTAACAAATATCTTGAGGGAAGCGCATTCCCTTTATGAGTCCATTGGGCATCCAGATTACATAAATCTCTAGTGAGTAACCTTTTTTCAGTTACTGAGGGTTTATCAGATAAGTTTTGGATTGGAATGCCCTTATCATTCACAGGAATTTCCATAAGAGCTGAAATCAAATGACGATCAATGTTAAAAGGTCCTTCTCTAGTGGCTATTTTAAAAGTTAAGTTCTCCAGTGAAAAATCACATATACATGCAAACATAGACTGAGCAATGGACCGGTATGTTGGCCCACCCCAATGTAATAAGTTTTCCCAACCTACAGCTTGAAGCATAGGAAGGATATCAAAAGGAGCAACATGATTAATAGAAACTTGATGTTCAACAATAACATTTTGCAATTTGATGTCCTGAACATAAGATGGATCATTATCGGGAGTCCAAAGATGACGCTTAGTGAGAGGGGCTGATCTGGAAGAAGAAGACGGACCACCGGATGTTGCCTTTTTCCCTTAGATGCCATTTGCAACAAAGATTTCAAGAAAATAAAGAGTTGCAAAGGTTTGAGAAGAGGGTTTGTTCAAATCAGATTTTTCAAAAGGGAAACCCCAAATCTCAAATAAATTTGAAATAAATTGCTTTAAGAGTAAAAGAGAAGTAATCTAGACACAAATCCACAAGAAATAAGCAAATGAAGCACTAACCTTAAAGGATTTGGAAGGTGGGTTCGACTGGTCGAGCGTCGGCTAGTCGGAGAGGAAAGAAAAAATGAGGAAGAAAGAGTTTTCCCCCAAATATAAGAGATTCACGCGATCTACGACTGGTCACGGATTTTCTTCGACCGGTCGTGCCACGACAGGTCGAGGAAATCCTCGACTGGTCAAGTACCACCAAAAATCAGATTTTCATACATATTTCAAAAACTTGAAAATTTAATCTAGCAAATATATACAATATGATACAAATAGGCATATAAAAGCATTTTAGAATGCACATGCCAAGATCAAATTTCATTTTGTTAAACCTACTTTTGTCGAGCGGTTTAGTGAAAATATCAGCACGTTGATTATCGAGAGGGATAAATTCTAATGATATTACCTTTTCATCTACTAAATCTCGAATATAATGAAATCTAATATCAATATGCTTAGTACGAGAATGCTGAATTGAATTTTTCGAAATATTTATGGCACTGGTATTATCACAATATAAAAACATAGAATTCTGTTTAATTCTATAATCACTTAGCGTATGTTTCATCCAAACAAGCTGTGTACATGCATTACCAGTTGCAATATATTCAGCTTCAGCTGTTGAAAGTGATATAGAACTTTATTTCTTACTAAGCCAAGAAACTAAACAGTTTTCAATATAAAAACAACCACCACTGGTTGATTTTCTATCATCAAGATTACCAGCCCAGTCAACATCCGAGTACCCAGTTAATTGAATACTAGTTTCTTGCGAATACCATAGACCGAGATTAACAGTACTAGCAACATAGCGAATAATTTGTTTGACAACAATCAAATGCGATTCTTTAGGTTCAGACTGATATCTAGTATAAATACCAACACTTAGAGCAATATCGGGTCTACTAGCAGTTAAATACAGTAAACTACCAATCATACTCCAAAATAATTTCGGATCCACATTCTTACTTGCAGAATCTTCTGAGAGTTTCAAAGTTACACTCATAGGAGTATCAAAATTCTTACCATTCTCAAATTCAAAGCTCTTAATCAAATTTATATCATATTTAGATTGAGAGATGAACATTCCATCAGGTCGTTGTTTTACTTGTAACCCAAAGAAGTAATTCAATTCCCCAACCATGCTCATTTCAAATTGATATTTCATCAAATCTGCAAACTTAATAGTCATATCAGTACAAGTAGATCCATAAATGATATCATCTACATAGATTTGAACCATTAAAATATCTTCGTTATGTTTCTTAACAAACAATGTTTTATCAATACTTCCCATCTGAAAGTTATGACAAAGTAAAAACTTAGTCAATTTCTCATACCATGCTTTGGGAGCTTGTTTTAGACCATAGAGAGCTCTTTCAAGACAGTTTACATGATCAGTAAACTTAGGATCTTCAAATCCTGTAGGTTGTTCAACATATACTTCTTCATGTAAATCGCCATGCAAAAAGGCACTCTTAACATCCATTTGAAAAATTTTAAACTTTCTAAAACAAGCAATGGATATAAAAAGTCTTATTGATTCAAGACGAGCAACTGGGGTAAAGGTTTGATCATAATCAATACCTTCTATTTGAGTGTACCCTTGTATAACTAATCTTGCCTTGTTTCGAATAATATTCCCAAGCTCGTCAGACTTATTTTTAAAAATCTATTTTGTTCCAATAATATGTTTATCTTTAGGTCTAGGAATAAGATACCAGACATCATTTTGAACAAATTGATTAAGTTCTTCTTGCATTGCGACAATCCAGTTTTCATAAGCAAGAGCTTCTTTTATGTTAGATGGTTCTACTTGGGATGTAAAGCATACGTAATTACATATATCCTCAAGTTGTCTATATGTACGAACACCAGTGAGAGGGTTTCCAAGAATCTGTGTGGTTAGATGATCTTTAACAGTCCTCAATTCAGAATCAGTCTGAATAGATGAAGTGTCAGATTTATCAATTACTAGAACTTCATCATTATCTAAACTTGAGACTGAAGTGTTCAAGTGATCATCAATGACCACATTGATGGACTCTTGAATCACACCAGTCCTTTTGTTCAAAACCCTATCAGCTCGACTGTTTAAAGAGTATCCTAAAAAGATCCCTTCATCACTCTTCGTATCGAACTTTCCCAAATTTTCACGATCTCGTAAAATATAGCACTTGCTGCCAAAAACTCGAAAGTATTTGACAGTAGGCTTTTTTTCAAACCACAATTTGTAAGCTGTTTTATTATTATCTTTACTAGTATAAACTCGGTTAATGATGTAACAAGCTGTATTGACTGCTTCAGCCCAAAGATTCTTAGAGAGCTTCATACTATTCAACATGACATTAGCCATTTCTTGAAGCACTCTATTTTTTCTTTCAACAATACCATTTTGTTGAGGAGTTTTAGGTGTTGAGAATTCATGTAATATTCCCTGGTTACTACAGAACTTCTCAAAACCGCTATTCTTAAATTCAGATCCATGATCACTACGAATTTTACTGACTTGAGAACTCTTTTCAGTTTGAATCCTTCTTAGAACCCTTTTCACTTCTTCAAGGGTTTCTGTTTTGTCCCTTAAGAAGACAACCCATGTATATCTAGTAAAATTATCCACTATTACCAAGATATATCTTTTACAACCTCGACTTTTTGTCCTTGTAGGTCCAACAAGATCCATATGGAGAAGCTCGAGTGGTCTTGATGTGGTATTAGAATTCACCTTTTTGTGTGAGTTCCTTGATTGTTTGCCAATCTGACATTCACCACATATTTTATTTAATTTTTGTAGTTTGGGTAGATCTCTTATAAGTTCTTGTTTGCTCAACTTATAGAGATTTCGGTATTGTACATGTCCAAGACGTTTGTGCCACAAATCAGTCTCGTCTGTATGGACCATGTAACACAATTGATTAGATGCACTGGATTCGCTTACAATATAGCAGTTTTCAGACGTTCTTTGTCCAGTTAATATTACCGAGCCTTTGTTATTTAGAATCTCACAGCTTTGATTAGAAAATCGTACACTATGGTTATTATCGCATATTTGAGATATGTTAAGCAAGTTATGTTTTAGACCTTCTACATATAAGACATTTTTGAATAAATGAAGGTTATAAAGTTGAACCGTACCTTGGTCCATAATCTTGTAGTTGCTGCCATCACCAAATGTGACTGAACCATTAGTCATGACCTTGAGATTGGTGAATAGACTTTTATCACCAGTCATATGTCTTGAACATCCACTGTCTAGGTACCATTTAGAATGGTTGTAGCTTTGAAGGCAGTGTGAGCAACCAAACAAGTAACTTTGGGAACCCATTTCAGAACTGTTTTGGGTTTAGGAACATAGTTGGTCTTCTTCTATTTATAGTTGTGGGAATGATCTACTGAGTTAGATTTTAAGAGCTCCTTGAGTAAATTAACTATTTTTTCAGCCAATGGGTTTCTGTTCTGATTTTTGAAATTGATATAGCTACTTTTAGGTTTTTGAAAAGATTCTGTATTTTTAGAAAAACCTTGACAAGTACCTTTTTCTTTTGAGTTTGAGGCTTCTCCTTTCACAAAGTTGGGAGGAGTACTCTTTTGTATATGAGATATGTATTTATCATAACCCAACTCGGATCGATCGCCACATTTTCTGGATCCGGATAAAAGTTTTTCTAACTTTGGATCTCCTTGGGCATATCTCCATGTATCCTTCAAACTCAGAAGAGAAGATACTTCATTCTTGAGTTTCTCAATTTTAGATTTCAAATCTTCAATCAAGGAGGTTTTGAATTCCAAATCACATTTTGATTCTTCAAAACTATCTGAAATTTGGGATTTTTCTAAAACAAGTCGAAGCATTCTTTGAGTTTAAAAAACTTTTCTTTTTGAAGTTTAAGCTTCATAGCGATTTTACAACTTTCCTTGTATAGGGCATTGTAAGCATCTTGAAGATCTTCTTCATTTTCATAATCACTATTCAGATTTTCTTCACTAGTTGTATCATCATGATCTAAAAAAGTGAACTTGGCTAGAGTCATAAAGGCCTTAACTTCATTACCCGACTCGGTTTCAGAATCTTCTGAATCAGAAGTAGCTTCAGACTCAGATGATTCATCCCAAGTAGCCAACATACCCTTCCTTTTGGGTTTGTCCTTTTTAGGACATTTGTTTGCTAAATGCCCATATTCATGGCAGTTGTAACACTGACTGTCTTTCAAAGATTTTCGAGTTTTGGGTCTAAATTTCTTTTTATCATTTGATTGTTGAAGATCAACCCTTTTCTTACTTTTGAAAATCTTATAAAACTTCTTTGCTAAAAGAACCATATCATCTTCAGAATCAGAGTTTTCTTCAGAAACAATTTTAGAAGATTTAAGTGCTATAGATTTACTTTTAGGAGCTTTAAAGTTTAACTCATAGGTTTGTAAAGAACCAACTAGTTCTTCTACCCTCATATTGTCCGTATTACGAAGTTCCTGGATTGCTGTTACTTTAGAATTGAACCGTTCAGGAAGTGAGCGTAATATTTTAGCACATACTTTACTTTCTGAGATTTTATCGCCAAGACCCCACATTAAGTTTATAATGTCATTTAATCGTATGTAAAAATCCATAAACATTTCATTTTCCTCCATATGAATTTCTTCAAATTTAGTTGTGAGGAGTTGGACTTTAGATTTTTTGACAATTGATGTACCCTTGTATGTTATTTCTAGTATATCCCAAGCTTGTTTTGCAGAATCACAGGATATAATTCTTTTGAATTCATCCGCTGATAGTGCACATGTAATTGCATTTAGTGCTTTAGCATTTGCACTACTCTCACTTTTCTGAAGTGTGGTCCAAGAAAAATAAGCCATTATTTTTGTCGTTTTTGAACTATCAACACCAGTTACTTCAGTGGTAGGAGGGGTCCATTCATTCACTGTGGCTAGCCACACATTTTCATTCATAGATTTAAGGAAGATCCTCATCCTGGCTTTCTAATAGGCATAATTGGTGCCATCGAAAGGTGGAGGCCTGGTGACAGAAAGACTATCAAAATTTGACATCTTGTATAAAGCTTAGATCGTTAGCTTAGAAAATAAATCCAAGAATAACAATTAAAAGCGAGCTATTAGGTTCTAATACCACTTGAAATGGCCAAGCTATATGTCCTAGAGGGAGGGTGAATAGGACTATGACAAATTTAAAAATAATTACAACAGAATTTAAATAACAAGATAGCCAAATAAAGTAAATCAATCCACAATGCTTAAACGAATAGAAACTTCAATAAATAAGTATTAAGAGATTGATACAAAAGTTGTTCTAAGGACAACCTTACACCAAAAACCAAAGTTTATGGTAGGATAACCTGATTTCTAGAAAGATCTTTGTATCAAGAACTCAAACTTTCTAGGAATAATCAAATTGAAACAAAACAGAGAAATAGAATGTAATTGATTGTTCTAGGGACGACCATACACCATAGAAATGGCAGGGCAACCTTACTAGAACAATTTAGAGAATCTAAAGCTCAAACAAATAAAGGAATAGCTTGAAATAAATTACAGAAATTTAAATCTAAACTATTACAACATTCCCCACTGAGCTTCAAATTAAAATGATTACAACATTCACATCCACATACATTCCACAAAGGAATAATCAAAGATAGGAAAATAAAGCACACTTCCACACAAGACAAGGAGTTATAGTGGTTCACCTGTGTGTACACCAACTGTTCAACAACAGCCACACAGAATGCTACTCCACTCCTAATATCTTCACACAGGGGATATTAGCTTTCACTATCAAGTAGGTTTTCACAGGTTCATCCAAAACTTTACAATTGTGTCTTTTTCAAAGGGTTTACACAATTCAAAAAAAACCCTCACTTCTGAGTTTTGTAGCTCTCCTCAGATAACCAACAGCTTTGAAATTTTTTTGGCTTAACCTCAAATAAAACCAAAATAAATGAATTTACAGAAATGTAAAATACCTGAATTTCTCCTTCGATGTAGCAGCCTAAAAAGAACCGAGTTGGAGTAGAGATTTGAATGTTCAAGATCAATGTCCAATACTCACTTTATAATGGTTCTAATTTCTAATAGATTTTAAATTAAAACAAATGGGTTAACTTGAATTGATTTTGATTCCAGTAAAAGGAAAATAAAACTTCCTCTTTAAAGATTAGATTGGAATGTAAGAAACAAAATCAATTAACAAAGCTAAAGAAAGAGAATATTAAATAAGCATACTTAGCTTAAAATGGAGTACAAATTTATCTCTCAGAAGGCCGAATTAAATTAGCTTGAATGGTCTATTTAATTCTGAGATTCGTGCTCTATTTAGAGTGTGAATAAATCACATCTTCGACTGGTCTTAAGTTCCTATGACTGGTCGAAGATCCAACAGATATTTGAAAATTCAGGCGCGATAAGATAAGACGATTTCACGACTGGTCATAGGGCACCTTCGATTGGTCGAAGGTCACACACGACTGGTCAAAGCAAAGTGCAAATCATCACTGTAGTTTGAGTTGAAGGTCTACGACTGATCGAAGAACCAGTCAACACTGTTCCTACGACTAGTCGAACAGTCCCCAAGACTAGTCAAAGCTAATAGAAAATATCCAAATTTTACAACAAACTTACGACTGATCCAGAAAATCCTTAGACAGGTCGAAGCAGTGCTAGGACTAGTCTTAGAACAGGCCAGACACACATATATAAAATATATGAATTATGCATCCAAAATGGCCTACTCTAAAGGTCAACCTATGGTTAGTCAAACCTCAATAGTGAAGTAAGGACATTGAAACTTAAGGACCTTGAAAGTAGTGAAGGTTGAAGTCTTGATGTAGTTCAAACTTGAAAACATATTCAGATCTTGAGATTAAACTTGAAAGCTTCTTGATTCTTGAAAGCATCTTGAGATCTTGACTTGAGAGTATAGCTTGTCCATCAAAGTTGATCTTAAGTAGCGCTTTGATCTTCACATATGCAAGCTTTCATAACAGTGTCTTTGGCACCATAAATTTAACAACGAAAGGGCTATAAGCAATAGCACTTACAGAATGAGGTCGGGCGAACGAGCTGCTTCAGATTCATTACCAGTGGATGGAAAGGGGATAATGGGGAAAATCTATAATGATGGTTTGGCATGATCAAGGTGCTGTACTCTGCTGCAACAATTTTTCTGACTTCTGGTTTGTGTGGTGCGGATGCGTGGCACTGCTCGAGGAGTCGAATCGGTGGAGCGAATAAGGAACTACCGCGTGTAATCCCACTGGCAGCTCGACTATTTGCATTTTGTCATTCCCTTTGTTGTTTTAGAGCTCCCGGAGTAGGCAATTTTTGGTGAGTTCTTACTTCTTCTCTGACCACTGTTTCCTTCATTTTCTTACTTTTTTCTCTTCTCTTCTCAACTCGATATGTCAGATTTGTTGTGAGAGGAACAAGAGATTTATGCCTTTGAAAGCGATTCAAACTGGGGAAGCATCGATTCCCGGTCTCGAGTCTTGTTGGAAACAGTTTCTCCAATCCCGTTGGGGTTCATGCAAGAAGAAGCTCCTGCCCTTGCTTGGAGGGTGGCTGCTCAGCCCTCGACTGAGCAGCCAGCTGATGGTGGCCCTGGGGGGTCAATCCTGAAGGAGGCGGCCTTGGCTGGGATTCGTTCAGAATATCAGATTCCGGACTCTGTGCAGATCTGGATTCCAGCCCCTTATGAAGTCCCCGGGGATTCGACAGAAGGGGAAGTAGCCATCTTCACTGTCTCTCTTCAGTGCGGACTTTGGCTTCCATTCCACCCATTTGTGATGGTCATGACAGCTCGTCTGAGGTTAGCCCCAGGTCAGCTTATCCTAAACATGTGGAGGACACTTCTGGGAATGTACATCCTCTGGTTTCAGCTTAGGAACAATGAGCTGACGCCTGAAGAATTCATATATATGTACCAGACCAAGCACAATCCTGTGTAGTCGTGCTGGTACTACTGCTCAGCATAGGCAGAAAGAGGTCGGAGCCTCATCGTCAATCTCCTAACCTCCAACAAGGATTGGAAGAATAAATGGTTTTGGGCATTGGGAGAGTGGGAGGCACCTGCTGCCGTGTTGGCTCGTTTGCGAGTTAGGGTCCCCACCAAGTTTGCCACTCCAAGTCGGTTGCCACTGCGGTACAATACTTAGATTTTCTTATCTGTGTCTTCTAGTTTTGCAATGATCTTCCTACATGTTTATTTTTGTAGTTTTCTTGAAGGGCCGACCCGAGCTGTCTGACCCCCTTCGTAGACAAGTGGACAAGGCAAAAGTTTTAAAGGACGAGTTTCACCATTGGAATACTATGATCACCTCAGATTTGCTTTACAGATATGGCCTTTATCGATCGGCTCCTCCTCAACAGCTGATCTCCTTCCATAGTTTTGCTTCTGCTTCTTCTGGTAAGCGGCATGTCATCAATTTGTCAATTACGGCTCGACACTAGCATTTGTCTAACTTGAAAAGTTTTTGATGCAAGCATGGCTGAGGTCCATAAGTTAGGGAAAAGGAAGTGCCCTCCTCCCATGTTGGAGATGGTGAAAAAGAAGACCATTGCCTGGAAGAGGTAGCGGTCCCCTCCATCTCATAAATACTCACTTCAATAGCGCAAGTGAGGTTGGGGGCCGATGCTGAATAGCCTTTGATGAGCCAATCGGCTCTTGTCGAGGTGGGCTCTTGCCCCCATTGCCCCTCCACGACTGAGTGTTGTGGAGGTGGTAGAATTGGATCTAGAGGAGGTGCTTACTGCTCCTCAAATCCATGCGGTTGATGATGCTGAGGCCATCCATGTGACCGATGAGGTTGAAGCTGCAGCTAAGGGTAAAACTACCCATGTTGCCGAGGGAGTTGGGCCTTCGGCGGCTGAGGAGATTGATTCCATGGTGACACCGAATGGTGCCGAAAGGGGAGAGGCTTCGAGCCCCTGGCCTTAGGAGGTGAGGACATACTCGCCAAGTCATCATATGTCTCGTCTGACTGACTGGGCGGCGAGACATGTCCCAGAGGAAGAACTTGCCAACCTGATAGATTCTCATCCGGATGCCTTCCTCACCGATGTTGCTACGCTCTGCTACAAGGTATGCCCCTTTACTGACATCATTTCCATTCTCTGTTTCATTCTGTCCAGCTCATCCCAACACTGTTGACCACCCGCCAAAAGGTGAGGTAGGTAGCTGACGAGTGGGAGGGAGCTGAAGTGGCGATAAAAAAGAAGACTGCTAAGGCCGAGGCGCTTAGTATGGGTCTTCAAGAGGGGGCAATAGAGGCCGAGTCCTTAAGGGGGGCTCTAAAGTGTGCTGGGGAAGAGCGAGATGCTTTGAAGATCCTGCTGGATGAGGCCCGACGTAAGGAGAGCTTGGTCATGGTTGAGCTTGAAGGGACGAAGTCCCACCTTGGCTCTACTTAGGCCAAGCTATTGAGGGTAAAGGAGCACTTCTCATCCATTGAAGCTAACGTTGGAGGGCTGAAGGCGGAACTGGAGAGTGTGAAAGAGAGCTCGGTGGCTAAGTTAGCTGAGGTTGAGAAGGGTTTGGCCGCCCAGTTATCTGAGTCTGAGGCGACCATCCCAGCGATTAAGGTTGCGGCCATAGAGGAGTAAAAACCGTTGAAGGAAAGAGCCGACTAGCTAGATGTAGTCTATAACTGCGACTACGATCACTGTGTTAAGGATGTTAGGCAACTGTACCCCGAGCTGAATTTGGACGCCCTCTTCAGTGATGAAGCCTCGGAGGGGCCCTCACAGCCTGAAGTCAAAGCCGATCAGCCTCCTCCATCTGAGCAGCCTCCCTCAAGAGTAGAATAACTTTTTTACTTTTAGCTTGCTCATTCTTTGTGTGTCTGAATGGTAGATCTTTAGGGCCACGCGTTTATATGTAGTACTGGGCTAGTTTTAGCCTTGTTAAGTTGAGAGAACAGTCGTTATTTCAACCTGTACACTACATATCAGTTCGTCTATCGTCATAATTAATAATCCGACCTCTTCTTTAAGGGTCAAACTATTAGAGGGACGTTTCTCCTTATATTGAAGGAGGTTGATGGTCCAAGTAGGTAGAGAATAGTAGAATTCTAACAAAACTTTTCATGCCGAGTAAGTTTTATTGTAAAATTTAAGTAGATTTACATGGAATTTCGTCGTTTCTTAATGGGTCCGTTGCCCTCGTTCCTTATCCCATACAGCCTACGGATAATAAATTTTTAGGTGCTTGACATTCCAACGGTGCGTCAAAGGCTGCCTTTCTAGATCCTCTAGTCGATAGGTACCTGGTCGAGTTGTACTTACCACCCGATATGGTCCTTCCCAGTTTGGTCCTAGAGCCCTTGACCTGGGCTCCTTAGTGTTCTGGAATGTTTTGCGGAGGACCAAGTCTCCTAGTCTGAATCTTCAGACTTTTACTATGAAATTGTAGAACTGGACGACCTGTTGCTGTCCGGTAGCGACCCTAAGACCGGTTAGTTCCCTTGTCTCTTCGAGAAGGTCGAGACTCATGGCCATCTGCTTTGTGTTTTGGGTTTCATCGTGGGGTCGCACACACGCTATAGGGAGTCCCACTTCGACCGGGACAACAACCTCCGCTCCAAAGGTTAGGGAGAATGGGGTCTCCCCTAGTTGATGTTCGAGCAGTGGTCCTATAGGCCCAAAGCACGTAAGTGAGCTCCTCAGCCCAAGTGTCTTTTGCCTTCTTGAGGTGGTTTTTAATTATCTTATTGATTGCTTCCACCAGTTCATTAGCTTGGGGGTGCTGAGGAGACGAGGAGGCATTATTGATACCAAGTTCTCTGCACATACTACGGAATTTGTCATTATCGAACTGTCTCTCATTATTTGAGACGAAGGTATGCGGAATTCCAAACTGACAAATGATATTTTTCCAAACAAAGTCAGTGATCTTTTGCTTAGTAATTTTGGCCAAAGTCTCGGTCTCGTCCCACTTGGTGAAATGGTCAACTATTATGCCCGCGTGTCGAGTCTGACCCTTTCCCATGGGCAGTAGGCCGATAATGTCGATTCCCCATTAGGCGAATGGCCAGGGTCCAGTCATCAAGTTTAGTTTCTCTATGGATTTGTGAGGAATGGTTACAAACCTTTGACACTTTTCATACTTTTGAGTGTATTGCTTAGCGTCCTTCTAAATGGTTGGCCAGAAGTATCCTTATCGGATGACCTTATGGGCGAGGGATCGACTCCTAGAGTGATTGTCACATATCCCCTTGTGAATTTCTTTCAGAACGTAATTGGCTTCGTGGGGCCAGGGACATCTAAGATAGGGCAGAGAGTATCATTTATTGTACAAGATATTACTTATCATCATATACTGAGCTGACCTGCATCTAAGCTTACGTGCTTCTAGCCGTTCATTGGGAAGCTTACCTTCTTGAAGGTATTCGATAGGTGGGTCCATCCAGCTCGGATTTGAGTGTATGGGTAGGGCGGTCTCTTAGTCAAGCTTATGGATACTTGGTTCAGCTAAGAACTTGATTGGGATTAACCTCGGGATGTCTTCCTCGGCCGCAAATGCTAATTTAGCCAATGCGTCTCTGCCTACGAATTTTCTGACCTCAGAATTAGACTTTTGTTGCACTTCTAAAATTTGCTTATCAGTTCTTGAGTTCTTTGTAAATATGTGATCATTCACTTCCCCTTAGCTTGATACTTATTGGCAATCTGATTAACGATGAGCTGAGAGTCACATCGAACCTCTAGGACTTGAGCCCCCATGGTAACACCCGAGTACTGAAAAGTACAGGGTGTTACAATCTACCCCCCTTAAAGAAAATCTCATCCTTGAGATTTGATTACGTTCTTCCAAACTATTAGCATTACAAGTAGTAAAATCATTTTAATGGTGTACCTTACCTCTCATTTGTTTGCATGTGAAATCACAACCTACATTAAGGGATATCTAAATCTATTGTAACCATTAAGTCTCTTGGCTAATCAATGGGCTAATGTGTATGGGTTTCACAAAAATTTATAACTCTTCTTAGTATCTTCCAAAGTTAGGAATATATTTTAATGCCTACCAATCCCGTGATTTCCTATATGAATACAAATTCATTTAGGTGGTGACTAATAATAATGTTACATCCTTCTTTTTATTTTCCCTTACCTTTTAATGATAGTTCCCCACTGTCTAAGGTATGATACAAATTTTCATTTTAGTGTTCGAGCTAACACGAATAGATGGTTGTAGTGGGTTTGAGTCGGATACATCGATCTTTTGCCTACATAGAAAAGAGGATTTACTAGTATCAATTCATTATCTTGTTAAATCTCGATCATTTGCTTGATCAGGGCATTGAGATCGTTGAGATCTGTTAGGACTAGAATTTGGGTCAAACTACGTACACATCACATAAACATGATTTCATCGGTCCTTGATCTCGATTATTCTAGACTCATGGGAAATATCATGTAATCTTCTAATTTTTTAATGAGAGTGCTTGAAATTTATGTGAATAGATGCGAACGACCATCATGCTTCCAGCTCGCACTCTTGTCACCTAGTGCACTACTTAAAAATTTCATGACCAAAATTCTTTTGTGGAAATTTGAGCTTGAAATTTGTTGAGTTCACCTACAGTTTCAAATCTAGCCTCGACATGCTCAGCCTATGGTTGAAAATTTACCTAAGATTCTATAAGTTCACCTCTAATTAATTTTTTATGTGCCAAAACTTATGGGAAATATTATTTCTAAGTAAGAAGATGTATTAAAATTTCTAAATAACAACTCATAGTATGATTCCTTAGATTTAGGAAGTGCTTATGTTCAATCTAATGTATAATGTGGTGGGTAAGGAATTTCTTATGAAGTCTAAGTTCGATCCATTTGCTGATTATTTCGATAGTGTTAATCCTAATTACAAAATTTCAGGAAAGTTCATATCCTGGATTTCTAGAAAATTTTCGTTTGGAAGTCAAGTATAAGGAATGTTCTTGTTTAGTCTTTTATACATCATAGTAGATATTTATTTTCCAACGATGCCTAGGTTTAGTTCCCAAGTTCAATGACTAAACCTGAAATTTTCAAAGGAACCTAAGATTGTTTCTAAGTTCTATAGTTATCCAAACAATTTTTCAGGGAGCCTAACATTTGAGTTTCTATATTCTCATTTCCTCCCAATTCTAAGGAATTTCTATATAAGTTAAAGTCCAAGGTCTAACCTAAAAATTTCAAGGGAGCCTAAAGTTTGAAGCCTCTATGTTTTCAAATTTCCCTCATTCTAAGGGAATTCCACATACATTCAAATGACTAACTCAATAATTCTTAAGGGAACCTAAGTTTAGGTTTGTGAACGCTGGGAATTGGCGCCCACACTGATTTATGTTTTATGGTGGGGTGATTTGGCTGATTTGGATTGGTGCTGCAATGTAGACTTGGAGTCGCCACTAGCCACTTAACTCAAAATCCCGTAGTGGGTTAAAACCTTCAGAGTATGTAAAGCTAGAGAATCTGAAGACTCTCTTACTCTACGTTAACTCCGGATCTGTGATTTTAGAGATTCTGAGTAAGGGACCTCATTTACAAAGAGGGAAAGGTGTTAGGAACCCTCTCTGTCTGTACAAGTCTACGGTTTCTACTCCGTATGGTAGATTAGTCTTAAGGGATGATATGATCGAAGTGGGACTAGGCAAACCCAAATTTCTAATATAGTAAGATCCAGGATTTCGGCAAGCTACAGAGCATATGTCTAAGGAATGTCTAGAAAAGTGGATGTGATGATGCTAATATAATAAAGGAAAGGGACTAGACTACCACGAGTTTCTGATGTGACAGGATCCGATATTCGACAAGTCACAGAGCATACGTTCGATAGCAATCTATAGGAGCAGGGGGGTTGAGAAGGGAAGTAAGGATGCGATGTGATAAAGTATGAATGCTAATGATGATTGCATTATCCTTGACTTGCACTTAAAATGACTTGGATGTTTGGATATACCATGATTGGGAATGATTGGCTTGAGTAAGACTAGGAGGCTAAGAGATGGTTGGAGGAGGCTAGAGGGGGGATAAAAGATGGGAGCTTGAGAACTCAAGCACTCCCTCTCACTCTCACTCACTCACTCTCTCCCTCTCTCTTGCTAATGGTTGTTGTGTGAAGTGAAGGGAGGTGAAGGCTATTTATTGCCTTTTGGGATGACATTTTAGTAATTCTAAAATTTTTAGAGGGTAAATGCTGATGTGGTAGCTTATGATTGGTTGAGGGAAGGGTAATGCCACATGTCATGCTTCTATAGGCTCTTGGGCTTTGGTAGGATGATAAATAGGGTGAACTTTGGGGGTAATTTTATATGAAAGTTGACTTTAGATTTGGTAGAATGGTAACTAGAGTGAACTTTAGGGGTAATTTCATATGAAGTAATTTCATATGAAAGTTAACTTTGGGTTTGGTAGGATGGTAAATAGAGTGAACTCCAGGGGTAATTCCATATGAAAGTTGACTTTGGGATGAGGGACAACTGTGTGCTTAGAGGAGACACTTGTCGAATCTGGAGTGGCACTCCGTTTACCGCAGGTAGGGTTTGCTCTAGTTTTTGTCTGGTGGGCTTGATTCAGTGTTTTGGCTCGGTCCCAAGTCTATTTTCAAGGTTTTGGTTCAAAATGGTTGGATGCTTTTTAGGGACATGCTTGGGTTAGGGTTAGGGTTTAGTCTCATGCTTAGGGTTCGAATTGGGATTTAGGGTTTGAATTAGGGTCAGGGTTAGGTTTGGGAAATGGCTGTGGTTTTGGGTAGGGATTAGGGTTCAGGTTCAGTTCTTAAGGATCATCCATGCCTTGTCAAGTTGCTAGCCTGGGTGGGGTGTCTATAGATGCCCCTCTTTGGCAGAGGTTGCAAGTAACCGAGTGCTAAAGCGAGTGGACACCCCACCCTTCTGGTCAGAAGAGGTAGTGGTTCGAATCTATTGCTTGCCATTGTATTGTTGTTTGTTGACTGTTTGGAAAAGAGATAACTCGCACATATCATAAGGGTTGAGGAAAATGTCGTGATTGTTCCTGCTCATTCTGCGGCATTACGGACCTCAAATCACAACCCTTTCACGTCAAATTGTTGATAGCATTGGAGGGTGAGTCTGAAAAGTAGGGCCTCTGTGTGTCGATGCGACTTTACGAGGATTCTCGTACTGTTTGGATCTGTTGTTTCCTTTGCTATGTAATCACTTTAGGAGTATTCGTTCCGTTTGATCGTCAAGTGGTTAGCTGCCCTACGTGTCGATGCGGCCTTACGAGGAACTCACTATGCTGACTTGGACTCGATTAAACTTTTCGAATATCCTGGACTAGGTATGTGCGGGTAGTCTTTCGCCATGCAGTCTACTGATTATGATACGTTGGTTACAATTGATCTTTTTCATTATTTTGAATCAATTACTCTGACCATAGTTAGATCGTGGTTACCATCATTGGCATTGAACTTCATCGTTGAACGACCGTCCTAACTTTGAGATCTAGGCCAGCTGTGCTTGTATTATATACGGATTTAACAACTCCTGGAAAAACTGGAAGTGGTCGAATCTTATTTTACTGTTTACACTGGATGCCACTAAGAGATATAGAAGACCTCCTAGTATCTTGGATACCAAGCGCTATGTTTGTTGAAATTTTTTGTTTTGAAAACTATTCCGTATGAGGAGCTACACTCCTTGGGGATTTTATTACAAAATTTGAAGATTTTCTTGGAGCCTTTTGAAAAGATCCATCCGAGCTTGTGGGAGGGTGTTGTTGTTTGGTTTTTATTGTGGCCATTATTTTTTTGGAATAAGTCCAGATAGTTCTGTTACCTCCATTGGTGGTCTTGTGGGACTTTTGACTAATTTGGTTTTTAGTACAAGATCAATTTATCAAAAGACATGTTTTTGTGATTTTTAAAAAAAGATCTGATCCATCATTTCACATTCTATTCCTTACGATCGAGATCGAATTCATCGGGGATGCATATATATTTTTTTGTAATGTTTTTTTTTTGAAAGGATGAGATTGTATATGAAAAATGAAAATGAAATGAAAATTTTTGTGCTATGTATATCTGTGTGTGCTTGTGTCTGAACTTGTGCCTAGATGGTGGAATCAGGATATTGAACTTAGCTCACGTTGAATCCAGTATTCTGAGTTGTTTACTAAGGATCCTGGTTCAGTGAGAGTAGCGCATACTAGGATTATGCCCCTTGGATTTAAGTAGAGTTTGATAGAATTTTGATCCAGGACTTATCTTTTCTTTGTGTTTCTTCTATTTGCTCGTTGCCTTAGCTTTTTCTGTACCTGCACTTTTTAATTTTTAATTTTCTTTATTTTTCTAGCCATTTTTGCCTGTAACGCCTTTTCAAGTTTTCACCATGACTGGCTTTCCCGTCATTTTTTTCCGTGGTGTCCTTTCAGATTTTCACTATGTCATGAGTTTTTTCTCTTACCTGTCCCTTGGTAGCTGTGCTTGTTTTACCCATGGTACCTTTTCAGGTTTTCACCAAGTCCGCTATATGCCCGTTGTTTTTACTCGAGGTGCCATTTCGAGTTTTCACCTCGCCCGTTTCACTTAGGCACACTACTTTTCTTTTGGTTTCTCTTTTTCTTGTAACAAAAGCGGAGGTTAGATTTCATTCATTGCCGGCTGACTGGTGTGCAGCCTGATTTTGTCTTCAATCACGATTGTGAATCTGCTGATATTGGGGTAAACTATCCTGAGGGAAAATGGACTGGTGACTTGTGTTCTCACTCATTGGGTTCAACTTTTTTTTTTTTAGACTGCATGCTTTTATTCGTCCATTTTTTTTTACCCTTAATTTTTTTGGAACACTTATTGGAGGGAAGGAATGATAATGAAATGTACCTTAGGATGTTAACCTCTTGTTGTTTGACTTTAGCTTTACGATCGTGGTTGTTGACATAGTCAGGTAGGATTACCCATGATAGATATTCACGTTGTCGGTGTTAATAGGCTCTGGAAGATCTTTACCCCTAATGATGATGAGACGAAGGGCACCTCTTGGAAGAACTTCACGAACGATCAACGGATCATCCTAGGATGGTTTGGACTTGCCCCCTGGATCTAGTAGGCGCAATGGTAAGATATGCATTATTACCATGTTGTTAACTTTTCTTTCAGACTTGTTTGTTGTCAGTCCTAGTGATCGCCATGCACTTTATATCTACAAGATGTAGTTGGTTGTATCAAGATTACCACCAATCATTTTCCTTGATTTCTCTTTTTCTTTCGTACCGATGATGTAGGATGTTGTTGGTGCCCGCTTTTATCTGCCATGAGAATATACTCATGACCATTGGATGCCTTTGGGTTCATTCTTTCGATAATGTCCACACCCCATAATGAAGAAGGGCTAGAGTGTTGTCAGGTTGTAAAGACTCAAAGCATGTACATGGATCTGTTATGCAAGCTTTGAATACTTGAAGCACTTCCTAACATGCTGCAATAGCTTATCTCTATCGTTCATCACAAGTTCTTCTTGGACATTGCATGTTCCTTGACGCGCAAGTTGTGGACTCCATTGTAGACTTCAGACGTGATCTTGACTGCTTTGCTCGATGGGCTTAACTTCAGGCTTGATAACAGATGGTGTATGATTGGTTCTTCATTTGATTTGAGTAAGGCTCTAAAAGAGAACCTAAGGTTAGATAGCCTTGGGCCTCAGGAATTCTGTCATTGTCTGCTTGTATTCAGGAGGCGAGGATCTCTTGATGCATACTATTCTAAGGAGCTCAAGGGATCCCAAGTTCACAATTTCAAAATCATCCGTGATGACATTGGCCTTTGCCTCGAACTTTCGGAGGGAATCCTCTAGCTCGAGAATCGGATCATCATTTTACCCATCCTGGGCTTCGTTCAAACCCATGAGTTTGAAGTCTAACTCCAGATCAAAATCATATGAGTCGATTTCAAACTCGAGTGTTTTGACAAACACACCTAGCACATTATTGCTTCTGATTTTTTTAAAGATTTTGTATTATTTTTGTGTTTTGAGAAATTTTTGTTGTTTTTGGATTTTAGCAAATATATGATTTTTTGGCATTTTGACAAGTATCTGATTTTTTTTAGCATTTCAAAAATATCTAATGTTTTTGGCATTTGGGAATTTTCTGATTTTTTTTTTTTTTTTGGATTTTTTGAGAAAGATGGCGACGTGAACTAGGGATTGCCTGATTCTGTTCGAGAAGCCAAACATCATTTTCTTTTATTGTGCCGTCTTGGGGACTACGAACCAGCTATTGCCTTGTACTCCCTCCCCTTAAGACGCAGGGCCAGATGGATCAGTAGATGGGCCTTCACCATCGTTCCTAAACATCATGATGAATTCGAGATTGAGATCTGAGTTTGTGCTAGATGTCACTTTCCTTAGCTCATCTCCGACACATTGTGAGTCTTTGGATTCTTCCAGCTCAGGTGGGATCCAGACTATGGTCCAGTCAATCAGGGGCAATTCTTGCCCCTTGCCCGAGTCCTTTTCAAACAGCCCAGTTGGGCTCATTTTGCTAATTTGATCCTCCACGGTGGATCTTGGCTTGCCCACTAGATAGATGATCCCCTCCTTGATGGATCTGATTGATGCGTGGATGAAGGGATCATCCTCCTTTTGTCAATTTTGTCCTCCTTTGATACATCTGTGCTTTGTTATCTCACCCATAGGAGGCAGATATTCCAGTCCTCTTATGCCTGCATTCTCTTGGTATTTGAGCTGATAAAAATGTTGGTGCTTGATTGGAGGGAAGACATAATTCGATCCCATGGGACATGCAAGAGGCATGCTATTTATAGTTTCAAACGTGAGACTATGATATGGAATGTTCGCATTGGAGCATTGTATGTCTATGACCGGGATATGTAGCTCTTGATGGTTGGTTCCTTCTATCAGGGAAGTTTGTTTGGGATCATCTAGAATGGTCAATGCCTTGTATCTAAAAATGTACTTGACCTTTTGACGAAGAGTTGAAGAGATAGCATTGACTTGGTCGATCCAAGATCGAACGGAGAGGAGATGAAATGAAGCTGATGTCAAAGACCTGAAAAGTAATGGCTGATGTTTTTGGACTAATCAGAATCTCGATTTTAATCTCTTCCTCGACTCATTTCCTAGAAGTGGGAACCACTCGTCCTAAATTCCTTTCTGGAAGGATTGAAGACTGAGTAGAGCTAGCCAAATCTCTTTGAGTAGTAAAATGTCCTTCTTGAATAGTTAACATATAATTGAAGCTGGGCCCTGATTTTGCTAGGGCATGTGGTATGTCGATCGGGGAAGGAGCTTTTTCTTGGAGCATGAGGGTTGGAATAGGGGCCAGATAGGTAGGTGGTGCCCCTTGTAAGACAAAGGATGTATGGACCGGATTGATCATGGGTGGCTCTTGTAGACTTGGGGGCATGGAGATTGGACTGGATGGAGATGCCCCTGGCATATTTAAGAGAAAAGAGATTGGACCGACAGGGTGTGCCCCTTGCATATTTAAGAGTGAAGAGATTGGATTGGTAAGGTATACCCCTTATAGACTTGGGGGCATGGAGACTGGACTAGCTGGAAATGCCCCTTGCATATTTAAGAGTGAAGAGATTGGACTGGCAGAGTGTGCCCCTTATAGACTTGGGGGTATATATGTTGGGTTAGCGGTGATTGAATGGATGCATTAGACTGGATGACAAGGTGATTTTCCCTGAATGATATCGTTGGTAAGGGTTCCTGATGAGCAGGGGCATACTTGATATGGTGGCAGGAAATTTTGGAGGATGTAGCTGGTGGCAGCAACATCAAGAGAGGTAACCACAATCCTCTGGCTATCAATAAGATCTTGGACTGTATGTTTTAGGGCGAAACAATGGTCCGTTGTATGGCCTCGGGATTGGTGGTATGTACAGTACTCATTCTCATTATAGTTTGGTGGCAAAGGGTTTGGTGGGAGCCTA
Source organism: Magnolia changhungtana (assembly GCA_030180095.1). Taxonomy (NCBI): domain Eukaryota; kingdom Viridiplantae; phylum Streptophyta; class Magnoliopsida; order Magnoliales; family Magnoliaceae; genus Magnolia; species Magnolia changhungtana. The sequence goes on along the minus strand of JASAUF010000322.1, from coordinate 8,586,353 downwards.
AGCAGTAGCGTGTAAGTATTTGCCTTTGGACTAGCGTGACTAGTATCTCACTGTAAGTTTAGGCTATCGGTGTGAATTGCCTAAGCTCCCGGGCCATCCCCATCTGTTGACCATGATTGGGGTATTGAGGAATCTCCCTTTGTTATTATTATTGCCATTATCCCTCTTGTGGGGCGTTTTGAGAGCATTGGGTAGAGGCGACAAGATTGTCTTCTTCTATTAGATGGATGTCAGGAACACTTCTGTTACCGTTCTCGTATCTAGTAGGCCTTCCTTCCACTATTCATTATACTAAGGAGTCCTGATGGGGCCACCAAGGGGAGATCGTCCCATCTCCTATTCCGGCTTCGACTCGTTTCCCAGCACTGATGAGTTGGGTAAAGTTGGCATATAGATACGAGATGAGGTATCCAGAGATACTCAGGTTTGCCAAGTGGATAATCATGTAGATTCGCTCCTCGTCATCAATGGGTGTTTTTATTCTAGCGGCCATTGCCCATCATTGTCCAACGTAAGTTGATAATGACTCATCATTTCTCTGCCTTAAGGCAGCAAGATCCACCCTTTTAGGCTCTACATTAAGATTGTACACGAAACGATCAATGAAAGCTTGAGAAAGTTATTCTTAAGTCTTAGTTCGATGGTATTTTAATGATGTGTACCAATCTAACGCATTGCCTTTTAAGGATTTCTGAAACAAACGGATCAACGCTCTGTCATTATCTGCCATAATATTAAGCTCCCCACATAATGCTTTTAAGTGATCCATAGGATACCCCGTACCATCATATCTTTTGAATTTTGGTACCTCAAAGTCTTGAGATACCTTTGCATCGGGAAAGAGACAAAGGTCCCTGAACTTGGTGGGTGGGAGATTCACCCCTTGCTGCTTTCGTAACTTCCTCTACATCTCTTGCAATTGCTCGTGGAGTTCTTCGATTTCAGAGAGATCGGTTGATAGGGGTTTTTCCCTTTAGAATTGATTGGATCTCCTATTGGGAGGAAGATGTTGGAATTGGTTGAGATTCCTGACTGTGGGAGGTTGCATTTAGTAGCGGTTCTCATTAGTGAGAGGCTGTTGGAAAGGATTGTCGGTCGAGGAAAATTGGCCTTGAAGGTAACTCCCGTTACAGGGAGGATGCTAGAAAGTTGAGATGACTGGGGCACTAGGTGGTGATACTTGTATAGTTTGGGCAACCCCTCTTTCAATACACTTGGTAAGAAGGTCCTACAAAGCCTTAAAATTTTGGCCTATTTCATCCATAGATGAGGTGATTGCGGTATTACCAGCTATGAGCTCAGGTGATCCAGGGGGTGCTTTTAGGTGCAATGGTTTCTTCTTCTTGGTTTGCTGTGACATTTCTATATTGGGTAAGCATGGGGTGAGTGGAAGCCTTGAATCGATGCAAGCGGAAGATCGATGCTCATCATTTTTTTTTGTTTTTATGCAAGGTATGAATGTAAATGTAGAATATCCCGACGATTATATTACCACACTATTTTGAGTCGGGTCTCAGCTAGTGTGAGCTAGCAAATCTCCAATGGAGTCGCCATTCTGTTAACGTTGGAAATCGGCGCCCAAGTAGATTTATATTTTATGGTGGGGTGGTTTGGATAATTTGGATTGGTGACGCAATGTAGACTTGGAGTCCCCACTAGCCACTTAACTCAAAATCCCGCAGTCGGCTAGAACCTGCAGAATATGTAAAGCTAGAGAATTCGATGACTCTTATTTTACATTGACTCTGGATCTGCGATTTTAGAGATTCTGAGTAAGGGACCTCAGTTACAAAGAGGGAAGGTGTTAGGTACCCTCTTTGTCCGTATAAGTGTATGGTCTCTACTCCGTGTGATAAATTAGTCTTAAGGGATGATATGATCGAAGTGAGACTAGGCAAACCCAAATTTCTAATGTAGCAAGATTCGAGATTCCGGCAAGTTACAGAGCATACATGCAAGGAATATCTAGAAAAGTGGATGTGATGATGCTAATATAATAAAAGAAAGGGACTAGATTACCATGAGTTTCTGATGTGACAAGATCCGATATTTGGCAAGTCACAGAGCATACGTTTGATAAAAATCTAGAGGAGCAAGGGGGTTGAGAAGGGAAGTAATGATGTGATGTGATGAAGTATGAATGCTAATGATGATTGCATGATCCTTAGGTTGCACTTGAAATGGCTTGGATGTTTGGATGCACCATGATTGGGAATGATTAGCCTAAGTAAGACCGGGAGACTAAGAGATGGTTGAAGGAGGCTAGAGGGGGGCTAAAAGATGGGAGCTTGAGAACTCAAGCACTCCCTCTCACTCTCACTTGCTCACTCTCTCCCTGTCTTTTGGTAATAGTTGTTGTATGAAATGAAGAGAGGTGAAGGCTATTTATAGTATTTTAGGATGACATTTTGGTAATTCCAGGATTTTTGGAGGGTAAATGCTGATGTGGTAACTTGTGATTGGTTGAGGGAAGGGTAATGCCACATGTCATGCTTCTATAGGCTCTTCGGCTTTGGTAGGATGGTAAATAGGGTGAACTTTGGGTTTGGTAGAATGGTAAATAGGGTAATTTCATATAAAAGTTGACTTTAGATTTGGTAGAATGGTAAATAGAGTGAACTTTGGGCGTAATTCCATATAAAAGTTGACTTTGGGTTTAGTGGGATGGTAAATAGAGTGAACTCTAGGGGTAATTCCATATGAAAGTTAACTTTGGGATGAGAGACAGTTGTCGAATCTGGAGCCGCACTCCGATTACCACGGGGGATAGTCAGACTACCGCCCGGGCAGGGTTTGCTCTAGTTTTTGTCCGGTGGGCTTGATTCAGTGTTTTGACTTGGTCTCAAGTCTATTTTCAGGATTTTGGCTCAAAATGGTTGGATGCTTTTGAGGGACAGGCTTGGCTTGGGGTTAGGGTTTAGGCTAAGGCTTAGGATTCAGATTGGGGTTTAGGGTTCAGATTAGGGTTAGGGTTAGGTTTGGGAAATGGCTGCAGTTTTGGGTAGGGTGCGGGGTTCAGTTTCAGTTCTTAAGGATTATCCATATCTTGTCAAGTTGCTAGCCTGGGTGGGGTGTCTACAGGGTTCTACATTCTCAATCATTCTTCTAAGTATAAGAGAGATTCATCTAAGTTTGAATCTCTAATTTCAAACATCATATCTTGAGACATTTAAGGTTTGTATAAGTTCATTTCCCAAGGCCTGATTTGTCCAAATTATGCTCTAATACCAACTGTAACGCCCCGAGTTTTCTGAACCCGAGTATATAACTCGTTCTCCAAAAAACTGAGTGTTAATCTTTAAAGATATTTAAATTCAGGTACTTTTTTTCCTTTTAGAGTTAGCAGTTTAGTGGAAGATGGACAAATTAAATATAAAGGAAAATTTACACTTACATTTAGAATATACGAGCGACTGCCCATAATAACTTATACAAACCAATGTCTCTATATTAACAAATACAAGAATTATACACTTTACATATTAAAAATAATAAAACGCATATAAACTTGAGCCGCAAGATCATGCAGCTTCTCTTAGCAGATACAACCATGCATCCCTGATAATCGTACCCTACACTTTATCAATCTGGACATGAATATCTTTTAAGCCACTTGTATTACCTGTACGGTTATATATTCGATGAATGAGTGGTCAACTCAGTGTGAATTCCCCTCAAGATTACACACTGCCGCCTTAGCTAAGTACATTAAAAACAATAAGGCATTCAAAATAATACATGATGTATTCTTGTTTAAATGCTTGGATGCATGAATGCACATCAACCTGGGGATGCTCATCCAGTCGGACTTGGGCTCGTCACTCATGCATAAGGCCGATCACCACTGTAGCACATCATGTGCGTACATCACGTATAGCATAATGACCAAGTCATCGTACGTCACGTACATAGGCCGATAGTCGATGGTCTGAGATCTAGCGAAACGATACCCCACTAAACCTAAGGGCACATGCTACAACATCCCGAATTAGCTACCCATCATCGCCCGTATGACATGAATGCATGATTAGCGAGACCTTTATTATTCTAATTATAACCAGCCAATTTAGGTAAACTCAAAGGTCATTATGGGGGGTTTATCACCCAACATAGGCCGATAGCTCGGGCATAGTGTCCCATGACCACCATCCTCGGCACATGAGATTTCCCACCTTAAGATGTTTAATGGATGCCCATCTACTAGTGGCTAATCAAATTCAATACATGGGAATTACCATCACATGGTTATATGAGAATGAACCATCAAAGACATGCATAGCAAATATCAAATCATGGGACAATTACTTAAATCAAGTGGTAAAAGGTTGCATGAAGTAAATACCAAATCGAAACGGTAAAGAGGTTATGTAGGGCAGTGTTAAATCAAAACGGTAAAGAAATCATTCCCAATTCCATGTAGGCAAGACAATCTATGGATGGTAGACTCACATTGGTATTCCACATCCCAAATAACCTCCAAGTCGAGGGTCCTTCTCTAACACATTCTGTCTCGTTACATCCTAAGTGTGGGCTCACTTACACAAGTGGAATTTTTCCACTAGTAGGTGCAGTGAAATGAGTTCCAAGCGACTTACAACAATTCATTGACATATAAAAATATATGGTTACAACATACAAAATATATGTTAATCATTAAGTCCTTAACTACCACAATAAATCATAAATCAAATATATAAGCTATCAATTGGAATTTAGATGGAAATTAACATGTAAGTAATAAGCTGTCATCTGTAATTCAAATGTAAGCTAACCCTTGAGATTCAATAATTAGTGTAGGTGATCACAAGTTATAAGATAACAACTATAATTCAATAAAAACTATCCCTTAGACTAATTAGGAAGTGGAAAGCATAAGGGGAAGAATCAATCACCTCACGAGTCAGATTGCCTCTGATGTTGGTAGAAAGCGCATGCGCCCTTAGGATTTAGTCTTCAGCGGGAGTTGGATGCAGCCCAACTCAATGTCTAGTGAGTTAAGACGAGTAAGGACAACAACCCGATTCGACCAAGTTGACTCGACTGTGACTCAACCACAACTCACATCTTTCTCCCTCTTTTCTTGTCCTTCATGTAAGTCTAGCCCTATCTGGACTCGGCCCAGACTCGATCTAGACCCAACCAAGCTTGGTTCAAGTTCGAACCGAGTCGACTCAGTGCTGACATGATGACAACTCCACTTTCACTCTTCTTCTTCACCTTCTTGTTTTTCTTTTCTTTCTTTCTTGCTCTCCTAGGATAACCAAGATCAAACCAGGCCTAACCTAGCCTAGTTGGACTCATTTCCAATTAAGTTAACTCGGTTCTAGCTAAGTTGACTTGGCCCCCTCTCTCTAGCTTATCTTCTTCTCTCTCCCTCATTCTTCTCCTCCTATCTCTCTCCCTTTTTTTTCCCTTTCTCCTCACAACACAAGTCCAGCAACATCTGGACTTGGACAAAACTTACCCGACTCATCCCAATGGCTCAATAGCGAGTCAAGTTGGTGTGACTCATCAGTGGGCACCCTCCCTTCTTCTCTCCTTTCTTCTTCTAGCTGGAAAAAGGGTCCAGCAACGACTGCTAGACTTGGTGGCATAAGCTAAGCCAACTCAGGGATGAGTTGCATGGCTCGGACCCAACTCGAGTTCGATTTCAACTCGAATGCCAGTAAGTTGATCTCACCGATTTGATCTCCCTCTCTTTCTCCCATCTCTCTTCTCCTTCTCTCTATCTCTGCTTTGCTAAAATCCAGTAGGGCCTCTAGCTCAAACCAGGCCTACAACTTGAATAAAGAGTCGACTGAGTCGAACCAGCAAGTTGATGACTCGATTCGAGCAATGCACCCATTTTCTCATTTCTCTTACCCTCTTCTCACTGCTTTTCTTTCCTACTCTCTCTGAGATGGCTTGAACTGAGCCAGGACTCAGCCGGTCCACGACCCGAATCCACTGCAAGAATAGTGACTCAGGCAGGCCGTGCGGTGCCGCACCAGCTCGAGTCATCTATCTCTCTCTCTCTCTCTCTCTCTCTCGTTCTCTCTTCTTTTTTCTTCTTTCTTTCTCTCCCACTCTCCTGAAATCTCGGTTGCAATCTCAAGGAAAAGGCAGCCCTTTTATAGGCATACGGTTAGGTTTTGGATCACATCCAACAATCGCGAGTTCATGCTGCAGCGCTCGGATAGGGTGGCTGCACTCGCTGCATTTACATGCATGGGGCCGATCCATCACGTGGGATGGATTTCCATCATGGTGGCCCACTGGAAAAGCACCTCTGATCAAAAAATGGGCCCATGCCATGATGGTGGGTCTTTGGGTTGGACGAAGAAGATGACATGGCCATTAATGGCTGATTTCTATTCTGGGCCTATCATGGTGATCTGCACCATTTGGACGGACCGGATGGGACCTCAGATCATTGTGGGGCCCACTTCCCTTGCAACAGTTGTGATTCTTCAAACATCTCGTGAGATTTTCGACCGTAACCATCTTCTTATGAGATAGAAGCTCTTTTCAGATAGAGTCGTTGCTGCCCTAGTGGGAACGGTTGAGATTGCCCTACGTGGCTCCGTGGGAGGTCTAGATCGTGCCAACGAGACTTTTCCCAAAGTGGAAATGTCTCACACGTCGATTTCACCTTGCACTCATTTGCCTGCCTTTATTTGGCGTCTAAAGAAGCGCTGGGATGTGTTTCAAACGAGCGGCTGGGACTACGGAGAAGGCCTCTCATGCAGATTGCCAGCCTGGCGAGAAGAATGGGAATGAAACTTCCGTTTTTGGCAAAACAGCCAAATATAGGTGGGATTGCGCTTAAGATCGTGCACCTTCATGGGTGTCCTAACGCATGAAAATTGTTGGGGTTTGGTCGTACTTGAGGGATTTGCAAGATGGACAGCTTGGATCATTGCGCTGGTCCTTGATGGTGGGCCATAAATCAATGCATGGACAACATGTGTTTCTCGTAGGCGGGAACAACAGGAGAAAGAGAGAGAAGTCTCTCTTTTTCGAAAAATTTCGGGCCTTAGAGTGGGTTCACAAGGGTGGTAAGAAAAATTAGCACTGTCCATTCCATTTGGAAGTTCCCAAGCAGGGCCCTTGATCAAAGATTAGGTAGATTTAAAGCCCAGGTGGGGCCCACAACTTGATTTGGGTCATATTGGTGGATTCCCGTCAATCTGACAGTCAGATCATCTTCAGATCTGACCTTCAGGGTTCCTAGTGGTTCTTAGTTGATCTTAGAAGAAATCTAATGGTCGTTACTATAATTAAATGGTTGGATTATCTAATTGTGTAGTGGATTTCAATATTAAGTGACGTGACCTGTAGGACCTAGCAATTTGGATTTCAATTTAAGATGATATAAGGTCATTTTATAACCCAGTGGTTAGATTAGGGAAATTAAGTGTTGGAGTGATCGATGAAATGTTGTGAATTTTGTTGTTCAAACTCCTAAAACTAGGACGAATGATTTGATGGTCGAGCTCGTGATTAAACAGGCTCATAATCTAAACTAGTGATTAATCTTATAATTATATGGTTGGATTTGTAGGAATTTCAGTATATTGTTAACGACCATTATATAAGATGAATAAATAGTGGACAGCATGACCTAATGCCCGCGATAGACACTATGCGGTTAAATTGTCTAGCCCGATGGTTGAAATCCTAAATTAGGTTTATCTGACGGCTTGGTATTCTATCTTGTAGATCAGTGGATGGATGGTTTAATATATGATTGAGATTGTTCTCAACGGTCAGATTTAGACTAGAATGAATGTAGATGTTTGAATAAGTTATGTTTATATTTATATTAAATTAGCTTACATGGTAACACCCGAGTACTGAAAAGTATGGGGTGTTACATTGCCATTCTTGTCCGTCTCATTTGAAGTAACTCGGTTTTTACATTCAGTAAACTCGACGATGAAGTCAGCCACCACCTGACCCTTGATGGCACTCCTCGACTGATATCTGATATCGAATTCGCTAAGTTTGATTGCCCATTTCGTGAGTCTTCCCAACATCTTGGGCCTCTGGAGCACTTGGCGGAGGGGTTGATTGGTCGGGACCACTACTGTGTGGGCTTAAAAGTATGGGCAACGACGTCTAGATGAGATCACCAAAGCTAAGACGAGCTTCTCTACGTCCAAATACCTGGTCTCAGTTGGGACCAGGGCTTTACTGATGTAATACATAGGAAGTTATCTTCCTCCGAATTCTCTAATAAGGGCTGAGTTGATCGTTGTTGCTGATACTGGCAGGTATAGCAGCAAGGGTTCTCCATGCTTAGGCTTCGAGAGTAGCGGAGGTGATTCGAGGTATTGCTTCAGCTGTTGGAATGCTTGTTTGCAGTCCTCAGTCCACTCTGCATTCTTCTTACCCTTCAATTGTTGAAAAAAGGGGAGGCACTTGTCTGTTGCTTTGGACACGAAGCGATTAAGGGCGACGGCCCTTCTGGTGAGGCACTGGATCTCTTTGACAGTCTGAGGTGAGTTCATATCCAGCAGGGCTTTGATTTTGTCGGGATTCGCCTTGATTCCTCTCTGGATGACCAAGAACCTAATGAATTACCCCGAGCCAACCCCAAATGCACATTTGGCTATGTTTAGCTTCATCTGGTACCGTCGCATAATTGAGAACATTTCTTCAAGGTCGATGACATGGTCGACAGTTTTAATTCTTTTCACAAGCATGTCATCGACATAGACCTCCATAGAACGTCCAATCTGTCGAGCGAACATTTTGTTCACAAGTCACTGATATGTGGCCCCAGTGTTCTTTAGTCCAAAGGGCATGACCTTGTAGCAGTAAAGTCCTTTGTCAGTGATGAAGGTCATCTTCTGTTTATCGTGCTGATGTATGGCTATCTGATTATAGCCTGAGTATGCGTCCATGAAACTTAGGAGCTCATGCCCTACCGTGCTGTCGACCAGCTGGTCAATCCTGGAAGGATGAAAACTTTCCTTGGGGTAGGCTTTATTCAGGTCGGTGTAATCGACACAAACCCACCATTTCCCATTAGACTTCTTTACTAGGACGACGTTGGCTATCCAGTCAGGGTAATAGATCTCTTCGATGAACCCTGCATCCAAAAGTTTATCGACCTCGTTTGCAATAATGACTTATCGCTCTAGCCCGATAGCTTGCCTCTTCTGTCTGACTAGTTCACTATAGGAAATTTCTCTTTTACCGACGACATAATTCGTCATTATTTTATCTTTTTTTGTTGGTAATGATTATTACCGATGAAATATGTCGTCGCTAAGATCGTCGCAAGAAGATCGTAGTTGAAGGCTTTTCCCGACAAAATATGACTTCATTGGCAATGATAAAACAAATACTGATGACTAAAATTGTCGGCCAAACATGTTACTTTTGGTAGGAAAAAAAATATTTCATCGGTAAACACAGCTTATACCAACGAATATCTTCGTCGGTAAAACTGTGGATAGACAACATTACTGACGAGTACGTTCGTTGGTAAAATAATAATACCAGCGAGTATGTTTGTCGGTATAAACGTAGATAAACAACATTACCGATGAGTACGTTCTTCGATAAAACAATAATACCGACGAGTATGTTCGTCGGCATAAGCCTGTTATTACCGACGAAATAATTCATAGGTATATCTCATATATAGATCATTGGTATAAATTTTTGTATTAATTTGTACCTACAAAATATTTTGTCTGTAATAATCTGTTTCTTTTTGGTTTCATTTATTTTTAAAATTCATGAAAAATTTCCTGATATACACCTATAAATATACCTGTTACAATACATTTTCATCATATTCACATCCACATCCATCTAAACACAAACTACATCCATCCAAACACAAACCACATCCATCCATACACAAACAATCCTATCCACATCCACATACAACCCACATTCATCCACGCATGAATACATATAAGTTTAACATTCGTATATAAAATAAATCATAAATAAAATAAAAAAAATCCTATCCACATCCACATACAACCCACATTCATCCACGCACAAATACATATAAGTTTAACATTCGAATATAAAATAAATCACAAATAAGATAAAAAAATCATGAAGATGAAGGTGAAAATGGTGGGGCATCGGTGGTAATGCGTGTAGCGAGAGCCTGAAACATCTCCTGCATCCGTTACTCATGCTCTACCCACATCTCCTACATCCTTCTCTCCTCCTCTGTTCCTCCTCCTCCCTACGCCTCTACTCCTCCTCCCTCTACCTCTCCAGCTGCTCTTTGATCTCATCGACGATGACCCTTATCTGCTGAACCTCTCTCTCTGTGATATCTGCTAGGCGTAGGGTGCTCTCCCCAGCGATAGATCGGCTAGAGGCAGCTCTAGCGGGTGCCATGAGCTTGGCACCATGGCCAAGCCCACGCACATATCCAGAATGGGTGCCAAGCACCTCGCTTAGGATATCTGGCTCACTTCGCCGCCTACCATCAGGAGTGGGTTGACTGCATATGGTGTCCATCGCTGCTTGTAATGAAAATATATAAATTTTCATAACGAATGATATTATTATAATTCAATGCAATTAAATTTTACAATGTAAGAATTTTTACCCAATTCTTGTTGGCTCTAGGATGAACCCAAGATCCCATCGCTTGCCGATAGTGAGTCCCTCTGTAGAGGTCTACTGGTCTAGGCTCCTGGCTGGTGACAGAATCTTGTTGTGCAATTAAAAGGACAATAGAGTTAATATAAATGCATGGAAAGAATATATCAACTTAATAATCACCAGTAACTTTTTACCATGTCGTAACGATGACTTCGAACCAGCTATGTGGTTAACTTATAACTTTTCCCCGTTCGCAGAATTTATTCTGCTCCTCGTGAACACATTATTCATAATACATTATTATTAATTGTAAATTTAATTGTTACCTTAAGATATCGTAAATATGTAAATATTACCTAAAACGCCTCAGACGAAAATCTCTCGCAGAGTATTTACTAGTCGTCTATAGTCATGTGTGGCGGTGCAGACAGTACGACCTCATCGTGGGTCCTGCACCGCTTGTACTGCTAGTGTAACTCTCCGAGATAAATTTACGCTCGTAAAGTTGTCATCAGTCTATATTCCCAACTTCTTATTTCCAATGTCCCACCAATCACACTTAAATAAGTACACTCGTTTTCTCATACAATAACTCAGCTCAATAATATCCATCAAAACGCCATAAAAGTTAAGTTCTACCTCCTCATGCGTTCCGTTCACAACCACCCCAATATTTTGTGTGGTCCTATATGCAGGGAAGTCATTTATTGTTCACAAGACCGCTGCATGCAATCGAAATGTCTGTCCTGCAAATGTGTCATACGTCTGTACACCTTGACTCCACAACTCATTTAACTCATCTACTAATGGTCGCAAATACACATCAATGTCATTCCCGGGTGACCTGGGTATAAGAATAAGCAATGACATTATGAAAAATGACTCCTTCATATACAACTAAGGAGGTAAATTGTAGGGCATTAGTACCACTGGCCACATATTATATGAGCTACTCATATTACCAAATGGATTAAAACCATCACTTGCAAGACCTAGTCGAATATTGCAAGAATCCTCTGCAAACTAGTCATATTGCTTGTCAAAATTTTACCAGGCTTCAGAGTCCGCAGGGTGCCTCAATGTACTATCATCATGAATGCGTTTCTCCTTATGCCACCTTATATTTTCAGCCATCTTGCAAGACGTAAACAATCTTTGCAATTTGGGTTTCAATGGAAAGTACCTTAACACCTTTTACAGGATTTTCTTACACTTGGCTTCATCATACTTCCACCTAGACTCTCCACATTCTGGACATTCTTCAACATTTTCATGCTCTTTCCAATACAATACACAATCATTGATACATGCATGTATGAGGATGTAATTAAGGCCCAAGTCTCGCATCAAGGATTTTGCCTCGTAATGAGACTTAGGCAATGTCCACCGTTCGGTACGCTTCTTTCAACAAGTCAAGCAACATGTCGAACGATTTGTTACTCCAATAATTTATTGTCTTCAAATGAAGTAACTTTGTAAGAAAATTCAACTTGGAGAAGTTCTCACACCCCGGATAAAGTGGACGTTGCACATTCCTCAACAACCTACTAAACTTTTCTAATTCAACAACACCCATAGGAGGAATATCTTGGCTACTACTTGTCACTGCAAGATCAGTATCCGCAAGCGTTCCCCTGAACATCCCCTATGATATCTTGCATTTCGTCAACGTCTTCATCCTCGTCATCCAGCATAATTGGGTCAGCAAGGACTTCAGTGGCCTCAACTCTTTGGTGGAACTCTTCACCATGATGGATCCACCAAGTGTAACCCTGGTCAATCCTAACTATGAATAAATCATCTTCTACTTTGTCTAAAGTCTTATGAATTATGTTCTTGCATTTTCGACATGGACACCTAATCCTATTGCCTGAATCTGCCCGATATCACGCAAATTCCATGAACTCTTGAACCCCTTATTTATACTCTAGGCCAAATTTGTTCTTAGCTCGCATCCAACTCTTATCCATCTCTATAATGAAAAGATTAGAGTCAGTTTACAGAAATAGGTTTAAGATTAGGTTAGGGTTATAGGTTTAGGATTAGGTGTACATTTAGGTTTAGGTTTAAGTTTAGGTTTAGGGATTCAAGTTCAGTTTTAGGTTCAGGATCAGGTTTAGAATTAGGTTTTCAAGTCTAGGTTTAGGTTTAGGTTAGGGTTATAGGTTTAGGTTAGGGTTATAGGTTTAGGATTAGGTGTAGGTTTAGGAAGTTGGGTTCGGGATTGGGTTTAGGTTTAGGTTTTCAAGTTTAGGTTTAGGTTTAGGTTAGGGTTATAGGTTTGGGTTTAGGTGTAGGTTTAAGTTAAGTGAATTAAGTTTAGGTTTAGATTTAGGTTTAGGTTAAGTTAGGGTTATTGGTTTAGGTTTAGGGATTTGAGATTAGGTTTAGGTTTAGGTTTAAGAATTTAGGTTCGGGTTTGGGTTAGATTTAGGTTTTCTAGAGTTTAGGTTTAGGTTTAGGTTATAGGTTTAGGTTTAGGTGTAGGTTTGGGTTTAGGGATTTGAGAATAGGTTTAGGTTTAGGTTTAGGTTTAGGCCTGTGGTTTAGGGATTCGATCTCTGGTCGGGTTCGGGTTCGGGTTTGGGTTCGGGTTCGGGATCGGGTTTAGGTTTAGGTTTAGGTTTTCAAGTTTAGGTTAGGGAGTTGAGATTAGGATTAGGTAGGTTTAGGTTTAGGGATTTGAGTTTTAGTTTAGGTTTAGGTTTAAGAATTCGAGTTTGGGATTAGGTTTAGGTTTAGGTTTTCGAGTTTAGGTTTAGGTTTAGGTTAGGGTTATAGTTTTAGGTTTAGGGATTTGAGTTTCAGTTTAGGTTTAGGTTTAGGTTTAGGTTTAGGAATTCGCGTTCGAGTTTGAGATCGGGTTTAGGTTTAGGTTTTCGAGTTTAAGTTTCGGTTTAGGTTTTCAAGTTTAGGTTTAGGTTTAGGTTAGGGATCTGTTTGACCTTATCAACATGTTTGATGCCAAATAAACATTATAGTGGGCCTGATGAAGTTTTTAACGCTTGACATTCAATCACCATCGTTTTCCTATGGTGTGATCCACACTTGATCTTTGGATGTGCCTCAATTTGGGACATCCTCTAAAATGAGCTGCTGCAAATGCAGATGGACGGCATAGATGTACAACACATAGATCGAGTTAGGTCCCGCAGTCAAGGCCTAACCCACTAAGATGGTTACGCCTGAAATCAGATTACATCCTGAGTTACTCAGTACGCTCGGTTGGGCCCACTGTAAATATATGTAGTTTATCTACACCGTCCATCTGCTTTTCCAGATCATTTAAGGGGTTGAAACCAAAATTGAATCATATCCAAAACTCAGGTGGACCATACCATAAGAAACAGTGGGTATAATGATTTCCATCATTGAAACCTTTCTAGGGCCTATAATGATGTTTATTTATCATTCAACCTGTTCATAAGATCACACAAACATTGATGAAGGGAAAAAATAAATATCAACGGTTCCCACGTTCTAGGGACCCCCGCTCAACATCCGGATAGCTCCGACGCACATCCAGGTCTACTCCATCAATTTCGAGCTAATACATAAACACGGGCCTGTCCAAATGGCCAGGCCATCCATATTGCTGTCCATAGGAAATGGACAGCTTCATCATGGTCATAACAGCGGTTCCCACCTTTTACGGACCACCGCTCAACATCCGGATAGCTCCGACTCACATCCGGGTATGCTCCATCAAGTGGGTCATGCTCTTTCAAAACTCAGGTGGGCTAAAGCATATAGAACAAATCGATGGATAGAAAGTATCCATTTGATTATCAGTTCACTTTGCATATTGTGGCCCACCAAGGAGTAAAATTGCCTGACTTTTGAGAAAAAAACTGCCTCATAAGTCACAACTATAAACTAACAAGTCACAATAATAATTTAAGAAAAAAAATGTAATACATATTAAGCTAACTATATACAATGCACAATAATGAGAAAAGCGAAGAAGCAATGTAATACAATTAGTTAATTATACAATTGTTGGGATTTGGATGTCTAATTTACGGGCTTGGGGTTGGCTTCTTCATGGATTTTGAATTGTTTGAGCTGGGCCTGATGGGCCAGTCTTATTCAAAATTTTAATTTAGGTGGGCTCAAACATGGCCCATTAATAGTAATTTTATCCTTAAAGTATTTGTCAAACAGATTATTGGGAGATGCTACAGTGCTTTTAGACCACTATAAGTTTCAGTGCTCTGAGTTGCAGTGGTACACTTCAACAGTCTATCTGTCTAGATTTTCAAGTAAGTCCAACACACATTTTAGGTACTTAGAAATTACTTAGAAATTGCATTGGCTACATATAAGTAGTTCAAATCAAACAGTCTAGTTTAGATGAATCATTCTATCTAGGGAATTGATGTTTAATACTGAGAAATTACTTACAAATTGCATATACAACGTACAAGTAGTTCAAATCAAACAGTCCAGTTTAGATGGATCATTCTATCTAGGGAATTAGTGTTTAATACTGAGAAATTACTATGAAATTGCATAAGTAGCATACAAGTAGTTCAAATCAAACAGTGCAGTTTAGATGGATCGTTCTATGTAGGGAATTGATGTTTATGCACACTCTCATTAATTTACATACACCCATTTTAAATTTACAGATTGTTACATCCGATGCAAAATAAAAAAAAATGGGTGCATGCAAATGGATGGCATTAATTCCCTAACAGAAGGATCCATTTAAACAGGACTGTTTGATTGGAACTTTCTACGCCCGTGTATCATCCACCACACCCTATTAGCTCTTCCTTGAATATTCCCATAGTCCCATATTGAGAAGAAAAATCACTAAAAGTGTAGCTCGAAATTCCTTCTAATATAAGTATCATCTAAGAAAATTTATCCAGTGTTCTCATAGTACTACAAGTTATGGTGCTCATAGTTTCATTTGGACACTTAGACAATCCAATAACAAAAAATCTAGCTTATCCACTGGATCCAACATATGTCATACAATACGATGCATATACCACCCCAATCTGGAAATTGTAACAATCTGATCATTACCATTTAATATGGACTATGGACAGTACACCCCGCATGACACTTGCTGCTTCACTGTTCATATAAGATTATAATATGAAATGGCATGCCAACTTTTCTAATAGTGTTGTTACTGGAGACTTTTTTTTAGACATTTTAATATTTCTCTTATTTTAAAAGAAAGCATCCAAATTCCAGTGCTACATACTAATATCTAAGTTTGTTGTCAAGCACTCAATCTCTGTCCACTAGCGTACATGAGATCCAGACTGTCCATATATTGTACCCAAGCATGGATACCTTTCGTACACGGCAGGGTTTCGAAGATTCCCATGCCTGCGGCCGTCGTGGCAATGCAGTACCAGTGCATGCTATCCGTTGGTACGCCGAGTTGGAGATAAAATGCTGAGTTCGAAGCGGTCCAGCTACGCCTCTCTTAGCAACGGAGACACATCCTCTCTAATTACCATTGACTTCTTAGCCAATTCCAGCATATGCCAAAATCACACCAATCAGATGATCCTAGCCACTGGTCTGAGGATTTTGTAATCCTCGAGAGCTTGCTAATAGCTAGAATCACTTGAGTAATGTGATTTTTTGGGGTAGGCCATATGGACTATGGACAGTAGACCTAATAGATGAAAGGTTTGGATGATTAGAAATAACCCTGGATACAAAGGCTAGATTCTAGACATATACCATTAAAATACACGCAAGTATTCTAGCAAACATCTACATGCAACAAAGCATAAGGGTATTTTTCCTTATTTTAAAGGCAGAACAAGGCATGGATCATTTTAAAAAATGGCAGCCAAGCAGATTGCTCTGCTGAGCTGTGAAATAACAAAAAAGAAATGTGATGAGCCAACCATGATGTTTATATGCCATCCATGATGTGGGGTCCACCATGATGTTTATATGCCATCAGGCCCATTCACAAGGTGATTTCCACCAAGATGAAGGGAAAACAAGATATCAGCAAGATCCAAAACTTCTGCCACCCCCAAGCATTTAATATCTATTGTTTCTTGTGGTGGGGCCCACTTGAGTTTTAGTTCTGCCCGTGCATGGGAAAAATGTGAGTTGAAGAGACTGATGGATGGAATGGATGTTATAAGGACATTGTGATGGGCCCAAAAAAGCATTGTGTTACGTGGGCTCCTGAATGCCCCTTCCAGTTGCTCCATCCCTATTTAACAGAGGCCAAAAATCCATCTAACACCAAACATGGGAGGGGATGCCACTAATGTGTGTGTATCCTCGGGCACACACATATATATACCAAAATGCTCTCCTAAGATGGAAATTTCGTAAAAACTTTTGACATGTGTTGTGGGTACAACATTTACCCCCATTTCATTTACAGGTAAAAAGGTCAGATTTCATTTACATGCTCTCCAAATGGAAAGATTGGCTCTCCATTTACAGGACTTAAAAAATTTATAGGCTATTCAAAGACAGACAATCATTTACACCTTGCAGCCAAAACAGGACATGCTGTAAATGATTGATTACCACTTAAACCATTTACGGGCATCAAATGAAAATTGATTTACCCCCATTTCAAAAAGATCGAAATCATAAGAATGAAATAAAATACCATATGAGCCCTAGAATCTTCCATCAATCATCAAATCGAAAGACAAAAACAGGAAAATGCACAATAGATATCCATCCAATGATTGTAATCTATACAAAATATATCGAATCGGTAGAAAGTAGAATTAGAAAAAAAGTGAAAGAAAAGAAATCGATGAGAGAAAAAATATACAGATTAACTGTTCGACCAATGTAAGAGATATTTGAGATGAGAGAGGCGGAGAGGAAGACAATCAGACGTTGGGCAGGCAGCAGCGAGTTAGGGTTTACGGTGACCGGGATAGGGGCATCGGCCAAGCAGCAACACTTGTTTAGGCGGGAGAGGGGGTAAGGGTAAGAAGAGGGAAGGGTAAAAAATATTTTTGACTTAAAACATAACATTATTACCGATGAAAATTTTTGTCGGTGATAGTTTTCACAATTCATCGGTAAAAGGATTAAAAAATATTTGGGCTCACCCGTGCTCTATCAGCCCCATCCACTCCGTACATATGTTTTTAAATATACTTATTAGCTACACTAAAAACAAAAATTATAACTCAACATCCATGATCAACCACACAAAGTGAAATAATATGTCCACCGTTCATTTTGTCCGACAATATATCTATTTCGTCAGTAAAAAGCTCCTTTACCGATGATTTTTTTCGTTGGTAAAAAGTTCTTTTACTGACGATATTGTATAATGTCGATAAAAATAGCCTCTTTGTCATCAGAAAGGACATTAAGGGATCTTTTGCCGACGGACTATTTGGTTCATCGGGAAAAATTACATTTACTAACGAAATAATCGTCAGGAAAATAGTTTTCACTAACGATACATAATGTCGTCGTGAAAAGTTTTTAGGCCGTCGTTGTAAATGGTGGCGGGAACATATTTGGTCGTGGCGGGAATCTTTTGCCGACAAAATATGATTTCGTTGGGGAAAGTCATGTTTACTGACGAAATTGATTTCGTTGAAAATAAGTTCGTTGGTAAAAACCAATTTCTTACAGTGTCATTTGTGATTGAGGTCCACATTTAATTTGTGGACCATCACCTTGGGATTGATGCCGGGCATGTCTTGATGGGACCAGGCAAACACATCGGCATGACACCAAAGGAGATCTATTATTAGGCTTTGGAGGTCAGGGGCCAACGATGAACTAACCTGAACTGCTCGGGTCGGGTTAGACTCGTCGAGGGGAACAGTCAGAAGATCTTCCATTGGAGATCCTCTTTTGAGTGAATCTTCTCTGGGGTCAATAGAAGTGACTGCTAAGGTATAGACTAGAGTTCTTGCTTTCAGAGCGGTCGAGCTTTGTGCTGGTCTCCTTGGACATGGCCGACCCCATGATCGGTAGGAAACTTCATCATGAGGTGGTAAGTAGATACTACGACTCTCATGGAGTTGAAAGAAGGCCATTCGGGGATGACATTATAGGCGGAGGGACAGTCTACCACCAAAAAGTCTATCATCGTAGTGGTTTGGTTTTGCCCCTCTCCAGTAGTGACTGGGAGTTGGATGGAACCCTCAGGAATGAACTTGTCACCCACGAACCCAAGTAGTGGAGTCCTCACAGGTCAGAGTTGTGACCTGGCTATTCCCATCTTGTTGAATGTCTTGGCAAAGTGTACGTCGACCGAGCTTCTTGTGTCCACAAGAATACGATACACCTTACGGTTGGCTATGGTCATGGCTATGACCAGGGTGTCATCGTGCGGGTGTTGAATACCACGTGCATCCTCCTTAGTAAATGTCATATTGCAACGACGCATTCTATGTTCCTTGTGCGGTTTGTTGGTGAGATGGACATAATGGCTCGGGCTAGTACTCTGAGCATGGGCCTTTCGAGCCGGGTTTGAATCACCACCTTCAGCAGGCCCACTGTAATGCCCTGGTTTTCAGAACCCGAGTACGAGACTCGTTCCAGAAACCCGAGAGTTAATAAATCAGAGAACTAGAGGAAGTATCAAAATCAGAGTGTAATAACGTAAGCATGGATAATATCATATAAATCCGAATATTTGGCCCACTCAGTTGGGGGCCATAGTACAAAATTTTAAGAGTTTCAATGTATCAAATCAAATGTAAGAAATACTACTACTATTGGTTAAGCCCAAAGTAATCAACCGCTTCTTCCTGCGGTTCATCTTCATAATATCCGTCTTCAGGCTCTACCATCGTGTCCTCAGGGCCAGTGCTGCCATCCTCTCCATCTACACCTGTATACTTTGTATGGTTGGATATTCGATGAATGAGTAGCCAGCTCAGTGTGAATTCCCCTCAAGATTACACACCGCCTCTTTAGCAAACATAGTTTAAAGAAAAGCAATGATACATATGAAAAGGCCAAGCTATATGTCTTAGAGGGGGGGGGGGGGGTGAATAGGATAATGCCAAATTTAAAATAATTACAGCGGAATTGAATAAAGAGATGGCCAAATAAAGTAAATCAATTCACAATGCTGAAATGAAAAGCAACCTCAATAAAAAGGTATTGAGAGGTTGATACAAAAGTTGTTCTAAGGACAACCTTACACCAAAAACCAAAGTTTATGGTAGGACAACCTTATTTCTAGAAAGGTATTTGTATCAAGAACTCAAATCAAAGAGGAATAAATATATTCAAACTATACTGAGGAATAAAATGCAATCTCAAATATTGATTGTTCTAAGGACAACCATGCACCATAAAAATGGCAGGGCAACCTTACTAGAACAAGTAGAGAAACTGAAGCTCATACAAATAAAGGAATAGCAAGAGATAAATTGCGGAAATATAAATCTAAACTATTACAACATTCCCACCGAGCTTGAAATAAAATGATTACAACATTCACATCCACATATATTTCACAACTGAATAATCAAAGATAGGAAAATGAAGCACACCTCCACATAATACAAAGAGTTATAGTGGTTCGCCTGTGTGTAGACCAACTGTTCAACAACAGCCACACAGAATGCTACTCTGCTCCCAATATCCTCACACAAGGGATATTAGCGTTTACTATCAAATAGGTTTTCACAGGTTCACCCAAAACCTTCACAATTATGTCTTTTTCAAAGGGCTTACATAATTAAAAAAACTCTCACTTCTGAGTTTTCTGGCTCTCCTCAGATAACCAACAACTTTGAAATTTTTCTGGCTTAACCTCAAATAAAACCAAAATACAGTAAATTATAAAATGTAAAATACCTATTTTTCTTCTTTGATGTAGCAGCCTGGAAGAACCAAGTCGGAGTAGAGATTTAAATGTCAAAGTTCAATATCCAATACTCACTATAAAATGGTTATAAGTTCTACAAGATTTTAAATTAAAACACATCGGCTAGCTTTAATTGATTTTAATTCCAGAAAAAGGAAAATAACACTTCCTCTTTTCAGATCAGATTGGAATACAAGAAACAAAATCAATTTAAAAAGCTAAAGAAAGAAAATATTAAATATGCACACTCAGCTTAAATGGAGCACAGACAAATCTCTCAGAAGGCTGAATTAAATTATCAGATTTTCTTATTTTATTCTGAGATTCGTGCTCTATTTATAGGTGAGAAAATCACGTCTTCGACTGGTCTTAAGTCGCTACGACTGGTCGAATGATCAGTCAACACTGTACATACGACTAGTCGAAGAGACCTCAGGACTAGTCGGAGCTTAACAAAAAAATTTTGAATTTTGCAACAAACTTACGACTGGTCCAGGAAAATCTAAGACTGGTCGAAGTAGTGCTAGGACTAGTCGAACAAAGTCCAAGACTAATCTTAGAACATAACAAACTCACATATATAAAACATATGACTTATGTATCCAAAATGGCATACTCTAAAGGTCAACCTAAGGTCAGTCATACCTCAAAAGTGAAGTAAGGACATTGAAACTTAAAGTGAGTGACCTTGAGCATAATGAAACTTGAGATCTTGATGTAGCTTGAACTTGAAAGCATCTTGAAATCTTGAGTCTTGAAAGTCAAACATTCTCACATTCTCGAGTCTTGACTTGTGAATATTGCTTGTTTATCGAAGCTGATCTTGTGAGAATTTTGTCTTGACTTGACATACCATTTATAGAGCTTTGTTCTTCACATATGCAAGCTTCATAACAAGATACAGTGTCTTTTGGCAACTCAAATTTGACAATATAGTGAAGCTATCAACTATAGCACTTACAATCTCCCCCTTTGTCAAATTAGTAACAAAACACACTTACAAGATATACAAGATATATTTCATAAAACAGAATATCTGGTTAACGAATCATGCACCAGTTAATATCAACCAGCACATATACATAAGCATGAACCTGTAAAACAATTCAATATATATTCTCTGCAATCTCTGCACATACTCCCCCCGAGTATAACATGTATCCAACATACTCCCCCTTTTTTGTCACAATAGGATAAAGGAAGCAATGGACAAAGGAGTTAAAAAAGATAAACAATACATATAATACAAACAGAGATAAGTCAAAAGTAGCAACAATCTCACAAACAGAGAGAGAATAGATATATAAAGTTATTACAGTCCAGTAAAATAAAAAGAACTAATTTGAGCCAGATGAAGGAGCAAGGATGGAATTATCAAGCTGATGCATGCCCTTGTTCAAGCGCCTAAGATATTTACGCATATATTTGAACTGTAAATCATGGGCAACATTCATGTTATCTATCTTAACATTCATATTATCAACCTTCTCCTCCAAATCACGTAAACGCGCATCAAAGTCAGATGGTGCATAATCAGGATCATTTGCAGAATCAGAATCAAGTTCTTCAAAAATATCATCCATATTTATATCATCAGAAGGAAGATCATCAGCTTCTTCCTCATGTCCATCTTCGGCACCAGCATTACCATCACCTTGACCAGGAAGCATATCCAGCTTTATCTTATTAAGATTAGTATTGTTAAATATCAGATGATGGATATGGGCTTCTTTAACAGGCATGTCGACTAACATATGCTTAGCCAACATAGTCATCAAATAAGCAAAAGGGATGTCACTGTGACCTGGATGGAGTCCAAATTGAACAATTTGGTGACAAATCAAGGATGGTAAACAAATATTAGCACCTCTGGCAACAGCATGAAGAACACGAACCATGAAGGACATTAATTCTGAAAAGGCCAAGCTATATGTCCTAGAGGGGGGGGGGGGGTGAATAGGACTATGCCAAATTTAAAAATAAATCAGCGGAACTAAAGTAAATCAATACCCTTACAATAATGAATCAATTCACAATGCTAAATATAAATCACCTTGATAAATAATTATTGAGAGATTGATACAAATTTAGTTCTAAGGACAACCTTACACCATAATAAACAAGGGCTTATGGTAGGACAACCTTATTTCTAGAACCTCTTTTGAATCAAGAACTCAATGTTAATATAAGTAAATGAAATAGCAAGGAATTGAAAATAAATGCGTAAGTAAAGATCTAAATTATTACAACAATCCCCACACTTGCTTGAAAATGTAAATAGTTACAACATTCACATCCACTTGTACATACCACACAATCGAATGATAAAAGATATGAAAATTAGGCAAGCATTCAATCCACAAGACAAAGAGTTATAGTGGTTCGCCTGTGTGTACACCAACTGTTTTACAACAACCACACAGAATGCTACTCCACTCCTAATATCCTCACACAGGGATATTAGCGTTCACTATCAAATAGGTTTTCACAGTTCACCAAAAACCTTTACAATTGTGTCTTTTTCACTTGGGCTTACACAATTCAAAAACCCCTTTTTCTCGAGTTTTCGGTTTTCCTCGACAACCAATACAATGAGATTTTTCTCGCTCTCAATCTCAAACAAAACCAATACAATGAGATTTTTCTCGCTTAACCTCAAACAAAACCAAAATAAATGAATTTTACAGATTTGTAAAATACCTGGATTTCTCCTTTAGCGGCCTAGAACCAATCGGAGTAGATGATTGAATATCAAAGTTCAATTTCCAATACTCACATTCATAGGGTTCTAAATTCTAATAGATTTTAGATTTTGACTTGTTGGGCGTAGCTATATTTGATTTTGATTCCAAGAAGAAGGAATAATATAATTCCTCTTTTCAAATAAGATTGGAATAGAGAAACAAAATCAAATTAAATAAGCTAGCAAAAAGGAATATTAAATAAGCACAATTTAGCTTAAAATAAACACGGACTTATCTCGAGTGATTACTTGAAAATTCTTGAATGGAATGGAGTTCGATGTAAAAACTCAATTTCGTGTTCAATTTATAGAAGAAAAAATCGTTCCTACGACCGGGTCTTAGAAACCTAGGACCGGTCGTAGCTCTAATGTATTTTTGAAAAATTGAGCGTGATCTTTGAAAGCCGTTCTACGATCGTCGTGTGTACCCTACGACCGTCGTGGGACACCTACGATCGTCGTAGATACCTACGACCGGTCGTAGGACCATGAAATAGGTTCTTTGGATTTTCGGTCGTAGCTCCACGACCGATCGTGGACGAAGTCGAAGCCAACCTACGACCGGTCGAAGGACCTCCAGGACTGGTCGTGGGCGTTCCAAAAAAATCCGAAAAAATCTTCAACAACTTAGGACTGATCGTGGAATTTCTTGGACTAGTCGAACCAATGCTAGGACTGGTCGAACAAGAGCTAGGACTGGTCTTGGAATAGACCAAACTTATGTTAAATAAACATTTGATTTATGTATCCAAAATGACCTACTTAAAGGGTCAACCTAAGGTCATTCAAACTCAAACATGTCGTATGGATATTGAACTTCAACCATTCAACGAATGTAGATTGTTTGAACCAATATCGCTTGAAATCTTGAACAATATCGTTTGAAGTCTTGAACAATATCAGGCTTGAAGTCTTGAACAATATCGAGCTTGAACCTTGAGATCTTCATCAACATAATTCAACTTTGAGATCTTCAACATCTTGAGCTTCAACATCTTGTAGCTTTTTGTGGCTTTTTGAACTTTAACATCTTGTGCTTCAACTTGTAGCATCTTGAAGTATTTAAGCAGTGTCTTGAATAAAAATCATCATACCAGCACAAGACACAGATAGATGTTTTGACACATCAAAATTTGACAACCAAAGGAGTATGAGACCATAACCCTTACAATCTCCCCCTTTGTCAAATTTGTGACAAAACACCACACCAAGTAATAATTCTTCCAATAGACATAAGAGAAGTACAAAGCAAGCACAGATGATAAGCAATGTATAGACATGATAAGCAATAATCATTTTCCCATAACTCTTGAGAAGTTTAACTCCCCCTGAGTAATAGGACAACAAAATTAATAACATTCAATAACATTCACCAAACTTCTCCCCCTTTTTGACACAAAATGACAAAGGAAGAAAAGCAGAAAATGTGCATAACCAATTAGGAGTTGAAGCAAAAAATAGTCCATAACCAACAATTTTGAAATGTGCATAACAAGAAGGTTTTGAAATGCAAGCTAATATCAGTAAATATTACAGACCAAAAAAAAATTCAGTCAGAACCAGAAGAGGGTGCAGGATTAGAAGGATCAATTTTGTGTAATCCCTTAGCAATTCGCCTCATATATTTACGCATATAAGAAAATTGTGTGTCTTGAGTAACACGAATTTGAGCCACCTGCTCTTGAAGAGAATTCAGCCTTTCATCAAAATCGAAGGTCGAAAATCGATCATCACCGAGTCGACTCAAGTTCTTCAAATAAGTCATCCATATTCACGTCCTCGGAAGATCACTAGCTTCAAATTACCGCTTCACCACCACTCAACGCACAAGATCCACTTGGCCTCTAGCCAAATCTAAAGTCATCTTATTAAGATTGGAATTATTAAAAGGAGATGGTGGATGGGTTTTTCTCTAGTAGGCATGGCTATGAGCATATGATTTGCTAACATAGTCAAAATAACCAAAGGGTATATCACTATGTCCAGGATGGTGACGTGATGAGAATAATGGAATGACAAATTAAAGAAGGGAGGCATATTTTAGCACCAGAGACAACGAATGCAAAACACGAACCATAAAAGCGGTGAGTTCGGTTTTGTTACCGAACGTGGATAAAGATTTGAAATGAATATCTTATGAAGTACTCGTGTATGCGGGTAACAAATACCTTGAGGGAAGTACATGACCTTTATGAGTCCAATGAACATCCATATTACATAAATCTCTAGTAAGCATTCGTCGTTCGATTCGAGAGACTATCATGTAAAATATTAATTGGAATGCTTTCATCATTGATAGGTATTTCCATAATATCTCGCAATCAAATGTCGATCTACAACAAACAAACCTTCTTGAGTATCAACTTTAAAAGTGTTAAATTCTCAAGAGAAAAATCGCAGATACATGCAAACATGGATTGGGCAATGGACTGGTATGCGGCTCCACCCCAATGTAGGATGTTATCCCATCCCACAGATTCCAACAAAGAAGGAATACCAAAAGAAGCAATATGATTGACATTAACATGACGTTCAACAATTACATTACGCATACGCAAATCTCGAGCATCAGTAGGATCATTTTCAGGAGAACGAAGATGACGTTGAACAATAGAAGTTGATCTAGAAGAAGATGGACCTCGAGTAGTTTTCTTTTTACCTCTAGCATCCATTTTCAAAGAAAGATTTCAAGGAAACAACAAGATGCAAGATAGAAGAAATGAGATTTAGATAGAACAGATTTTTCAAGAGAAAAACTCCAAATCCTGCAATCAATGATCAAATAGATTCCACAAACATGAGTTTTGAAGCACTAATAGTAAGAATCTACAAGAAAAATGTAAAAGAATCACTAACCTTGAAGAACAATGAAGATGGGTTGGGGCGGTACCATTAGCTAGGACGGTTGGAAAGAAATGAAGAAATGAAGAAGAAGACTAAAATCCCCAATTTTAAGTGAAATCCCGTGCTTTACTGACAGTCGTGTACGCGTGTTCGACCGTTGTGGTAGTACGACCGACTGGTCGTGTATTCTCACGACAGGTCGAGTATGACAAAAAATTTGCATTTTTTTCTTATTTTTTTAAATAATTTCAAGTTTAAGCAAATAAAACATCAAACTTATGCTACACAAAATCATGCAAACTCAATTTAAATTGCACATACCGAGATCAAATTTTAATTTATTAAACCGAAGCTTTTGTCGAGCGGTTTAGTGAAAATGTCCGCAAGTTGAATCTCGGTTGGAATGTAATCCAAATTTATTAATTTTTCTTCCACTAATTCACGAATGTAATGAAATCTAATGTCAATATGCTTAGTACGTGAATGCTTTGAATCGGATTTTTAGAGATATTTATTGCCGAATTATCACACAAATAAAATCATAGAATCTTGAGTAATTCCATAATCGCTTAACATTCGTTTCATCCAAACAAGTTGAGTACATGCATTTCCAGCAGCAATGTATTCAGCCTCAGCAGTTGATAGCGATATAGAACTTTGCTTCTTGCTAAACCAAGAAACAAGACAATTTCCAATGTAGAAACAACCACCACTTTGGTTGATTTCCTATCATCAATGTTTCCACCAATCAACATCTGCGTGCCCGGCTAATTGAACATTAGTCTCATGTGGATACCAGAGACCTAATTTAGTAGAACTTGCGACATAACGCATAATCCGCTTAACAAAGAGTTAAGTGAGATTCTTTAGGATTTGATTGATAACGAGCACAAATACCAACACTCAAAGCAATATCTGGTCTACTAGCGCTTAGATAAAGTAAGCTACCAATCAAACTACGATACAATTTAGATCCACATCATTACACCGTAGAGTCTTTTGAGAGTCTTACGCTTGTACTCATTGGAGTATAAAATTTTTACCTTTCTCAAATCCAAATTTTTTAATTAAACTCGAGCATATTTGGTTTGTGAAATAAATATTCCATCGGTTGTTGTTTTACTTGCAATCCTAGGAAATAGTTTAATTCTCCAACCATGCTCATTTCAATTTAGACTTCATCAAATCTGCAAAACTCAACAAATCATGTTAGTACAGGTTGATCCATAAATAATATCGTCAACATATATTTGAACCATTAGAATATCATCGTTATATTTCTTAACAAAGAGTGTCTTATCAACACACCCCATCTGAAAGTTATGACTCAAGAAAAACTTAGTCAATTTTTCGTACCATGCTCTGGGAGCTTGTTTCGCACCATAGAGAGCTTTCTTAAGACGATACACATGATCAAGAAATTTAGGATCTTCAAACCCCGTAGGTTGTTCAACATATACCTCTTCATGTAAATCACCATTCGTAAAGGCACTCTTAACATCCATTTGATAAATTTTAATTTTCTTAAAATGCAATGGAGATAAAAAGTCGATTGATTCAAGACGAGCTACAGGGGCAAATGTTTCATTATAGTCAATACCTTCGATTTGTGTATATCCTGTACAACTAGTCTTGCTTTATTTCAATAATATTTCCAAGCTCATCGATTTGTTTTTGAAAATCCATTTTGTTCCAATAATATGTTTATCTTTAGGTCTAGGAACAAGTTGCCGACATCATTTCGACAAATGATTAAGTTCTTCTTGCATCGCAAGAATCCAATTTTCATCGAGAAGTGCTTCTTTTACATTACCCTAGGTTCAATCTGGGATGTAAAGCATACGTAGTTACATATGTCCTCTAATTGTCTACGAAAAGTGCGCACACCAAAGGAGAGGGTTTCCAAGTATTTGAGAGGTTGGATGATCTTTAACAGGTCCTTAATTCAGATTAGTTTCACTTGATGAAGTTTCTTGTTTTTCAAGTATAAGAACTTCATCATTATCTAAACTAGGGACAGTGTCTTCAAAAGATCGTCAATCACAACATTTATTGACTCTTGAATCACACCGTCCCGTTGTTCGAACACGATAAGCACGATTGTTTAAAGAATAACCTAAAAGATCCCTTCATCACTTTTAGTGTCGAATTTTCCCAAATTTTCACGGTCCACGCAAAATATAGCACTTCTTGCCAAAAATTCAAAATATTTGATGAAGGCTTTTTCTCAAACCACATTTCATAAGCCGTTTTATTATTAGATTTACAAATATAAACACGGTTAATAATGTAGCAGTCAGTATTCACTCTTGAAATTTCCAGAGAGATTCCTAGGTAGCTTCATGCTATTTAACATAACACTTCCCATTTCTTGAAGCACTCTATTCTTCCTCTCGACAATTCCATTTTGTTGAGGAGTTTTAGGTGCGAGAGAATTCATGCGATATTCCCGATCGCTACAAAATTTCTCAAAACCGCTATTTTCAAATTCGATCCATGATCACTACGGATCTTGTTGACTTGAGAACATTTTTCGCTTTGAATCTGTTTTATAATCTTTTTCACTTCATCAAGGGTTTCGATTTATCTTTCAAGAATGAAACCCAAGTGTATCTTGTATAATCATCTACAATAACTAAGATGTACTTTTTGCCACCTCGACTTTCCGTTCTTGTTGGTCCTATAAGATCCATATGGAGAAGCTCGAGTGGTCTTGTGGTGATATTGGAGTTCACCTTTTGTGAGAGCTCCTAGTTTGTTTACCATACTGGCATTCACCACAGATCTTGTCTACTTTTGCATTTTAGGTAGACCTTTTATTAGTTCACTTTTGCTCAATCTGTATAAATTTCGGTAGTGTACATGTCCAAGGCGTTTATGCCATAAATCATCTCATCGGTATGGACTATGTAGCACGTTTGATTAGATGAGCTACCATTGCTTACTATATAGCGCTTTTGAAGTTCTGCGACACCGCTTAATATTACAAACCCTTTTCATTTGTAATTTCACAACCTTGATTAGAAAATTTAACATTATGGTTGTTATCGCATATTTGAGATATGCTCAACAAGTTGTGTTTTAAACCTCAACATATAACACATTTTTAAATAAGGGAAGGTTATAGAGTTGGACCGTACCTTTGCCAATTATCTTGCGATTGCTACCATCACCAAATGTGACCGACCCATCAGTCATATCTTTAAGATCGGTGAATAGAGCTTTGTCGCTCATCATGTCATATGTCTGGAGCATCCACTGTCTAGGTACCATTTTGAATGGCTTGTAGCTTTGAAAGCAAGCAGTGAGCAACCAAACAAGTAACCTTGGGAACCCATTTCAAGATCTTGTTTTGGGTTTAGGAGAATAATTGGTCTTCTTTTGTTTATAGTTATTAGAGTGACCTACTTGAGTTAGACTTTAATAGCTCCTTAAGTAAATCAATAATTTTTTCAAATAGCGGGTTTCGAATCTGATTTTTGAAATTTATATAGCTGCTTTTGTGTTTTTGAAAGGTTTTTGTATTTTTAGAAAAAAACTTGATTAGTACCTTTTCCTTTTGAGTTAGAAGTCTCTCCTTTCACAAAAATGGAAGGAGCATTCTTCTTATTTAGGAGATGTGTTTTTGTCAAAGCCCAACCCGGATCGATCACCACATTTTCTTGATCCTGATAATAATTTCTCTAATTTTGGATCACCTTGGGCATATCTCCATGTGTCCTTCAAACTCAAAAGAGAAGATACTTCATCTTTAAGTTTCTCATTTTCGATTTCAAATTTTCAACTAGAGAGGTTTTGAATTCTAAATCACACTTTGATTTTTCAAAACAATCAAATTTGAGATTTTTCTAAAACAAGGATTTCAAAACATTCTTTAAGTTTAAAGAACTTTTCTTTTTGAAGTTTAAGTTTGACAGCAATTTTACAACTTTCTTTATATAAGGCATTGTAAGCATCTTGTAGGTCTTCATCATTTTCATGATCACTATCCAAATTTTCTTCACTTGTTGAATCATCGTGATCTGAAAAGGTAAACTTGGCTAGAGTCATAAGGGCCTTAAGTTTACTGCCCGACTCGGTTTCTGAATTTTCTGATTCGAAGAGGCTTCAAATCGACGATTCATCCCAAGTAGCCAACATACCCTTCCTTTTGGATCTGTCCTTTTAGGACATTTGTTTGCTAAATGCCCATATTCTTGACAGTTGTAACATTGACTATCTTTCAATGACTTCCAAGATTTAGACTTAGGTTTAGAACGTTTCTTTTCATTTGCCTTTTGAAAGTCAACTCTTTTCTTACTTTTGAAAATCTTATAAAACTTTTTTGCCAAAAGGGCCATATCATCTTCGACTTTTCTCAATCAATTTTCTTGAGTAATACTTTTAGATGACTTCAAAGCAATAGACTTACCTTTAGGAGCTTTAAAACTTAATTCATAGGTTTGCAAAGAACCAACTAATTCTTCTACCTTCATATTGTCCGTATCACGAAGTTCCTGGATTGCGGTTACCTTTGAATTGAACCGTTCAGGAAGAGAGCATAGTATTTTTGCACACACTTTACTTTCTGAGATCTTTTCACCAAGACCCCACATAGAGTTTACAATGTCATTCAATCTAGTGTAAAAGTCCATAAACATTTCATTTTCCTCCTTATGAATTTCTTCAAATTTAGTTGTGAGGAGTTGGACTTTAGATTTCTTGACAATTGTTGTACCTTAGGTCGTGTGTCATTTCTAAAATATCCCAGGCTTGCTTTGCGATATCACAGATATGATTCTTTTGAACTCATCCTAGGTGATAGTGCGCAAGTGATTGCATTTAGTGCTTTAGCATTAGCACTACTCTCATTTTTCTCAAGTGTGGTCCATTGGAAATATGGTGTAATTTTCATAGATTTTGAACCATCAACACCAGTTACTTCCATGGTAGGAGGATTCCATTCGATCCACTGTGGCTAGCCACACACTTTCATCCATTGATCCGAGGAAGATTCTCATTCTCGCTTTCCAATAGGCATAGTTGGAGCCATCAAAAGGTGGAGGCCTAGTAATCGAAAGGCTATCAAAATTTGACATCTTTTTAAATAGCTTAGATCGTTAGCTCAGGAAATAAATCCAAATAAAAAGTAACAAGAAATGAGCTATTAGGCTCTGATACCACTTGAAAAGGCCAAGCTATATGTCCTAGAGGGGGGGGGGGGGGGTGAATAGGACTATGCCAAATTTAAAAATAAATCAGCGGAACTAAAGTAAATCAATACCCTTACAATAATGAATCAATTCACAATGCTAAATATAAATCACCTTGATAAATAATTATTGAGAGATTGATACAAATTCAGTTCTAAGGACAACCTTACACCATAATAAACAAGGGCTTATGGTAGGACAACCTTATTTCTAGAACCTCTTTTGAATCAAGAACTCAATGTTAATATAAGTAAATGAAATAGCAAGGAATTGAAAATAAATGCGTATAAAGATCTAAATTATTACAACAATCCCCACACTTGCTTGAAAATGTAAATAGTTACAACATTCACATCCACTTGTACATACCACACAATCGAATGATAAAAGATATGAAAATTAGGCAAGCATTCAATCCACAAGACAAAGAGTTATAGTGGTTCGCCTGTGTGTACACCAACTGCTTTACAACAACCACACATAAATGCTACTCCACTCCTAATATCCTCACACAGGGATATTAGCGTTCACTATCAAATAGGTTTTCACAGGTTCACCAAAACCTTTACAATTGTGTCTTTTCACTTGGGCTTACACAATTCAAAAACCCCTTTTTCTCGAGTTTTCGGTTTTCCTCAGACAACCAATACAATGAGATTTTTCTGGCTCAATCTCAAACAAAACCAATACAATGAGATTTTTCTGGCTTAACCTCAAACAAAACCAAAAATAAATGAATTTTACAGATTTGTAAAATACCTGGATTTCTCCTTTAGCAGCCCGGTAGAACCAATCGGAGTAGATGATTGAATATCAAAGTTCAATTTCCAATACTCACATTCATAGGGTTCTAAATTCTAATAGATTTTAGATTTTGACTTGTTGGGCGTAGCTATATTTGATTTTGATTCCAAGAAGAAGGAATAATATAATTCCTCTTTTCAAATAAGATTGGAATAGAGAAACAAAATCAAATTAAATAAGCTAGCAAAAAGGAATATTAAATAAGCACAATTTAGCTTAAAATAAACACAGACTTATCTCGAGTGATTACTTGAAAATTCTTGAATGGAATGGAGTTCGGATGTAAAAACTCAATTTCGTGTTCAATTTATAGAAGAAAAAATCGTTCCTACGACCGGGTCTTAGAAACCTAGGATCCGGTCGTAGCTCTAACAATTTTTGAAAAATTGAGCGTGATCTTTGAAAGCCGTTCTACGATCGGTCGTGTGTACCCTACGACCGGTCGTGGGACACCTACGATCGGTCGTAGATACCTACGACCGGTCGTAGGACCATGAAATAGGTTCTTTGGATTTTCGGTCGTAGCTCCACGACCGATCGTGGACGAGTCGAAGCCAACCTACGACCGGTCGAAGGACCTCCAGATCGGTCGTGGGCGTTCCAAAAATCCGAAAAAATCTTCAACAACTTAGGGTGATCGTGGAATTTCTTGGACTAGTCGAACCAATGCTAGGACTGGTCGAACAAGAGCTAGGACTGGTCTTGGAATAGACCAAACTTATGTTAAATAAACATTTGATTTATGTATCCAAAATGACCTACTTAAAGGGTCAACCTAAGGTCATTCAAACTCAAAAACATGTCGTATGGATATTGAACTTCAACCATTCAACGAATGTAGATTGTTTGAACCAATATCAGGCTTGAAATCTTGAACAATATCAGGCTTGAAGTCTTGAACAATATCAGGCTTGAAGTCTTGAACAATATCGGGCTTGAACCTTGAGATCTTCATCAACATAATTCAACTTTGAGATCTTCAACATCTTGAGCTTCAACATCTTGTAGCTTTTTGTGGCTTTTTGAACTTTAACATCTTGTGCTTCAACTTGTAGCATCTTGAAGTATTTAAGCAGTGTCTTGAATAAAAATCATCATACCAGCACAAGACACAGATAGATGTTTTGACACATCAAAATTTGACAACCAAAGGAGTATGAGACCATAACCCTTACAAATTCAGATTTATTGCCAGATTGAGGATACAAGTTATACACAAAGATCTTGTGAAGAATTCTGTATTTGAGTAATAAAAACTTTGAAGGGAGCGCATTCCCTTTGAGTCCATTGAACATCCAAATTACATAAATCCCTAGTAAGCATGCGTTTTTCAGTTACTAAGGGTTTGTCAGATAAGGTATGAATAAGAATGCCCTCATCATTCACAGGAATTTTCATAAGTGCTGAAATCAAATGACGATCAACATCAAATAATCATTCTCTTGTGGCTATATTAAAAGTTAAATTCTCTAATGAAAAAGTACTTATGCATGCGAACATGGACTGGGCAATGGACCGGTATACAGGCTCACCCCAATGCAATAAGTTATCCCAACCTACAGTCTGAAGAATAGGGAAGATATCAAATGGAGCAACATGATTAACAGAAACTGGATGTTCAACAATAACATTACGCAATCTGATGTCCCAAACATAAGACGAATCATCATTGGGGGCCTGAAGATGACGCTTAGTAAGAGGAGTAGATCTGGAAGAAGATGGACCACGGGATGTTGTCTTTTTACCTCTAAATGCCATTCGCAATAAGGATTCCAAGGAAATAAAGAGTTGCAAAGGATTGAGAAGTGGGTTTTCTCAAATCAGATTTTGGAGAAGAAGAACCCCAAATCTCAACAAAACTAGAAATAGACAACTTCAAGAAAGAAATAGAAGCAAAATTGACATCAATCCAAAAGAAATAAGTAAATGGAACACTAAACTCGAAGGATTTGGAAGGTGGGTTCGACTGGTCGGGCATCGGCTAGTCGGAGAAGAAAGATGAAATAAGGAAGAAATGAAATTTTCCCCAATATAAGTTAATCACCGCGATTTACGACTAGTCGATGGTTGGCTTTGACCGGTCAGGCCACGACAGGTCGAGGAAATCCTCGATTGGTCGAACATCATCAAAAATCTGATTTCTTACATATTTCACAAAAAATTTGAATTTTAATCTAGCAAATATATACACTATGATACAAATAGGCATAAATAATCATTTTAGAATGCACATGCCCAGATCAAATTTCGTTTTGTTAAACCTGCTTTTGTTCGAGTGGTTTAGTGAAAATGTCAGCACGTTGATTCTCGGTAGGGATATATTCCATAGATATAACTTTTTCTTCTACTAATTCACGAATATAATGAAATCTAATGTCAATGTGCTTAGTACGAGAATGTTGAATTAGATTTTTTGAAATATTTATGGCACTGGTATTATTACAATATAATAACATAGAATCCTGTTTAATTCCATAATCACTTAGCATACGTTTCATTCAAATAAGCTGAGTGCACGCATTACCAACTGCGATATATTCAACTTCAGCAGTTGAAAGTGATAGAGAACTTTGTTTCTTGCTAAGCCAAGAAACTAAACAGTTTTCAATATAAAAGTAACCACCACTGGTAGATTTTCTATCATCAAGATTACCAGCTTAGTCAGCATCCGAGTACCCAGCTAATTGAACACTAGTGTCATGAGGATACCAAAGACCGAGATTAACAGTACTTGCGACATATCGCATAATTCGTTTAACAACAATTAAATGCGATTCTTTAAGATCAAATTGATATCTAGCGCAAATACTAATACTTAAAGAAATATCAGGTCTACTAGCAGTTAAGTAAAGTAAACTACCAGTCATACTCTTATATAATTTCAGATCCACATTTTTACCTGCAGAATCTTTTAAGATTTTCAAGGTTGTACTCATAGGAGTATCAAAATTCCTACCATTCTCAAATCCAAATCTCTTAATCAAATTCATAACATATTTAGATTGAGAGATGAACATTCCATCAGGTCGTTGTTTTACTTGTAACCCAAGGAAATAATTCAATTCCCCAACTACGCTCATTTCAAACTGAGATTTCATCAAATCTGCAAACTCAATAGTCATGTCAGTACAGGTAGATCCATAAATAATATCATTAACATAGATATGAACCATTAAGATATCGTCGTTATGTTTTTTAACAAACAATGTTTTATCAACACTTCCCATTTGAAAGTTATGACTGAGTAAAAACTTGGTCAATTTCTCGTACCATGCTCTGGGAGCTTGTTTTAGACAATAGAGAGCTTTTTTAAGACGGTATACATGATCAGTAAGCTTATGGTCTTCAAACCCTGTAGGTTGTTCAACATATACTTCTTCATGTAAATCGTCATTTAAAAGGGCACTCTTTACATCCATTTGAAAAATTTTAAACTTTCTAAAGCATGCAATGGATATAAAAAGTCTGATTGATTCAAGACAAGCAACTGGGGCAAAGGTTTCATCATAATCGATACCTTCAATTTGAGTGTATCCTTGAACAGCTAATCTTGCCTTGTTTCGAATGATATTCCCAAGCTCGTCAAACTTATTTTTAAAAATCTACATTATTCCGATAATATGTTTATCTTTAGGTCTAGGAACAAGATACCAGACATCATTTCAAACAAATTGATTAAGTTATTGCATAGCAACTATCCAGTTTTCATCAACAAGAGCTTCTTTTACGTTAGATGGTTCTATCTGGGACGTAAAATAAACAAAATTACATATATCCTCAAGTTGTTTATGGGTATGAACACCAGTGAGAGGGTTTCCAAGAATCTGTGTGGTTGGATGATCTTTAACAGTCCTCAATTCAGAATTAGGCTGATTAGATGAAGTATTAGGTTTATCAATTATAAGAACTTCATCATTATCTGGACTTGAGACTGGTGTGTTTATGTGATCATCGATGACTACATTAATGGACTCTTGAATTACATCGGTCCTTTTGTTCAAAACCTTATAAGCTCGATTGTTTAAAGAATATCCTAAAAGTATCCTTTCATCACTCTTCGTATCAAACTTTCCCAGATTTTCACGATCTCGTAAAATATAGCACTTACTACCAAAAACTCGAAAGTATTTGACAGTAGGCTTTTTATCGAACCACTTTTCATAAGCGGTTTTATTATTATATTTACATATATAAACTCGATTAATGATATAATAAGCTGTATTGACAGCCTCAGCCCAAAGATTCTTAGAGAGCTTCATGCTATTTAACATGACATTAGTCATTTCTTGAAACACTATTTTTTCTTTCAACTATACCATTTTGTTGTGGAGTTTTGGGCGCTGAGAATTCATGTTATATTCTCTGGTCACTACAGAACTTCTCAAAACTGCTATTCTCAAATTCAGATCCATGATCACTACGAATCTTACTGACTTGAGAACTCTTTTCAGTTTGAATCCTTTTGAGAACCTTTTTCACTTCTTCAAGGGTTTCTGATTTGTTCCTTAAGAAAACAACCCATGTATATCTGGTAAAATTATCTACAATTGCCAAGATATATCTTTTGTCACCTCAACTTTCTGTCCTTGTAGGTCCTACAAGATCCATATGGAGAAGCTCATGTGGTCTTGATGTGGTATTGGAATTCACCTTTTTGTGTGAGTTCCTTGTTTGTTTGCCAATCTGGCATTCACCACATATTTTATCAAATTTTTGTAGTTTGGGTAGATCTCTTATAAGTTCTCGTTTGCTCAATCTATATAAATTTCGGTAGTGTATATGTCCAAGACGTTTATGCCATAAATCAGTATTGTTTGTATGGACCATGTAACAAGATTGACTAGTTGAGCTGGATTCACTTACAATATAGCAGTTTTCAGACGTTCTATGTCTAGTTAAAATTACCGAACCCTTGTTATTTAGAATATCACAACTTTGATTAGAAAATCTTACACTATGGTTATTATTGCATATTTGAGATATGCTAAGCAAGTTATGTTTTAGGCCTTCGACATATAAAACATTTTTGAACAAAGGGAGGTTTGAAGTTGAATCGTACCTTGGCCCATAATCTTGCAGTTGCTGCCATCACCAAATGTGACTGAACCATCAGTCATGTCTTTAAGATCAGTGAATAAAGCCTTGTCGCTTGTCATATGCCTTGAGCATCCATTGTCTAAGTACCACTTCGAATGGCTTGTAGCTTTAAAAGTAGTGTGGGCAACCAAGCAACTTTAGGAACCCATTTCATTACTGTTTTGGGTTTAGGAGTATAGTTGGTCTTCTTGTATTTGTGATTTTTGTACAAGTGACCCACTGAGTTAGATTTTAAGAGCTCCTTAAGCAAATCAACTACTTTTTCAGCTAAAGGGTTTTTGTTTTGATTTTTGTAATTGATATGGTTACCTTTGGTTTTAAAAGATTGAAAAGTTTTAGAAAATTTTTGACTTGAACTTTTCTCATTTGAGTTAGAGGATTCTCCTTTTACAAACTTGGGAGGAGAATTTTTCTGTTTAGGAGAAATATTTTTGTCGTAGCCCAAACCACATCGGTCACCACATTTTCTTGATCCAGTTAAAAGTTTTTCTAATTTAGGATCACCTTGGGCATACCTCCATGTATCCTTTAACACTACGCCAAAATCGTTGTTTTACGACGGACTAAATCCGTCGTAAAACCAAAAAAATGACTGACTTCTTCCGTCGCTGTTTACTGGGTCGTTTTTAGTTTTACGACGGATTAAATTCGTTGTTTAATCTACGATGGATAAGGTCCGTCGCATCATAGCGACGGATAAAATCCGTCGTAAAAAATATAAAAATCCGTCGGTAATATTCGAAAAATTAGTCGTCACTAAAAACATTAGCGACGGATAAGGTCCGTCGCTAATATGCGTAAGCGACGAACCTAATATCCATCGTTGATTTTCAACGGTCAGAAATTAACGACGGATAAGGTCCGTCGCTAATATGAGTAAGCAACAGACCTCATATCCGTCGTAGATTTTCAAAGGTAAGGAATTAGCGACGGATAAGGTCCGTCGCTAAAATATCTGTAAAAAAAAAATATATCGATGAATTATTATTATTATTATTTTTTAATCTTGCACCTGATAGTCATTCAAAAAATAATTCACAATATTGTTTGATAAGAATCCTATTCACAAATTTGGTAACAACTAAATTCAATAAACATGGAAATGACCCAAGTGGCCCACTCCAAATATTGACTTTAACCCTCCTAACTAAACACTTCCCCCCCTAAACTAGGACCCATACAAAAGAAATTACCCGTAACTTCAACTATTGGCTATGCCTTGCCTTGAATTGGTTACTTAGTATCTTCTCTTATTCAACCTTCTTTTGAGCCCTTCCTGCATATATTACAAACAACCAAATCAGAATTGGGTCCAGTATCAGAATCAAGAGGGGAGCAAATGCTACCTCTGCAACCATAACTTCAACCTTCCTTTCCCTTTGGTCAAGCTCATGTGACTTCAGTTCCATTTCTGACTTCACAGCATTAAGTTCCTTAACAGCCTCTGCATGTTTCAGATCTCTCTCTCCATTGCCTTTCTGGATTCCTCGAGTTTGTCCACTAGCCACAATAATTGCAACTTCAGCATATACCGGTTGAAAAAAGCTAGGGTTTTCTGATGCCCACATGCACCTATAAACACAACAGCATAATCAAGATGAGGAGGCAAAGATCAAATGAAAAGGCCATCTTAAAGTAAAGAAGCATATGAAAAATGAATACAACAAACATAGAGGAATTCATAGTCTTTGACAGACAAAAAAGCTAAGCAAAACTCTGAGAAAGGTAACCTCATGAGGAGTGTCGATGTTTTTTGTTGGAAATACAACACATGATAAATGCCAACTTTCCTTTAGAAAGTCATTGTTTGTAGTGACTACATTCTCCTAAAACATGGAGTCTTTTTTTTTTTAACCCTTTATTCTTAGTGGATGGCAGTTTTCAGGAAGACCACCACTCATCATGGGGATTTATAAAACCACCTTTCTATTTAAAAAGATGATTGGGAAAAAAAATATAAAATTGGGAAGACAATAGGAAAGGAAAAGATATTAGGCAAGCGGAGAAAAAGCAAGGCTTCAAAAATTGTTCCAATTGTAGAACAAACAACATGCATTACTATTATATAAGCGGTAGTTTAACTAGAGTTGAAGTTTTTACAAATGTAAAGTGTTTACACTTTTTGGCTCTTGTTTGTGTGTGGGTGCACCTTTACATAGGTAAAGTCTTCACTTAAAAACACTCTAAGGTGCTTCTCACCAATTAGGTGAGTTGCCCTTTGCCTATAAATTCTTTACCAACTAACGACTCTTTACAATGTGTGTGTGTATTAAAATCTTTACCAACTAGCAACCCTCTCCAACTGCCCAATTAAACATGATAAATTCTCTACTTGTAAAGACCACACCAGTACCCAAACCCAACTTATTGAGGGGGGGGGGGGGGGGGGAATGCACATAAAGATTTTAATGTTAAATGTTTGTAATTTTAGTTTCCTTTAATTTTAAGCTCCTCCAGAAGCCTTACTCACTACCAAGAGGCTGTTCCACATTCATATTGATCAGAGTAATAGGAACTCAATTTAGAAGAGAACCCTACAAGAAACTAACGATGGAAATAGATCCTTTCTTTGGACTGACTCCATGTTAAAACTTGTTAAAGAGACTGATTGAAGGGTTGTGTAAATTTTCAATAAAATGATGGCTATAACAATGGTGGAATTTGTTTGTAATTTTCAATGAAACAACTGATTCATTTTACAGAAAACAACATTATATTCCATAACTGAAGTGATTATGTACTTTTAAGTAAAAAAGTTACTTGTAACTAATCATGAAACCAAACTTATCTGAAATAAGTCACCGGAGTTTCAACACGGGTACACACTACTGTGGTTTGAGTGTATGGGTACATGTGAGGTATGTGCAAGGAAAAGAAGAAGAAGAAGAAAAAAAAAAACCTATTTGACATCCAAGAGACCATGGAATATGTAGACATGACATAGGTTTTGAATCCTTGGTTGATGTGCTTTGTAAATCTTAGTACTACCCCAAAAAAGAAAAAGGAAATAAGAAACTACAATGCTATTGAACCTTCAAACCTCTAATTTAATGGACACAGGCAAATGTTCATCATTCATTTGGAGGTTTGAATTAATTCAAGTGGAAATTAGTTTGAAATCTAGTGAACCTCTAATTTGTGTTGGAATGCATTTGAATATCTGATATATATATATATATATATATATATATATATATATATATATATATATATATATATATATATATATATTTCAATGGTAAATTTTGTTAATAACATATTTGAATGAATTTGAAATAAGGTACTTAAGAGCTGTTTATTTTTTTCAATTACACTGCAAATACTTATAAATGGACCATCTTTGTTTCTTACCATTGTTTGCTTGATGTAAGAATTTTTGCCTCCAAAACTATGTGAATCCTTTCCTTTAGAGTAGAGAATTCATGGATTTCTATACTGATAAAAATTGTAGAGCCCACAGTGATGAATATGTCATATCCATGCCATCCATTTTGTACCACCAGCTCATTTCAGTGCATAAGAAGAAGAAGAAAAAAAAAACGGAGAGAGAGAGAGATCTAAAGCTCAAGTGGATCACACCAAATGAAATAATGGTTCTAACAGAATTTCAACATTTGAAAGCCCAAACAACTTTCATAACTCTCTTTCTAAGAGGTACTTTTTAGAGAGATTTTCTTAATCTATATAAAGAGAATGATTACAATCCTTACAACTATATACAACATCTTTTGCCATTTTAAATTTTAGATTACAATTATGCTAGATTACGTGAGATGGAGAGATTATCAGTTGAAGAATCTTAGCCATCTTACCACGTGAAGAGTCCTTAAATATTGAAGACTCTTTACCACCAATTTTAGTACTTGAAGTGCTCTTATATTGGAGGTTGTTATGTAAGAGTCCTCGTGTGTTGGTATTCTTTACTTAGTTGAAGAGTCTCGGCATACTATTGATCCTAGTATTGTCTATTACATACTAGTAACATACAACCAATATTGGGGCACCATACCATAAGCTACAAAATTTCATGTCCCCCTAAACAAGGCATCCTCTATTGATATATATATATATATATATATATATATATATATATATATATATATATATATATATATATATATATATATATATATATATATATATATATATATATATATATATATATATATATAGTAATGCTCACACACAACTAGTTGGACGTTACATTTTCGTCCAACTAGCTATGCATTTAATGAAAACTTTTTTTTTAAATTAATGTAATTAAATGCTTTCACCGCACACTAATTTGATTTTAGCATGGAAAAGTGATCACGGCTTGGGTGGGTGCCATCATGGTGTTAATGTAAAATCAACCCCATCCATCACATAAGTCACTCTACCTTAGATCAAGTTCTCAAAATTTATCCCCATCTGTAGTTCAAGAGGACCACACCATTAAAATTAGTGTACATGGAAAGGTTCACCCTCCAAATAGTTTCCCATAGTGTGGCTTATTAGAATCATATATGAACCTGATTTTTGGGACCTATGCTTACTTTTGATGTGACATTTAATGGTTGGAATAGATTTCACAGTCTCATCCCTATAAAAATCAAGGGTAGATGTCTCTCTCCTAATTATTCTCATCGGTGTGGCCCATCCGAATCAGGGTTTAGCCTGATTTATTGTCAGTAGGCTTATTACTTGATTACACATTTAATGGTCAGGGTGGATTTCACACACATATCAGAATAGGCCAAAAAAAAATATGGAGTGGGGTCCATGTGATACCTGTTTCCAAAACTCCCAAAACACTAATATAAGGCGTAATTTAAGGTGGTAGTTAATGCTCATAATGCTGGCGGTCGTGGATTAGCTACGGAAGCTAATGAAGTGATATCACCACGTTCTGTGGGCCCCACCCTGATATATGTGTTGTATCTACCCTGTTCATCCATTTGGAGAGATCAACTTAGGGCACTAGCCAAATGATGAGGTAGATCCAAAGCTCAAGTGAACCCCGCCACAGAAAACAGTGGGGACAATGGCACCCACGGTTGAAACCTTTATGGGCCCACAATGATGTTTATTTGACATCCAACCTGTTTATAAGTTAACAAAAACATGGAATAAGGGAAAACACAAATATCAGCTTGATCGGAAACATCTATGGCCTTAAGATGTTTTTACGGGGAGGCGTTCAATTTGTACTTTTTTCTATGGTGGGGTCCACTTGATATTTGGATTTGCCTCATTCTTTGTCTCATGTGATAAAATGATCTCTCCAAATGGATGGACGGTGTGGATAAAATGCATACACCATGGTTGGGCTCAATGCTAGCGGGGTAGCGCAGTTTAAGGTCGTAATTAATCCTAGTAATGCTGGCATTATACACATAAAATGTTGTGGACCACACCACTGTAGATAGTGGTGGTTGACTATTATAAACTTCTTAGGGGCTATAAAAGTTTTAGATGAAGCTGATATTTGTGTTTTCACTTTATCCATGTCAGCGTGACCTTATCAAATGGCTAAAAAACATTATCGATAGGCCTTGAGAAGTTTTTAATGGTGGGTATTCAATGTCTACTCTTTTTCTGTGGTGTGGTCCACTTTAAATTTGGATCTACTTTATTTTTGGAATCACATACTGGAATGATGTATAAAAGCTGATGGATGGCGTGGATATACAGAGTATACATGAAGGTGGGCCACACGGTCAGGTAATCACCCTACTGCTTTGTTACTAAGTAACATTGATCCACTCCCCCACCAATCTCGGGATCGTCCGACATTTCTGGGAACCAACCGTCCAAGAGGTCTACCTTTTATGTTTGCACAAGGACTACCGTAATGCT
Organism: Magnolia changhungtana; assembly: GCA_030180095.1. Classification (NCBI taxonomy): domain Eukaryota; kingdom Viridiplantae; phylum Streptophyta; class Magnoliopsida; order Magnoliales; family Magnoliaceae; genus Magnolia; species Magnolia changhungtana. The sequence goes on along the minus strand of JASAUF010000322.1, from coordinate 8,543,464 downwards.
GCGTACCACGAGATCTACTCCGAATTAAATGTGTAATCCTGTACAGGGTGCAAAGCCAAAAAAAATGGACTGATATGTTATTCAAGTGGGCCATACTAATCAAAACAGTTGGGAGTACAGGATCCAGGGCCAAAAAAATTGGACCGATATGTTATTCAAGTGGGCCATACTAATGGAAACGAGAGACATCCACCCTTGATTGTTACCAGGCTCACCGTGATGAGCATGTGAAATCCATTCCAACCACTGGATTCCACACCAAATTCTAGGCCTGATGGCTAAAATGAAGGCTCATAAATCATTTAGGTGGGGCCATATCAAAGGAAACAATCTCTAATGTAAGCATTTCTTGTAGATTATTTTTAATCGTGTGGTCTATCTGAACCGCTGATGAGGCTTATTTAAGGGTCTTGGTGCAACATTGGGTAATTTAGGTAATGGTCGAGGTAGATTTACATGAACACCATGGTGGGGCCATCCCAAGCCGTGATCACTTTTCTATGCTAAAATCAAATTACTGTGTGGTGAGAGCATTTAATTGGATTAATTAAAAAGAAAGATTTCATTAAATGCATAGCTAGTTGGACGAAAACCTAATGTCCAACTAGTTGTGTGTGAGCATTGCTCATATATATATATATATATCATAAGTTTTTTTTATTTTCATTTACATTCACAAATTGGTAACAACTCAATTCAATAAAAGAGGAAATGACCCAAGTGGTCCACTCCAACAAAAATTCACTTTTAACCCTCCTAACTAAACACTTCCCCCTCCTAAACTAGAAAACATACAAAAGAAATTACCCGGAACTTCAACTGTTTGCTATGCTTTACCTTGTATTGGCTACTTAGTATTTGCTCTTGTTCAACCTTCTTTTCAGCCCTTCCTACATATATTACAAGCAACCATATTCAATCCAAGAAAAGACTAGTTTAGTCAACCCTTCATATATTTCAAATAACTAGCTCAAATCCATGGAAAGTGAATAGTTTAATCAACTGAAACCAATTAACAAAATAAAATATTAGAATTCATCCTACCCATTACAGGTTCAGGTAAGAGCATTTTTTAACTTCATAGCATTCACTGAGAGAGCACAATACAGTTTGAAAAGATCTTTAGATGTTGAAATCAATACACAACAGTGCAATGCAATCTGCATTTAATGCACTAGTGTCTAATGACATGACCAAATGAAAGTGTAGGAACTGGGAAATTCCTATTTCCCAACAATCCGAACTCTTTTACGAGGAGGGATAATGCATCAAGTTCAGCTAAGTTGGACCGTAGGTTATTGTCTAGCTAGTGGACAACTTCTAACCTGTCGTGCATGCAACATCCAACTTGTCCAAAAGGTGGTACCATGAGGAGCACCTTGTGCAAAAATCAGCACAATCCATGCATTAGATGAACCCTATATGAATAGATGCCCTTGCCCATAATTTAGGCTGGTATGCTCATCAGGCTGGTCCCACATGCATGTTGACTGTTTGGGACCATGGCTTTTAAAAGGTGGCAAAAAGCTCTACAATCAGATGCCCACCAAACGTCAACCTTCCCCTTTTACTCGGGCTCTTGGAACCAGTGATTGCACAGGTTACCAGTCACATGCCAACAAAGTCCAACCCAGTATTGATCCATTTACCCCATACATGATTGCCAACATGAATCACAAGCCAACATGGTTAGGCACTACACTGCACCGTGGGAATTTATGAACAGTTTATCTCTAATTCATGCAATAGACCACCGATCATAGAGTGGGCTAGAAGAGAATATGGGGAGAGACTCATGACAAAGTCTTTAAGTCTCACTATAACTATGAAATGCTAATTGAATCCTACAATATCCATTTGAGAGGACAACAAAGATGTTTGGTGTTCACTACAAGTTGGTGCGTGAGTATTTCCAAGTTCACTATAACAGGAAGGGGATTTGCTTCCTATTAAAACTTACTCTTGCACATGACAACTTGTTTCTTTTGAACTTGGAAATCCTCTTGTGCATGAGAAGGGGGCCAGCTTTCCCTTTCCACTTTGCTCCATTTAGAATCTTATACTTAAATTTTGGGAATCAAATCTAATAGTTGATGCTCTTAAATTTTGGGAATCAAATCTAATAGTTGATGCTTAACCATGGAATAAAGAAATTGATAAATGTATTGATAATTGTTGGGATAAGGCTTAGATGATGATGATGATGTGATGATAAACTGCATTTTCGCACAATTTTCTACATAAATTTATCCACCTTCAAAGCTGTTTGTCATCAATAAAATGCATGTAATTTCACCTTGTAAACTGAAAAGGGACAATACAAACCTTAAGAGCTGAAAATATTAGGGGAGGAACATTGAAAGAAGACGTGTTGGGCCTCCTTGAAGAATATGCCTCTTCATAGTACAAATAATCTGAAATATCCATACACAATAAAATTATGATGAAATATCAGATGAAAAGAAGTTCACACACAAAAAAAAAAAAAAAAAAAAAGAAGAAGAAGAAGAAGAAGCAAAAATACACCAAACTAGTATGGAGAAAATCTATAGCACTTTCACATGAGCCACAAATCAACTCTTCCATTTGAATATGCCAATTCAGAGAGAGTGCATTCGAACATTCTGAAAGTACATATGTCAAAAGCCATACAAAAATGCATTACAACGCACGCAAGCAGAAACAATAAAAAAAGAAAAGAAACAAAAGAAAAATGGAAAAGAAAAGAGAGAGAAAACTTCAAAGCATCAATTACCTTCATCATCTCTTCAGGGTCCTCATTAAATAGCATATGAATCAGACGAGCAACAAAATTTTGCTCCTCCTTGAAATCCTCCTCATCAAGCTAGTGGAAGATGAGAAATGGACAACAAACATATTCCAACATATTATTATGTGAGTAACAAAAGATGCAATGATAAGGCACAACAAAAGGAGAAGTATGCCAAGCACTACCAGCAAATATATATATATATATATATATATATATATATATATATATATATATATATATCAAACAACAACAAAAAATACACAGTAACATTTCATAATTGTACCTCATCTGTAGGTGTCCCGTCCATGTCCTTTATAAGTCCCTTTATTAATTCAAATAGTGCCTCAACCTGAAACAACAGTGATTGCACCATGTTTGACCAGAACAGCTTGTAAGGGCAGTAGAAACAACAGACAAAAGCATACCTTATCACCAGCTTGATATACAAGTGGTGTTTTTCATGATGCTTTGAATGATTACTACTGCCATGACTTTATTTGTTCCGTTATCAAGGTGATCCATGACACGTGGATAGTTAGAAAGTTTCAGTGCAGTCACTATATCATTGTATTTCTCCAAGGGAGCACTCAAAAGTGCAACAATTTGTTTTGTTGCTTTGCTATCTTCAAGCTTTGCTTTGCCTGGAAGTTTCCAAACACATGCTCCCTGCAGACAAATAACCAAGGAAAGGGGTGTTATCTAAGGTGCTAAACTTGATATGGGCTAATAGATGAAATAGTCATCCAAACAACATATTGCCAAAAACTAAATTATGTGGTTAGTTCACCAGATGTACATGCCGCCTGGACTATGCAGTCACAAGATGGCATGGGCATAAAACTTTTCAGTGCCCCCACATTGGTATTTTCTTCCATGGTCTTGATCCACATAATCAAGCCAATCGGAGTGCACACGGAGGGTAAATGTAAGGAGATATAAAGAAATAGCTCCAACAATGGGCATGTCCACTAGTGCTTCTATCACTTGCCATGAAAATAAAGATGATAACAGTTTAAAAAATGCTGGAGATAGAAACAAGGGGGAAAAAAAATTGACAGGCACCAAGGATCTTCTTTGCTAAAGGTGACATCATAATCATTGTTAGATTATTAGAATTGTAGTATGTAAAGCTTTAAAGCACCCATCATATTTTAGAGAGCCAAACTCATGCATGTCCGCTGATGCCTTGAGCAATAACAACAATAGGGGAGACTATTTGAGGCAAGTGCATCAGGTACAAGAGGAAGGATGTTTGATGAGTAGCCCAAGGAATGCTTCTCCTTTCGTTAATTTTGTAAGTAAATTACACTCAATTAGATTAGCTTTAAAACTAAAAAGCCTTAGACCATGTTCGGATGGCACCTAAATCAGTGTTGAATTGCATTCAACGCCATTTTCATGAAAAAGATAGTTGGGTGAGTTTGGATGACACTATTTTCTAAACACAGTTTATAGAAACTCAGATTCCAGCTTAGATCTCAGTTGCATCGAGTTGGGCAGAGTAGTCATTTTTTAACCCTCTCAGAAACAAAGTTTTAGAGTGGAAGTTACTTTAATATTCTGGAATGGTTGACATGGAGGAACTAAAAATTGTAAGAGATGCATAAACCAACTCAAATTGTGCAAACCACTGTAGATAGGCCACCATCCCAAAAGAAGACTGGATGAAACATTCTAACCTCTGATTCATTGACACTTTCTTGCTGAATTAAAACCATTGGCACTTTTTCACTTCAACCTCCAAATGTCCACCAATCAGCTGACTAGGCTAATCGGGACCCATAAATTGGAAGGTTTTGTTTAAGTTGATTTTAGGCCACCTTCACATTCTCTAAGTGCTTACATTATGTAGATTATCAACCTTTTCTCTTCCATTATGCAAGCAGGCAACTTGACTCAGGCTACACTCCTATGATAGTTCACCACCATTTTGGACATGGTGGTGAGTCATCCACACACATGTGGCACTCATGTACAGCCATCCAGACCATCAAAATTTTGGCGCAAGTTATTGATGAGACATCTCAAAACTCATAATCATCAACCGATCCTAATCATCCAAGGTGGGCCAGCTATTTGGGCAGTCTTGATTGTCCTACAAGCATGCCATGTTTATGTTGGAAGAGTCACTACCATTTTTAAAATTGTTATGAACTATCTATCATCGAAGTGTTGAGTCCTATCAGAGTTCAACATGTGAAACAGAGTAAATTGTCCTCATCATTTGGGCCACTGGTGTATACCATTTCAGACCATCCAAAGTGTGGGCCACATTGTGTATGGATATCTTGAAAATCACACTAATCAACCAATCCTAACCATCCAATCGATGGTTAAAAGAAAAACAGTCAGTGGTTCAATTTTCAGAGGCAACAATTGATGGTTACTATCATCTTCCCAGTGTAATGTTCATCATGCTCTGTCCAAATTGGTCCAACAATTTGGAAAGTTTGGATTATTGTAGAATTATGCCATGAGTATAGTGAAATACTCGCGACAAATCTTGAAACGGTGGTGGTGAACTATCATCTAAATCTATCAATATATGGTGGTGATACTCAGATTAGATTATATAGATTTGTGTTACTATAATTAAACTAATACATAGCCAAAAATTCACCCTACAGTTTTCATATAACAAGCTAACAATGATAAGTAGGCATGCAAAAAATTAGATAAATTTAATACTCACAAGCATTTAAAAACATAATCATGAAGTTTACCTTCCCAATGGCATTGCTTAATTTTGCAAAGGCCTCTACTTGCAAGAATTCGTAAAACTGCAGCATAAAATTGTTAGGAACAATCACCAGATTTTGAGCCAGGAAACCTCAAGTGGATAACTCACTTCAACTTGACACAAAGATAATTTGACCACCTCTCCATTAGTTGAGATAACACTGTTTTGATGTCAACAGTTGGCTGCAAAAACAAAGGCAAGGGAAATAGCAGAATTGGTACAACTGTTGTATGTTACATGTATTATGCACAAATTTGCACAACATTAAAGTTTTTAAACAAAATTCCATTCTCATATTTAAAAAGGATTAAGAAACAAATCCATAACCAGATTGTTTTTAATTCAATGGTGAGCCTTTCTCATCTTAAGAGTAGACTTGAAATCCTGGATTGCTTCTGCAACTATTCTGGATGGAATTCGACTTGAAACAATATCAAAATACCAAAAGAATAGTGAATTCAGATATCTTATCAACAGATCATTGAATACACTCTGGTAAGAAACAAATATTATTTAGGACTGAGCATGTACAAATCATGTCCAGTTATTTGTCTTCAATGCAAGAGAGGCATTGTTTCGTTTCTAAGAAAAGAAGAAGCCAAATGAAATCAAAAGAAATCATAAGAAATATTCTTTGCAGCAAGAGAATTCTTATGTTATCCTATGTTCTAACAAACCATGTAAAGCAACATTAATATTTACATGAGATTTTCTTCTCAGAGAGTCCTCATTTCTATTCTAGGAAAGAAACTAATCAAAATTGAGCATCCAAATTGTATCATTCCCTAAAATAAAAGATTGTAAGATCATCTGGGTAATCTAATACAAGCCTGATAATTGCCAAACCAACAACGAATAATGCAGATGTACAAGCTGCACCTTAAGAAAAGGTTTATACTTTATATTTACAAAAATCGAAGGAAATGCACAAGACTCCATACCTAAGCAGCTAGGCCATATATCAACAACAAAATATAAAGCAAAGTTATATGGATTTAAAAGCCCAATTAAGGGCATAATTTTTTTCTAATAAAATTGCTCAACATTCTTCTACCTCACATAACCAAAATCAAAACAAGAAACTCTGATCCCCAGGTACGCATAAAACATGAAGAGTATAGAAAAGATCATGCCAAACAACAGCAATCTCTCAAATGATTTTGCGAACATTATTGCAATGGTTTTACGCGAAGAAAAAAAAATGATTGCTTGATATTCTTTCAAATTATGGGAACACTGATCAAATTACCAACTGAATCTGGCATGCAGCCAGTAATGTTTCAAGAGTTTGCAAGTGGTATTCATCTGGAAAGACCTGGATTATACAATCCATCAAGTAATATTGAGCAAGCTCATCTTTACAGTTCACAACCTGTTGAAGCCAATTTGGATGCAAATTCCACAACAGGAGGATTAGAATGCTAAGCTAGCATAGGTCTCTATACCACAAATATATATATATATATATATATATATTTGAAAGTGAAAAAAACAAGGAAATATGTGAATCTAACCTATTCCAAGACTCTGGTAAGCACAGTCTCTTTGTAAATATCAAGGTCCACACCCTCTATCTGACTGAGGACATGCATATTTTTTCCAACCTAATAAGGAAAGATCAGCTACAATATAATAACATTTATCAAGAAATACTAAAATGTCCAGATCATTTCAGCATAGTGGTGCTAACAAGTTACTGATATTACAAGATCACGAAGCTCGTTCGTTTCTTTCTCCCGATTCTCTTTCTCCGGACAGACCACAGATGAGAAAGCCCGATTCCAAGCCTCAACTCAGGATCACCTAACAGTATGAATGATCAACAATCACCATAACACCTGCATGAGCACAACTACGACTATGCTACAGAATCATGCCCCCATGCTTCAGTTTTTCATTCATGGCATGCACTTACTAGTGTTTGTGCCCAAACACAATAGCAGGTGATAGTTCTCTGAAATTTCAACTAACCTGATGCTGCATTTGGACCCAGAGTTTATTCATCTTTGTGAAGTTTTGGAGTACAAACTCCACAACACCATTAACAGTGTTAGCATCCCTGTAGGAAGACGGTGGAAGATCGAAAGAAGAAGACAATCAGTAAGGTTGGATACCATAAATATATGTTTCAAATAACAAATAGCATGTAGCATAGCATTCACCCCTCTGAAACATGACACATGAGCTATGTAGTGAGCATAAGCTACATGCTACTTCGAAATTTTTTTATTAAGGTTGCATTTGGTTGCCCCAAATATCATGAAATTTCATGATATTTGGTGCAACTAAACACAGCCTTAAATAATAAGAGAAATAGACCAAAGATTAAGTATCAAGATAAAGAAATAGCAAGGAACTGATTTAATACTGTTAATTATATTACCGAAACGTTGAAAATATCAGCTAATTTTTATTGAATTGTAATAAATCATTGAAAACATTGATTGATTTCAATGTGTTAGTGAAAAGTAACTTGCAGTGTAAGCTACATAATGAATAGCTTCGGCTATGTAATAGGCTATGCAGTGTGTAGTGTATACTAATTATGTAACACCCCGAATTTTTGCCCACCTGGGATTAGACGTCCTTAGGCAATGGGTCGATCCTAATACCTCATTAACTTGTCAGAACTGAATCCCAAAGTCTAAAGCCGCCTTTGAACTCATTTCCTTCACAAATCTCACCCTTCATCACCTTGATCTTCCAATTTTTCTAAGAACTTTCACCCTAGACACTATCTTAAACTAGCTAAGTAGTATAACTTGGATCACTTTATATACAAACTACAAAGGCCTGAGTACCACCTCGACCAGAAATCACTTAGGACTAAATCCTTTAGAAATGAGACAAAGTAACTAGGTGTGAAACCAGATTAGCTACGAAATCCGTTTGAATCAATTTAAATACGATCTGCAAGACCCAAAACTTGTAGAATCATTGACGCTAGGTTACCCTAAAATCTAGGATCAATCTCATTACCCGGCTGCTCTCGGGAGCACATCGAAACTTCGTATCAGATCTGGACCGCACGTCGGAAGTCCGAATAACTCGAAGTTAAGGAATTAGGACCGCCTCACTGGGCTCGACAACCATCTCGGAAATCAAGTCCAGACAATGTCCCATGGCCATTCGATCGTGTCCGGAGCGAGGGAGTGTGAAAACCACCATTTCCTTTACAAAATAAATATCTTGAATAGTGATCTGGCATCATTTGTTTGCGGATCAGTATTAAGCAACCAGACCGTCAGAATCTGACCAAATTACACCCTCGGATCAGGAAAAATTTCATACACATTTACATGTACTCGGAATCTCCGATCGAGATCTACTGACCGTTGAACTGAAATTGGTCCGCCACGCGTGATCTGGAATCCCGACCGAAATGAAAACTTAATAGAACGTAGATCCAGTGTTAGTGAGCTTAAGTCCAACCTTTGGCTCAAGGAGGCCCGCCAGAAGTCCTCCGTCGAGCTGAAACAAGTCCGCTTTAGTTATAACATAAGTATACTTTGACTTGGAGTCTATTTTAGGGAATTCTTAGGCTATATAAGGACCTTAAACCCTCTCTCATGGCAGCCATACGAATTTGAGATTGAGAGAGAGAAAAGAGAGAGAAAGTGAGGGAGAAGTGGGAGCTTCTCCCTGCCGTACTTCCCTGCCGCTCCACGGGCTGCACCGCCTCTTTCCAGACGCTTTCCCGGCGATACCGACTCCGTTTTAAGGTAATAAACCCTAACCCTAGACCTGTTTTGAGGTGTATAGGCTACAGGTTATGAAATAGCTAACCGATTTCACTCTTTAGGCTAGAAAACTCCCGAATACGGAAGCTCCTCAACCCTTGTCGATCCGTTACGATTCTACGACAAAAGGTGCGGACTTTAGGTGTATAGGTTATGGTTTTCAACGCTTTCAATGTCAGATAATGATAGATTCATGATCTGCATGCAATTGCACATGTACAAAGTGCTTTCCGTTTTCAGTTTCGATTAGAATTATAGAATTTGGAATTTCACATACTCTAGGTATTCGTATAAAATACCGTATACGTATTTTTTTATGGAAATGTGTTTGACATGTTTATTTGTCGTATGGATATATGACGTATGGATAAAATACTTATTTGGTGAAAGGATTCGCCTAAATACATGTTTACTAATAAACACTATGTATGTAGAAATACGGTATTGTAAGAAGTACCGTATACATGTATATTTTAGCGATGTGTTTGTCATGATTAATTGTCGTATAAATATATTATGTGCGTATAAAATATTTGCTTGGCGAAGGGAATCGCCGTAATACATGTTTGCTTGTATACACTATGTATGTTGAAAATGCGTATTCTAGAAAATACTGTATACGTATAAATTTTGGAGATGCATTTATCATGATTATTTGCTGTAGTAATATATTATACATGGATAAAATACTCACTTGGCTAAAGGATAGCCCTAATACATGTTTTGCTAACATACACCATGTATGTTGTAATAGTGTATTCTAAGTGTTTGTGAAAATGTCTGAATGAGTAGTAGTTAGTAAATTGTAATGTACAAGGGTGTTGAGATATGATTCTCAACCTCCTTTAACTATGTGTATGATCTCCTTGGATTGTTGTGTGATTAGGAATTAAACATGTATAAACTCATGCTTGTGTTGTGATTCATAACATGCTCAACTACTTTATGATTATAACTATGTAATGCATATGTTTAAATTTATATTTACGTTGTATGATTCGTCATGGGTGATGGGGGAGCGGAGCAACGAATGTGTGCAACAGCCCTGGCAGCCCTAAACGGATAATACCAGACCTTGATTGTATGTGTTGAATCTTGATCCACTACTGCTTTGTCTATCTGCACTTGATTGTGTTTGGAGCTATGATTATAGTCCAGACAATCGGTACCCGAATTGGATTTGTGGTTATGATCCATTTGCCACGTGAGATGTGTTCAACGAACCCGAGTCGTACTTCGGTTGGCGATAGTGGTTGGCCACGCGAAGTGCTTATGCATTTCATGTCGTTCAACTTGTTGTGCGCTCGAGCTAGCCGAGCTCGTCAAGTAACCCGATTTGTCTTATGTATGTTCACCATGTTTGGTCGCTACTGCCTGAACCTAGGGTACCAAACTTACCAGTGAAATCCCTTTTAACCATGGTACCTCGATCACTAAGACTCATGAGCCAGGCATGGTGGTATGGGACACCGTGGTCGAGTCCGTCGCCTATGCTTTGGGCCACGTGCCTCCCGTAGTGACCAAAGTGAGCAACCGGACTCGTGAGCCGATTATGGTGGTATGAGACACTATATTCGAGCTGTCGATACTTACGGCGAGAGCCGAGTACGGTGAGACCTGTGCTCGTGCTGACGGGCGACGAGTCCTCCGTAGTATCTTCGAGTATACTCCAAGGGTCTGTGATTGGCGACGAGTCTTTCACAGCAACTAGAGTATGAGTTGAGCCGAGTACGGTGAGACTTGTACTCGAGCTGACGGCTAGTGATTGAGCCGAGTACGGTGAGACCTGTACTCGAGCTGACGGCCAGCAATTGAGCCGCATACGGTGAGATATGTATCCGCGCTGACGGGTGACGAGCCTTTTGCGATGCCTTCACTATGCTTCTCGAACCATAATATCGTATGAGATTAACTAGGATTGACGACCCTAGAATGGATCATGTTTGGGAATGATACAAGGGAGGTACCTTAGTTTTCCAATACTGCTGTTTGAAATGAACTAATAATTACTCGGTAATCATGCTCATCATCGCACTGCATGTGCCTAGTAGATGTGGAGCACTGAGGGAGGTATGCATCCGCGAACGTAAGATGATGTCGCATGAGGGTGGTTTGGCAAGGGCATTCATCATGTCATTTCATACTTGCATTAATAAGAGTACTTAGCATTGTTTAATTTTACTGCTTTATCATTACTGCTTGACTGAGTCGATAACATGTTAACCTATGCTTTATTGTTCCACTGAGTTGATCACTCACTCCCACGATAGGACCGGTGTCCGAACACCCACCAGACTTTGTCTGATTGCAGATGGCGACGCTACTTCTGAGGCGAGCCGGACTTCTATGACGATGGAAATGCTTTCTCGTATATGCTGTTTTCTTGCCGCTTCGTGAGAGCCGTACCTTGATTGTCGGGGCTACAGGGATGTTGACTAGATCATACTACACAACTTGGTATAATTTACTTGTAATTATTTAACCTGGTAACTTTATCACACTCGGAGACTTACCACAGTTTATATATTTTATCTATCTATCACAGTCTTCCGCTTGCAAATTTAACTGTCTCTGGAGTATGATACGCTGTTTTGGCTTAATCTCACTCATGTTCAATGCACAAATACAGTCAACATTCAATCATCATTCATTTTGTTGCATAAGTGATGTTCTGGAACTCGGGAGTTGAGTTTATGCTCGACCCCCGATTTTCAGGGCGTTACAAGTTGGTATCAGAGCATGATTTGGATTAAACCGGACCTGGTTTATGGTCAACGGACGCACTCTGACTTAGGAGGGAGCGACGGAATGTAGAAACAGTCATGGGTATCCCGACTTCACCAATTGGCGAAGTTCGCAGAAAACAAACGCCGAAATCGAGTCCATATTAACCCTTGGTCGCACGGGTCGACCTTAAAATGTTCCTAGGCCGTCTATAGATAATTCTAGATTACAATCCACCTCACCCCAACCGTTGACAATCGGTAGAATATAGGATAGGCGTGATGAGGATAACTACTCCGAATCCTCGGAACTTCTCTGGACTCCTCGCAGAGACTTCTCGAATCCATGAGGAAAGAAAGCAGAAACTAGAAATAAATTCTAATAAATCCAAAATTGATTAATGAATGAAGAAAAATGAGTTCACAACCCTTTAAATGGGAATACCAAGTAATGGGAAGGAAATCAGAAACAAACTACAACTAAAACTCCTAGGTTGTGATGTCTACTAGTGCGCAAGGCTTTCAGCCAAAAAATAAGTGCCCTATTCGACTTCACCAAACCATTCTCCTAATTATTCTAAGCTCTTTACGCAATGAGCGCAACTCCTAAAGCCCAACAGATGAAGAGTAATCAAACAAAAATTAATATTTTAGTAAAATGAAATTAAAACAGGGAAATGACTGTCAATCGGAGGCTTTTTTTGCAATTTCGGGCTGCGCAACCTAGCATAGCTGGGTTAGTTGGCTTCATTAGCTCATTCTACCCCAAATTCATATATTTTACGTCAGATAACTCATTCTGGATTACAAGATATTTTCGGTTTACCCGAAACGACTCGAAACGGAGTCGGGGGGCCACACGCGTCAATCCGGAGGCAAACCAAGTGGACCCAGGGTGCATTTGGCACCTTGGGATGGTGGGGGACACAACCCCACTGCGGCGGCGCGGTGCCGGGCAAGGCGGACCGCGGTGGAACTGCGGTCACCGCGGTGCGCCGCGGTCGGGTTGGGCCGGGCTGGTCGGGCCGGGTCTGGTCATGGTCCGCCTGACCCCCTGGCACGTGTGGTGCGTGCGGAATTGCTGGGGGACCCCTATTTTGCGTCGTTTTGCCCCTCTCTCTCTCTAATGCCCCTCCAAGCCCACCTTCCTCTTTCGACTTGCTGTTTTCCCCTCTCAACCCTTCCCTCTAATCACTCATTTCATCATTTTCGACCACAATCCATCCACCTCCATCAGTTACAACAATCCTTACCCTTCTACCCTCTCCGTTCTCTCTCATTTGGGCTTTTGCATGCCCCATTTGTGACTCAAAATCGTGTAGCCTTCTAACCTATCTCATTTCTCCCCTTTACCTTCTTCATTCCCTACCTTTTTGGCCTTTACAATCCCTGTTGAGGCTCAAGTCCATGGAGAACCAAAACTCCAAATTTCCCCATTTCCTTATCCTCATTTTCCATGGCTCTATCCGAGCTCATCCATATATTGTCTTGTAGTTTGCATGGGCTACTATCTTAGGGTGGTTATGTTTTCCTGTTGATAGGTGTAGTAGTTGGTAGAATGTTTTAGGTATTTGAGAACGTTTAGGGTCCGTTCGGCCAAATTACATTAGGTAAGTTTACAATGGATAGAATTGTAAAAGTAATAATAAATGTGTATGTAGGGTATGGCCCCTAGATTGGGTGTATCCTATGTCTTTCGACACCATGTTTAGAATGTACGCAATTAAGAGTAAATTTCGAGAATTCCTTTCCAATAACACTTAGAAATTTCCCCATCGTGGGATATGGAAAATCCCATCTCACGTTTTTCCAACACCAGGCTCATTTTCCAAGGCCTATAAAAATTAATCCCCTCCCACCCTCCTACCAACCATGTCACACCCAATCCCAAGGTAGGATTAATAATGCGGTCCCATTTAATACAACTTAAGGCCACTAGCCAAATAGTGTTGAAGAGATAAAGTCCATTGATATACATTAACCCACCACACTCTGATAGCTTAAGCTTTTGGAGTAAATGGTTGTTTGATAGATAGGCCCATAGAGTTTGGACCTAGAACAGTGCTTCGACAGACCTGACAGTATAGAAAATCCAACCAATTGAGAACGTAAACTCTATAACCTCCTTAGTTGGTTTGAGCATATGTGAAGTGCCCAAGCGTAGCTACATTCATGTTCGGGCAACTCAATTCCAAATGAACAAACAATTTTCTTTATTAGAAATGATATAAAATCATCTGGTGTATAAGCATAGACTTTGGATTACAACTGGTGGATTACCGCTACTCATCAGTTGAGCCTAGGCTGCTGATTAGGCTAAGAAATGTAAATGACAAAAAAACTGCTAAGATAATTGAGTGATATACTTAGTGAGTCGGTTTGATTAGGTAGAAGTGAGACCCCGTTCCTTTGTTGAAATCCTTTTGATACTCATAGGCTCCTTTAATAACTCATAGGAAGGTTGTATGACATAGAAACTATTCACGCTCATAGAAAACTTATATATCCTTTGGATTTAATGTTAGATCAAATCAATACACCCTCAGAATTGCCTTCTCAAGGACTTAGTACAATCGGGAACACGGGGTAGAGCAACTACACATTAGCGAGGTATTCGCAGTTTGGACCGAATTCTCAATCCCCGTAGTGACCAATGAACCCTATGCTCTGATCAAGCAGAAGGTCGGGATCAGCTAGGATTAAGGACTGATACGACGATTTTCTATCTTCGCGAGGCAGAAGGTCTATGTATCTGGCTCAGACCCACTACACAATTTTCTTCCGTGTTGGCCCAACCATTTATAACTAAAAGTTTATAATTTTGTCCTTGAAAAGTGTTAGGAGTATATAGCTGGTAGAGACTATGTCTTTTAGGCCTAAGAAATTGCCCAAATGGGCAACTGACAGTTAGGAATTAGGTCCCAAATCGCATGCGATGTCGGCATACATATTGTGCTTATGAATGTAAAAAGATAGCCTGCCTATTAAGCTAGACATGATTAAATAGGATAAGTCTGGACCGCGACAAAATTCCTTGGTAGAATTAGGCATCTCGCCATAAACTCACACCTGACCCCGAATCAACCACAATACCCTTCATCTTTAGCTCCTTTCTATGACCATAGGTATCAATGCCATAATACACATCATTGATGAAAAGAAGACCAACGTAGTGGGAGATCGCATCCCATTTAATGTCAAGGATAGGTCCTAAATTACACCTTGTTCCGATGTACGGAGCAGGACATAAACCTTGAGCCTTGAGGGTGAAAATAAAATTTTAAGGGGGGGTAGACTAAAATGAACCAGGCTAGTATATACCCTACCACGTGTAGGAACTCGAAATTAATAAGTCTTAGGCAAATGAAATAATAGAAATCTTTCCTTATTACCCTTAGGCAATTTCGGGGACGAAATTTTATTTTAAGGGGGGTAGATTGTAACACCCCGAATTTTTGCCCACCTGGTATTAGACGTCCTTAGGCAATGGGTTGATCCTAATACCTCATTAACTTGTCAGAACTGAATCCCAAAGTCTAAAGCCGCCTTTGAACTCATTTCCTTCACAAATCTCACCCTTCATCACCTTGATCTTCCAATTTTTCTAACTTTCACCCTAGACACTATCTTAAACTAGCTAAGTAGTATAACTTGGATCACTTTATATACAAACTACAAAGGCCTGAGTACCCCCTCGACCAGAAATCACTTAGGACTAAATCCTTTAGAAATGAGACAAAGTAACTAGGTGTGAAACCAGATTAGCTACGAAATCCATTTGAATCGCTTTAAATACGATCTGCAAGACTCAAAACTTGTAGAATCATTGACGCTAGGTTACCCTAAAATCTAGGATCAATCTCATTACCCGGCTGCTCTCGGGAGCACATCGAAACTCCGTATCAGATCTGGACCGCACGTCGGAAGTCCGAATAACTCGAAGTTAAGGAATTAGGACCGCCTCACTAGGCTCGACAACCATCTTGGAAATTAAGTCCAGACAATGTCCCATGGCCATTCGATCGTGTCCGGAGCGAGGGAGTGTGAAAACCACCATTTCCTTTACAAAATAAATATCTTGAATAGTGATCTGGCATCATTTGTTTACGGATCAGTATTAAGCAACCAGACCGTCAGAATCTGACCAAATTACACCCTCGGATCAGGAAAAATTTCATACACATTTACATGTACTCGGAATCTCCGATCGAGATCCGCTGACCGTTGAACTGAAACTGGTCCGCCACGCGTGATCTGGAATCCCGACCGAAATGAAAACTTAATAGAACGTAGATCCAGCGTTAGTGAGCTTAAGTCCAACCTTTGGCTCAAGGAGGCCCGCCAGAAGTCCTCCGTTGAGCTGAAACAGGTCCGCTTTGGTTATAACATAAGTATACTTTGACCTGGAGTCTGTTTTGGGGAATTCTTAGGCTATATAAGGACCTTAAACCCTCTCTCATGGCAGCCATATGAATTTGAGATTGAGAGAGAGAAAAGAGAGAGAAAGTGAGGGAGAAGTGGGAGCTTCTCCCTGCCCTACTTCCCTGCCGCTCCACGGGCTGCACCGCCTCTTTCCAGACGCTTTCCTGGCAATACCTACTCCGTTTTAAGGTAATAAACCCTAACCCTAGACCTGTTTTGAGGTGTATAGGCTACAGGTTATGAAATAGCTAACCGATTTCACTCTTTAGGCTAGAAAACTCCCGAATATGGAAGCTCCTCAACCCTTGTCAATCCGTTACGATTCTACGACAAAAGGTGCGGACTTTAGGTGTATAGGTTATGGTTTTCAACGCTTTCAATGTCAGATAATGATAGATTCATGATCTGCATGCAATTGCACATGTACAAAGTACTTTCCGTTTTCAGTTTCGATTAGAATTGTAGAATTTGGAATTTCACATACTCTAGGTATTCGTATAAAATACCGTATACGTATTTTTTTTATGGAAATGTGTTTGACATGTTTATTTGTCGTATGGATATATGACGTATGGATAAAATACTTATTTGGCGAAAGGATTTGCCTAAATACATGTTTACTAATAAACACTATGTATGTAGAAATACGGTATTGTAAGAAGTACCGTATACATGTATATTTTAGTGATGTGTTTGTCATGATTAATTATCGTATAAATATATTATGTGCGTATAAAATATTTGCTTGGCGAAGGGAATCGCCGTAATACATGTTTGCTTGTATACATTATGTATGTTGAAAATGCGTATTCTAGAAAATACTGTATACGTATAAATTTTGGAGATGCATTTATCATGATTATTTGCTGTAGTAATATATTATACATGGATAAAATACTCACTTGGCTAAAGGATAGCCCTAATACATGTTTTGCTAACATACACCATGTATGTTGTAATAGTGTATTCTAAGTGTTTGTGAAAATGTCTGAATGAGTAGTAGTTAGTAAATTGTAATGTACAAGGGTGTTGAGATATGATTCTCAACCTCTTTTAACTATGTGTATGATCTCCTTGGATTGTTGTGTGATTAGGAATTGAATATGTATAAACTCATGCTTGTGTTGTGTTTCATAACATGCTCAACTACTTTATGATTATAACTATGTAATGCATATGTTTAAATTTATATTTACGTTGTATGATCCGTCATGGGTGATGGGGGAGCGGAGCAACGAATGCGTGCAACAGCCCTGGCAACCCTAAACGGATAATACCAGACCTTGATTGTATGTGTTGAATCTTGATCCATTACTGCTTTGTCTATCTGCACTTGATTGTGTTTGGGGCTATGATTATAGTCCAGACAATCGGTACCCGAATTGGATTTGTGGCTATGATCCATTTACCACGTGAGATGTGTTTGACGAACCCAAGTCGTACTTCGGTTGGCGATAGTGGTTGGCCACGCGAAGTGCTTATGCATTTCATGTCGTTCAACTTGTTGTGTGCTCGAGCTAGCCGAGTTCGTCAAGTAACCCGATTTGTCTTATGTATGTTCACCATGTTTGGTCGCTATTGCCTGAACCTAGGGTACCAAACTTACCAGTGAAATCCCATTTAACCATGGTACCTCGATCCGCTAAGACTCATGAGCCGGGCATGGTGGTATGGGACACCGTGGTCGAGCTGTCGACCTACGCTGGGGCCACGTGCCTCCCCGTAGTGACCAGTGAGCAACCAGACTCGTGAACTGATTATGGTGGTATGGGATACTATATTCGAGCTGTCGATACTTACGGCGAGAGCCGAGTACGGTGAGACCTGTACTCGTGCTGACGGGCGACGAGTTCTCCGTAGTATCTTCGAGTATACTCCAAGGGTCTGTGATTGGCGACGAGTCTTTCATAGCAACTAGAGTATGAGTTGAGCCGAGTATGGTGAGACCTGTACTCGAGCTGATGGCTAGTGATTGAGCCGAGTACGATGAGACCTGTACTCGAGCTGACGGCCAGCAATTGAGCCGCATATGGTGAGATCTATATCCGCGCTGACGGGTGACGAGCCTTTTGGGATGCCTTCGCTATGCTTCTTGAACCATAATATCGTATGAGATTAACTAGGATTGACGACCCTAGAATGGATCATGTTTGGAAATGATAGAAGGGAGGTACCTTAGTTTTTCAATACTGCTGTTTGAAATCAACTAATAATTACTCGGTAATCATGCTCATCATCGCACTGCATGTGCTTAGTAGATGTGGAGCACTGAGGGAGGTATGCATCCGCGAACATAAGATGATGTCGCATGAGGGTGGTTTGGCAAGGGCATTCATCATGTCATTTCATACTTGCATTAATAAGAGTACTTAGCATTGTTTAATTTTACTGCTTTATCATTACTGCTTGACTGAGTCGATAACATGTTAACCTATGCTTTATTGTTCCACTGAGTTGATCACTCACTCCCACGATACGGGACGGTGTTCCGAACACCCACCAGACTTTGTCTGATTACAGATGGCGACGCTACTTCGAAGGTCGAGCCGGACTTCTATGACGACGGGAATGTTTTCTCGTATATGCTGTTTTCTGGCCGCTTCGTGAGAGCCGTACCTTGATTGTCGGGGCTACAGGGATGTTGACTAGATCATACTACACAACTTGGTATAATTTACTTATAATTATTTAACCTGGTAACTTTATCACACTCTGGAGACTCACCACAGTTTATATATTTTATCTATCTATCACAGTCTTCCGCTTGCAAATTTAACTGTCTCTGGAGTATGATACGCTGTTTTGGCTTAATCTCACTCATGTTCAATGCATAAATACAGTCAACATTCAATCATCATTC
The DNA here is from genome assembly GCA_030180095.1 of Magnolia changhungtana. Taxonomy (NCBI): domain Eukaryota; kingdom Viridiplantae; phylum Streptophyta; class Magnoliopsida; order Magnoliales; family Magnoliaceae; genus Magnolia; species Magnolia changhungtana. Next base: position 8,524,206 of record JASAUF010000322.1, on the reverse strand, counting down.
ATTTTGTTGCATAAGTGATGTTCTGGAACTCGGGAGTTGAGTTTATGCTCGACCCCCGATTTTCAGGGCATTACAAATTAGCAGGTAGCCCACTTAAGCAACTTTCATGAGCTATGTAACATGAGGGCTAAGCTATGCTACATAGCATGAGCTACATGCTACATATAAAGTAAGCTATTTAAAACACTAACCATAATAAAAGCCATTATATATTTCATCTTCTTAGTATTTATTTATTTATTTATTTTGAGAGTGCAAATTTTTTACTGACACAAGGGAAAATACATCAAAGGATGGGGAATGACTTTCCTATAAGGAGTGAGTGAGGCCACTCCTTTTAACTAATGCAAGGAAATCCATGCTCTTGTGTGGAGGTGATTGGCAAAGAACATGCCAATGTAGCATGGATGTGCTAGATCCAGGCCATTCATCAGATGGGGCAACCTATGAACATCCCCTGGTGCAAAAAAATAACATGAGCCACCATCCATTCATCAGATTGGGCCACATCAGTATGAGAAAAATGGACTCCAAGAAAATGATCAATGGTCTATATTCAACATACAAACATGATCCACCTGATGAGTGAACCAGCCTGATTTTTGGGCCAGGGCATGTTCTTGGTGGGCCCACCTGAGACATACACATGGCATGATGGCATGAATCCCATTAAGATTTCTGTACATCTGATGTATGATGCATGCAACGGTCCATCCATTATTTATATTTTTCTAATTCATCTTCGTCTATAGCTTTTGAGGAACATAATTCACAAGCAGTGGGCCTAACTTTGATCTCTAAACAGGAAAAGAACACCGAAAACAGCAAAATAAAATAAAATAAAATAAAATAAAATAAAATAAAAAACATAATCACCATCTAAGCCTTATCCCAATTAATTGGGGATAGCAACATGAAACCTATTCTACCATTCCAATCTATCAAGGGCCAGACCTCTACTTTAGAATCACCCATTTGGAATCACCCATTTGGAATCACCATTTGGAATCACCCATTTGGAACAACCATTGGCAGATTTTATTGTTGTAATGCTTGGGATGGGCATCATTTTCTGGCACACAATCATATCAAATGAAGGACAGATTGTGAAAATCAATTTGCATGTATAAAAATGGAGCAAATAAAGGAAACCATTTACCATTTTGACTTTGACTTCTTGTATACTAGCTGCCAACATGAGTGACCTAAAGCAAAATAAGGAAGACCATCATTATCATCATTTAAGCCTTATCCCAACTAATTGGGGTCAGCTACATGAATCCTTTTCCACCATCATTATCATAACTTGATTTTGAGTGCTTGTCACTTACCACATCAACCAAGATATCAGAAATCAACCTACATATCATAACTGCAGCTAGATCTAGGGCATGTTGCAATGATCCAAATTGCCTATATGGACCATGTGGAGTGGGTGGTACCCAAAATCTTCCAAAACCAAAGACAACACCTGTCGGGGTACAGTTGAAATAGTAATTCCCACCACCAAAATCGTCCAAAGTACATACAGGTTCCACCCTGATATTTATATGCCATCCAATCTACTTGTATGATTTGCCACACTGGGATGAAGGGATTCCCCGAAAATCAGGATATTCCAAGACTCGTATTGGCCATATATAGTAAATTTAGCATAATTGACATTATTCCTTGTGGCGTGGCCTGGATCCATCGTGAAAATTAGAAAGAGAACAACAACAGAATGTTAAAATTTAAATTAAAAAAAAACCTATAAAATCAGAAAATCCCAATTTGTAAAATCAGAAAATCCCCAATTTGCAAAATTAGAAAATCCCCAATTTTAAAAGTCCGCAAATCCCCAAAATCCTAAAATCCCTAAATCCCCAATTTGGGGTCCACATTCAAATCTGTAAACCCTAAAATCTCCAGATCCTGAAATAAGGGTCCACATTCAAATCGGGAATCTATAAACTACTAACTCCCAAATTCATAAATCGGCATTAATATTGAGATAGATTGAGAGAGAGAGAGAGAGAGAAATACTTTCACCTCTGTGAATTTGATTTAACCCAAGCTTCAAATCCACCTTTTCCATCAGGCGAGTCACCAGATTTTCACTATGAAGAGAGAGAGGAGAGAGATCGACAGGAAGAGAGAGAGAGAGAGAGAGGAGGGAGAGAGATCGACAGGAAGAGAGAGGAAGGAGAGATCTGTAGGAAGGGAGAGAGGAGAGCGTATGAGAAGGGTTGAAACAGAGACTCGTTAGGGCGCGATCTGTAGGAAGGGAGAGGAGAGCATATGAGAGGGGTTGAAATAGAGACTGGTTAGGGTCGGCGCCCTAACCAGTCCTCAAAGCTAGAGGTGGGCATCGAGTCGAGTCGGACCGGATTCGGCCTAACTCGACCAGGTCCGAAGTTTTTAACACCTTACCCGAATTCGATCAGATCCGAGACCGAGTCTGGGTCCATTTACTCGATCAAAACCGTTGTACTGTTTTCCTTACTCGAACCGAGTCTGACTCGGTCTGAAAAAACGAGTCGGATCGGGTTATATAAGTTTCAGATCCAATATTCTTGACATTAAAAGTTTCAATGGTATACGTTCAATCCCACTGCTTTTTGCAGTGTGGTCCACTAGATCTTTAGATCTATCTTATTTTTCATGTCAAGCCTTAAGACGAGCCTGCCAAGTGGATGGACGGTTTAGATATAACAAATACCTCGTGATGGGACCCACAAAACTTGCTAATGCCAACACGCTAAAACATGCTGCTGGTACGTAGTACACCTGCCGATCCGCGTCCCAAGGATTTTCTTTGGGACTGGATTTTATGTTAGGTGGGCCACAATAATATTTGTAAGAAATCCACACCGTCCATCAGTTTCGAAGGCTCATTTTAGGACATGATATAAAAAAAATAGGTGGATCCAAAGTTCAAGTGTGCTGGACGAGAGAGAAAACAGAGAAAGGTAGTCATTAAATCTATACTGTTTCCTCTAGTAGGGGCCACTTGAGTCTTGGATTATACTTCATTTTTGACAGTATGTATTAAAATGAGCTCCCAAAATGGATGGACGGTGTGGATTTATCACAAACATCAAGGTGGGACCCACCTAACATCCCAAGCAAGGAACTGATGGGCTCCCTCTTCTTCTGGTAGCTCTGCTCAAGGAACCTCGAGCCATGTGAGAGATGTGTATTGGTACTTCACATAACATTATTTAAATGATGGTAAGTCAGTGCTCTGTGGGCCCCACCATGATGTATTTACTTCATCCACGCCATCCATCTATTTTTCTATATCATTTTATGGTATTAAAAAGAAAAGAGATATATCCCCATCTCAAGTGGACAACATTACAGGAAACAATGGTAAACAATATATGTGCAGGTCGAATAGAATCGAATCGGATCCATTCGGATCTGATTACGGATCGGGTCGGTCCGGGTTGACCATTGATCCGAAATCGATCCGATTAACGGTCGGATCTTGTTGGCCCACCTCGATCAGACCCGATCATGGCCTTCGGTTAGGATCTGTTCGGGGCGGATCGGGGTAGATTGGGTCGGATCCGCCGGATCGGTCCCTTTCTGCCCAGCTCTACTCAAAGCTCAAATGTGGATTTTGTGCTAAAGGAGGCATGCTCACCTACGCACCTACGCACATACGCACCTGTGCACACGTGTCATGGGTGTTGAATCCGAACGGTCCATAAGATCTAGAATCTCATGAAATCCTAGGGGGTGAATTTTTACCCTAATTAAGATTCTGGTGGGCCATAGCAAAGAGAAATGCAAATTAAGGGAAGAAACTGTTTGCACTTTTCATGGCCCACCGAAGTCTTGGTTCAAAGTAAAAATTGATACCAAGGGGTTTTATGAGGTTCTACTTCATGTGGACCATTCAGATTTTAGAAACTTATTATGTGTGATGAGTTCTCAAAAAAGTTCATACATAATCCGTGGGAACTGGTTCGTATGTGAGCGTTCCGCGTGCTAAAGCCTTTGACTGATAAGTTCCTGCGAAAGGATGCTGGGTGGGGCCCACCACCATGTTTAAGGGAAATCTACTCCATTAATCCGTTTATATTGCTCATTTTAGAAAAATATACCAAAAACTAAGTGGATCCAAAACTCAAGTGGGCCACACGAGATGAAATAGTGAGGATTCAGTGAGAACTGTTGAAACATTCTAACGGCCATAAAAAGCTTTGTTTCAGGCTTTTTTTTTTTGTTTCTTTTGTATTTTCACTTCATCCTAGTGTTAATGACCTTATCAACTGTTTGGATGGCATATAAACATCAAGGTGGAGCCTAGGAAGTTTTCAACCGTAGGTATTTGTTTCCCCACTATTTCCTATCATGTAACCCACTTGATTTTTGGATCTAACTCATTTTTGGTCTCTTGTCTTAAAATGATATCTAAAAATGGATTAACAGAGTAAATTTTCCAAACACATGGTGTTCGGCCCTACCCAGCATCCTTGCCTAGGAACTTCACACCAAGGGCTCCTTCCGCATCCGTCATTCAAAGTGGCGACCAGCCAATGGCTGGTGGTCGGTGCTCTGTGGGCCCCAACATGACATACGTGTTTCATCCACGCCGTCCATCTATTTTTCCAGATATTTTTATGGTATAAGACCAAAAATGAGGTATATCCCAATCTCAAATGGACCACATTACGGGAAACAGTGTTGAATGAGCGTGGACCATTAAAAACCTTTTGGGGGCCATAAAAGTTTTGGATCAAGCTAATCTTTGGTTTTTCCCTTCATCTGGTCTGTATGACCTAATCAACAAATTGGATGTCAAATAAACAGTACAATGGACCTTAAGATGGATTTTAATGGTGGATATACAATCGTCATTATTTTCATGTGGTGTGGTCCACCTGAGATTTATGTCTCGCTAATTTTTGGTATAAAACTATAAAATAATCTGAAAAAATGGATGAACAGAATAGATGAAACATGTACAACATAGTGGGGCCCACAGAGCACCGACCACCAGCTACGAGACTGGTGGCAGAGGGAGTAGCCATTCCGTTTCCCGCCCAATGAAGGAGATGAATAGTTGGTTTACGTCAGGAAGTTCTATGGGTCCCATCGTGAGGTATGTATTATATCCAAACCGTCCATCCAACTGGTGAGCTCGTCATAAGGCTTGAGACAAAAAATAAGACAGATTTAACCATTAAGTGGACCACACTGAAAAAAGCAGTGGGGGATTGAATGTCTACCATCGAAACCCTTTTGGGGCGATAAAATTTTTTGATCAAGCTGATCTTTGTTTTTTCCCTTCATCAGGGCTTGTATGATCTAATCAACAGATTGGATGTCGAATAAACAATACTGTGGGCCTTAAGAGGATTTTAATGGTGGATATCCAATTAATATTGTTTTCTTATGATGTGGTCCACCTTCGGTTTATATCCCTATCATTTTTTCGATCAAGCCCTAAAATGATCGGTAAAAATGGATGAACATAATGGATGAAATACATACATCATGGTGGGGCCCACATAGCATCGAATACTAGCCAACGGGCGGGTGGCAAGGGAGTAACCAATCCGTTCCCATCCATGCTAGTATTTGTGGTGCGGTTCATTTAATCTTTGGATATGATTCATTTTTGAATAATTCTCTAAACTGATCTTGAAAAAGGGATGAACAGTGTGGGTTGATCCCAAATTTTTTGTAAATCCAAAACTCAAGTGGACCATGCCACACGAAACAATGTGGAAAAATGATTTCCTCCATTGATACCTTCCTTGGGCCCACAGTAACGTTTATTCGTCATCCAACCTATTCATAATATCAAATATATATATATATATATATATATATATATATATATATATATATATATATGAATGAATGAAGAGAAAACACAAACATCGGCTTGATCTAAAACTTCTATGGCCTCCAAGAATTTTTCAATGGTAGAGGTTCTATCACACTATTTCCTATGGTGTGGTCCACTTGAGCTTTGGATATGCTTCATTTTTGTTCTTTAGACCTCAAATTATCTGTTAACATGGATAAATGGAGTGGATAAAATAAATAAATAACAGTGGACCCCACATAGTTTACTCTGGTAAGGGTAATGACTAACTCACCTAAATGTAGAGGGGTTTCCTTAAAAACATTCATAATCATATATTGGGCTTGGCCTAATGTGATTCATATATCCAACCCACTCATTATGTGTGTCCCACTTGGATGAGGGGTCAGACCATGTTTTAGCCGCATCCAAAACTCATGTGGGCCCCACCCAGTGCTTTTATATTTTTTAAGATGTCTTGACATGGTTTTAGATGGTATGGCCCACCTGAGTTTCATTTACGGATGATTTTTGAGATATCTAATAACCTAAAGGGGACACATTAAATGCATGGTGTTGATGTTCGACACACATCATGATGGGGCCCACAAAACTTATTAACATGAATTCATAGGTTCTCGCAAGGTCAATAAGTTGGGTCACAATTTTGACAATAATATTTAGCCCATTTTATATGTATAGTCCATTCACTCTATTTTATTGATCAATACCCTCAATTTAACTAGTTACTCACCCCAATCAGGCTAGCTACATGTGAGAAAGGTATTGGGAATACAAGATTGATCAACAATTTGAGTGAAATTTGATTTAAACATATGAAGTTATTTACTCTTCAATCTGGACTAATTTGATTGTCCAAAAAAGGTTAAATGTTCAATTAGTGGATGTGCCTAATAATTTATTAAAAAATATTTTTTTCGCAGATAAATTTCAATTTCCATTTAACATTTTTTTTCAAAATGTATATTTTTTTACTCTTAATTTTTCTTTGAAAACTTTTAACAAAATATCATTTTTATTATAAAATATTTCAAAAAATAAATTAAAATAGAAATTTTGAATTTTTATTTTCAAAATATCTAAAATTTTCACAAATTTTAATTTTTTTCCCAAAAATTCCAAAATGCCGATTTTTTTTCTTCAAAAACATCATGTTGTTTTCAACATTTCAATTTTTTTTAAAATTATATATATTTTTTCAAAATCTTAGTGTTTTTATAAATAACTTTTTCTTTTAATTTCAAAATTTGAACATTTTCAATTATTTTTCAAAATCACAAAATTATTCAACTTATTTACTTTTCATTTCAAAATGTTTGTTTTTTGATAAAGTATCAATTTTTTAATATCGTTTTATTTTATTTTTCACTCAAATTTTATTTTAAGTGAAAATAAAATAAAATTTCACATTCTTTAAAATATGAAATTTTATTTTATTTTTCAAATTTCAAACTCTCATTTTCTTTTTAAAAATATTTTCATTTTTCAACATTGTGAAAAATTTCACATTTTAAAAAATATTTTTAATTTTCTTTTTCAGGATATTATTTTTTTCTCAAAATCAAATGCTATTTTTTTTTTTTCAAATTTATCAACTTTATTCAAAATTCTTTTTTGTTCCCACAAAATAGATTTTTATTAAATTATGATTTTTATTTTTTCAAAATCTAATTTTTTTTCTCAAACATTGTTAATTTTTTTAACTTCTCAATATTCTTTTTCATGTGATATTTCAAATCATTTAAATATTAATTTTAAATTAAAAAATAAAAATAAAAATTCCACTCGATATAAAAATAGAATAAATTTTCTTTTTGCATTCAGTCAATTGTTAAAAAATAATCTTAAATATAAATATGTACAATTAAACCACCGAAATTCTATTAAAAAACAACTATTACAATACAAAAAAACTTAAAATTTCCACCATATCTTAAAAAAATGAAAAAAAAATTAATGTGAAGGTAAAAGTCCTTTTACGACGGACCATGATCCGTCGCAAAAGTAACTGAAAAGCCCGCCATTTGGAGTTTTGGGCGGGAATTTACAGCCGTGACAAAATCAAATTTTGCGACGGATTTGGTCCGTCGCCTATTAGCGACGGACCAAAATCCGTCGTAAATCAGATTTTAGCGACGGATTCTGGTCCGTCGCTAAATTCAGCGACGTTCAAATGGATTTTTTAGAAACACAGTATTAGCGACGGACATTTTACGTTAGCGACGGATTAAATCCGTCGTTAAACCAAGAGATATAGCGACGGACAAAGTCCGTCGCAAAAATACGTTACAAATTGGGCAATTTGGCGTAGTGTAAACTCCAAAGGTAAGAGACTTCAAGTTTAAGTTTATCATTTTCAGATTTCAGATTTTCAATAAGGGTGGTTTTGAAATCTAGATCACATTTGCATTTTTCAAAACAATCTGAAAGATGAGATTTTTCTAAAATAAGAGAAATCTTTCTCCAAGCCCTGAAAACCTTTCTTTTTGAAGTTTTAGTTTTACAGCAATTTTACAACTTTCCTTGTCTAGGGCATTATAAGCATCTTGAAGATCTTCTTCATTATCATGATCACTATTCAGATTTTTTTCATTGGTTGAATCATCATGATCTGAAAAAGTGAACTTGGATAGAGTCAAAAGGGCCGTAACTTCATTGCCCAACTCGTTTTCAGAATCTTCTGATTCAGAAGAGGCTTCAGTGCTAGAAGATTCATCCCAAGTAGCCAACATTCCTTTCTTTTTAGGTTTGTCCTTTCTAGGACACTTGTTTACTAGATGCCCATATTCTTGGCAGTTATAACATTGACTATCTTTCAAAAATTTTCAAGATTTAGATCTAGATTTAGATCTTTTCTTATCATTTGATTTTTAAAAATCAACCTTCTTTTTACTTTTGAAAATCTTGTAAAACTTTTTTTGCTAAAAGAGTCATATCGTCTTTGGAATTTTCTAAATCAAAATTTTCTTGAGAAATACATTTGAAAGACTTAAGGGCTATTGATACCTTTAGGAGCTTTAAAAGTTAACTCGTAGGTTTGTAAAGACCCAACCAAATCTTCTACCTTCATATTGTCCGTATCACGAAGTTCCTGGATCGTGGTTACCTTAGAATTGAACCGTTCAGGTAGTGAGCATAGTATCTTTGCACACACTTTACTTTCTGGAATTTTATCGCCAAGACCCCATAGAGTTTTCAATGTCATTTAATCTAGTGTAGAAGTCCATGAACATTTCATTTTCCTCCATATGAATTTCTTCAAATTTGATTGTGAGGAGTTGGACTTTAGATTTTTTTACAATTAAAGTACCCTCGTGTGTCATTTCTAATATATTCCAAGCTTGCTTTGCAGTATCACATGATATAATTCTTTTGAACTCATCCAGTGATAGTGCGCAAGTGATTGCATTTAGTGCTTTTGTGGCACTACACTCACTTTTATGAAGAGTAGTCCATGAGAAAAATGGTGTTACTCTCATTGATTTTGAACCATTGATACCAATCACTTCAGTGGTAGGAGGGTTCCATTCAGTCACTGTGGCAAGCCACACGTTCTCATCCATTGATTTGAGGAAAATCCTCATCCTGGCTTTCCAATAGGCATAGTTAAAGCCATCAAAGGGTGGAGGCCTAGTGACTGAAAGGCTATCAAAATTTGACATCTTATATATAGCTTAGATCGTTAGCTTAGGAAATGAATCCAAATAATAAAGCAATTAAAACAAGCTATTAGGCTCTGATACAACTTGAAAAGGCCAAGCTATATGTTCTAGGGGGGGGGGGGGGGGGTGAATAGGACAACGCCAAATTTAAAATAATTACAGCAGAAGTGAATAAAGATATGGCCAAATAAAGTTAATCAATTCACAATGCTGAAATGAAAAGTAACCTCAATAAACAAGTATTGAGAGGTTGATACAAAAGTTGTTCTAAGGACAACCTTACACTAAAAACCAAAGTTTATGGTAGGACAACCTTATTTCTAGAAAATTCTTTGTATCAAGAACTCAAACCAAAGAGGAATAAATATATTTAAACTATACTAAGGAATAAAATGCAATCTCAAATATTGATTGTTCTAAGGACAACCTTGCACCATAAAAATGGCAGGGCAACCTTACTAAAACAAGTAGAGAAACTGAAGCTCATACAAATAAAGGAATAACAAGAGATAAATTGCGAAAATATAAATCTAAACTATTACAACATTCCCCATTGAGCTTGAAATAAAATGATTACAACATTCACATCCACATACATTCCACAACTGAATAATCAAAGATAGGAAAATGAAGCACACATCCACACAACACAAAGAGTTATAGTGGTTCGCCTGTGTGTACACCAACTGTTCAACAATAGCCACACAGAATGCTACTCCACTCCTAATATCCTCACACAGGGGATATTAGTGTTTACTATCAAATAGGTTTTCACAGGTTCACCCAAAACCTTCACAATTGTGTCTTTTTCAAAGGGCTTACACAATTCAAAAACCCTCACTTCTGAGTTTTTTGGCTCTCCTCAGATAACCAACAACTTTGAGATTTTTCTGGCTTAACCTCAAATAAAACCAAAATACAGTAAATTACAAAATGTAAAATACCTGTTTTTCTTCTTTGATGTAGCAGCCCGCAAGAATCAAGTTGGAGTAGAGATTTGAATGTCAAAGTTCAATGTCCAATACTTACTATAAAATGGTTCTAAGTTCTAATAGATTTTAAATTAAAACACATGGGCTAGCTTTAATTGATTTTGATTCCAGAAAAAGGAAAACAACACTTCCTCTTTTCAGATCAGATTGGAATACAAGAAATAAAATCAATTTAAAAAGCTAAAGAAAGAAAATATTAAATATGCACACTTAGCTTAAATGGAGCATAGACAAATCTCTCAGAAGGCCGAATTAAATTAGCTTGATTTTCTTATTTTATTCTGAGATTCGTGCTCTATTTATAGGTGAGCAAATCACGTCTTCAACTGGTCTTAAGTCGCTACGACTGGTCGAAGGATCAGTCGACACTGTACATACGACTAGTCGGAGCTTAACAGAAAATTTCCTAATTTTGCAACAAACTTACGACTGGTCCAGGAAAATCTAAGACTGGTCGAAGCAGTGCTAAGACTAGTCGAACAAAGTTCAGGACTAGTCTTAGAACAGACCAAACTCACATATATAAAACATATGACTTATGTATCCAAAATGGCCTACTCTAAAGGTCAACCTAAGGTCAGTCATACCTCAAAAGTGAAGTAAGGACATTGAAACTTAAAGATGAGTGACCTTGAGCATAATGAAACTTGAGATCTTAATGTAGCTTAAACTTGAAAGCATCTTGAAATCTTAAGTCTTGAAAGTCGAACATTCTCACATTCTCGAGTCTTGACTTGTGAATATTGCTTGTCTATCAAAGTTGATCTTGTGAGAATTTTGTCTTGACTTCACATACCATTTGTAGAGCTTTGTTCTTCACATATGCAACCTCCATAACAAGATACATATAGTGTCTTTTGGCACCTCAAATTTGACAATATAGTGAAGCTATCAACTATAGCACTTACAACAAACAAAACAAACAGGATGCGATCTTATTAAAGTGCATGGATGAATGAATGCACATTGACCTGGGGATGCTCATCCCATCAAACTTAGGCTCGTCACCCATGCATAAGACCGGTCACCAGCGTAGCATATCTCGTATAGGATGATGCCAAGTCATCGTACATATCTAGTACGTAGGTCACCAGCGTAGCATAACTTATACAGCATAGTGACCAAGTGTTGATAGTCGGTGGTCTAGGAGTTAGTGAAACGATACCCCAATAAACCTAGGGCATGTGCTACAACATTCAAAATTAGCCACTCATCATCGCTAATATGATATGAATGCATAATTAGCCAAACCCTTATTATTCCAGTTACAATCAGCTAGTTTAAGTATCTCAGTGGTCACTACGGGGGCTCATCACCTAACATAGGCCGACAGCTCGGGCATAGTGTCCCATGGCCACCATCCTCGGCTCATGAGGTATTCCACCTTAGGATGTTTAAACAGAACCCCTCCACAATTGGTTGATTACAATACTTCAAGTCAGGGGGTCCCATTTCTCACATCATCAGTCTAGTTGCACCCTAAGTGTGGCTCACATGCAATAGTGAAATTTCTCTACTTGTAATGCTGTGAGTTGAATTTAGTGGGTGACTCATAGCAATCATTTAACATGTAAAGGCATATAGATTTAAATGATAATATTAAAATTTGTGAAGAGGCATTATGAAACCAAAGCATGAACTATCAAGTAAAATAATACTAAAACATGGGAATGTAATGATCTTTACACATGAACAGTACTCATGGATTATCAATCGGTATTTGGGCCTATCATGTAATGTGATCATAATTCAACAATGAATTAAAATAAAGTAATTTGTAGAACTTAGTAACTTTCAATAACTATGAGGACTATGGACTAGCGATGGTTGTTTAACGGACACCATGTTTGAAGGGTTGTAGCTCCTTCCTTGGTTCAGTTTTCTGTGGCTAGCTAACGGTCCAATACCATATAAGGGACTTCCTAGAATCATTCCCAAGACAAGAGTTATATCAATAAGTTGGCAATTGAGCAAGTTGATAAAGGCCTTCCTACATGCGACTTTGGGCCAGACTTGGTCCAACAATCAAGGCCTGAACGGGGCCTGACCTGGCTCGATCTGGCAGCCCAGTTGTAGCTTGAATTGGGCCCGATCGGGGCCCATAATTACTGACCATAGATGGCCAAAACATTAGGCCGTAGTGGGCCCTGTTTGGCCCAACTCGGTAGCCCACTAGCTGCATGAGTGCCGCCCGCAACAAAAAATATGTGCTCAACCCACTGCAATGCATGATGATGTGGCCCATAGCATCTGTGGTGTGGCCCATTGAGATTTATGGTGACGCCTACTGTGTGGCCTGTTATAGGTTATGGTGAGGCCCACTGTGTGGCCCACGGTAGTACATGGTGAGGCCCCATGTGCGGCTCACTATAGTATATGGTGAGGCCCCATGTGCGGCCCACTGTAGTACATGGTGAGGCCCATGTGCGACTCTATCCCAGCCCAGCTATTGGCCATTCTTTGGCCTTGGTCTCAGCTCACCTTTTTGGCTTGGATCTGGGCTTAATCTCAGCCCAGTTCTGAGGCTGTTTTCACCCAAAATGTGGGTTGGTTTAAGCCCAGTACACTGGTTGGGCTCAACACTCTTTCCAGCCATTATTTTTGGCCCACACCATAGCCCAAAATGTGGTTGTTTTCAGTCTGATTTCCACGGTCTACCTAGAAGCCATTTTCAGCCCGCATGAAGGCTGGTTTTGTTTCAAACCGTGGTCCAACCGAGCACCTTATTCAGCTTCAAATCACAACCCAGCTGAAGGTCTCATTCATCTTCAATCATGGCCTTGATCAGCCTAGGTAATGGCCCATCTGGAGGTGGTTTCATTCTAACTTACGGTCCAACAGAAAGAACAATTTTTGCCCTCCTTTTGGATGAATTTCAGTCCAGAATGTGGGTTATTTTCGACCCATTTTCTAGGATAGTTTGATGGCTGGAACCCAGCCAATGGATGGCCTAAAGGTGGGCCTGATCTCTGTGCATTTTTTGGCCCGGCAGAAAGTCCGATTTGAGCTCCTGACTGGGACTGTTTTAGGTCTTAGCAGAGGCTTGTTTTCGGCCCATATCTTAGTCCACAGTATGGCCTAAACTCAGCCCATTTTACAACCATAATAGGGCCTAGTTAAGAGAGCCAGATGGCCCTACTATAATGAGGATCAAGATGGATTGACGGGGCTTGGCGATTACCTGAACTTCCACATTCAAGGAGTAGAACCACCAGCAGTGCAGTGGCTACAATGGCGGAGCTTCTGGTCTGCACTGACCCAACTTAGGCCGAGTTAAAACGGTCTAAGATGGTGCAGTGCGGCACCGAGTACGCCCTCAGTCTTGCTCTGTCTTCCTCTCTCTATCTCTCTCCCTGGCTCTCTTTTCTCCCACACCCTCGCTGTTTTTCTCTCTTTTTCCCTCTATTTGGGAGGTGTTTATAGGCTGCACTGACCCGACTCAGTTTGACTCAAACGACTCGACTCGGTGCAGTGCGACTCCTGATTTTACACCCCATAATTGACCCGGCTTCTCTCACTCTCTCGCTCTCTCTACGAGCTCGTGGTCCGTATCCCAAGGCTAACGACTTGCCTTTATAGGGCCCAGACATATGTGAATTGTCCCACCAACGGTTGAGATGGGGCGTTGCTCTTTCACACCCATCTGGGTTTTCCTGAATACATGGGGGCCATCCATCATGAGGGATGGTTTGCTAATGCTAGGGCCCACTAGAAAAGTATTTTTCCTCCCCCAATGGGTCCCACTCATCACGATGGGTGTCTTGGTGAAACGGGGAAGACGACACAGCTGGTAATGGTGGATTTTCATCCACGGTCTGTTAAAGCGATTTGGACCATTTGAGCGGGTTAGATGTGGCCACTGATCATCCTAAGGCCCACTTTTTGCCCCATTCATAGCCGTTTGTTCACATCTCACGAGAACATCCATCTCATTTGATTATCTCGCGAGATGGGACGCATTTAACGCTTCTAACAGAAAATTTTCAGAAAAATAAGATTTTTCCGCTCGACCACCTTTTATCAGATGGCTGTCTTCAATTTTATCAAACATAATTTCGATTATATCGATGATCCTCATCCGATGTCATCAATAATTGCTTCGATAGAAGTCTCGTTCATGTGACTTTCCACATTCTAAAGAGATGTCGATGATATCGATCCATGTTCGATTAATCGAGAATGACATATCGATAGGCATATCAAAGATGAATATTTTTCTTTTTCAGGATACAGATGACCCTTCAAGTATACTTTTAGTATTTCTATGAATCAATAACATACTCAGCAAAATTATGTACAATTGTTGTACACAACAAAAATTATAAACATTTGAATGTTTATATACAAAAGATGGAGGTGAGGAACCTCAGATATATCATTTGAAGCTCAGCAAATTGCATCATTTCAGCAAATATCCAAATATAGATGCATGATCTGGACTTGTCCTTTTATGCTCAGTACTTCTAGGCATCAGTTCTCTCTATGCCTCTGATAGTGTAGCAGTGGTTACTTGTGCGATGACCCTTCATTACTGATCTTCCTAATTGGTCTAGGATTTCGCATTCTAGTTTGTTAAATTTAACTATATGCCCATTATCATAGATTTGAGATATGCTTAGGAGATTATGTGTTAGTCCTTTTATGCAGAAAGCATTCTCATTTTCAAGCAACTGAATTCCTTTTATGATTCCCTGTCCAATTACTTTTGCAGTGGTTCCATCTCCGTAGGTGACTATCCCTTTATAAAGATTCTTATAGTTTGAAAGAAGGGACATGTCACTGTAACATGTCTTGAGCAACCACTATCAAGGTACCACTTAGTGTCATTGCCTGTTAAGTGATTTAAGTGAGTAACAAGACAATTCTTCTTTTCTTTAATTATCCACTTTGTGACAGGGTTCTTACTTATAGTAGATTTAATTTTCTTAACTGATTCAACCACTTGTTTAGTATTTGTGTTGCTACTGGAGGCATTAGATTTTTCAAGTATTTATGTTTCATACCCAGTTTTAGCTCTGGCTTTCTCATATCCTAAGCCATTTTTGTTATTTCCAGATTTTCCCATTCCTAAAAGTTTTTCTAACTTCTCACCACTCTGGGAAAACTTACAGTTTTGCTGGGCAATTTTTCTGGACTCTTCTAGATTAAACAGGAGTGTATGATTTTCATTTTGAAGGACCATATTCTGGTCTTTTAATTGCTCAACTTGTTTGTTTAGTTTTTTGTTCTCAGATTTAAGAAAGGTGTTAATTCTTTCAAGTCTATCATTATCTGAGTGATGTTGCTGTAGATCATTGATCAGATGTGTATTGATTTCTACAGTTGTGTCCAAATCTTTTTGCAGCAATTGTTTCTTGTTCTCAGATATTCTCAGTTTTTTAGTCACTTTGATGTTATGGATATAAAGTTGATTGTAAGTATCTTGTAGTTTATCCTTTTCTTCTTCTTCTTCTTCTTCTTCTTCTTTTCCAGTTTCCTCATTATCAGATGGAAATGATTCAGTGGCTAGCTGTTCTTTCTCGTTTTCAGATTTAATGGGAATGATTAAAGCAGTGGAGACCATGGGTATTTTCAATGATTTCTGACCTCCATCACTTTCTGAGTCACTAGATTCTGAATTTGACTCTTTAGTATCATCCCATGTGGCAGCCATTGCCTTGCCCTTAGTTTTTCTGTTTGGGCATTTGGTTGATAGATGTCCATACTCCTGACAGGTATAGCATTGTGGTTCTTTGGTTCTTCTACCAAATTTGCCTGCAGAAGGTTTGTTGTTCACCTTTCTTCCTCTGGAAGGCTGGCCACGATTTTTCTGAAAGAACTTCCTGAATCGTTGTGCCAGTAAAGCCACTTCCTCATCTTCATCTTCCTTTTCGCTCTCACTGTCCTCATGTAATATTTTCTTAAAAGTTTTTAGGACAGTTATTTTGGATTAGGGATTTGTTTGAAGTGTAGTTCAAATGTTTGTAGGGAACCTACCAGTTCTTCTACTTTCATTTTGTCAATATTCTTACACTCTTCAATCGTTGTTACTTTGGGATTAAACCATTCCAGCAGTGATCTTAGGATTTTTCTACAGATTTTTGGAAACGGAACTTTTTCTCCCAATCCACCCATGGAGTTACAAATGATATTCAATTTTATGAAAAGCTCCATAAAGGTCTCATGCTTTTCCATTCTGAGACTTTCAAACTGTGAAGTCAGGAGTTGAAGTTTAGATCTCTTCACGGTGCTTGTGCCTTCATGGGTTGTTTCCAATAGATCCCATGCCTCCTTGGATGTTCCACACATACTTATTTAATTGAATATATCCTGGGACATGGCATAGTAGATGGCGTTCATAACTTTTGCTTCAGCATTCTATTTTTCTTTGTCGAACGTCGTCCACTTTTCTTTGGGTTTGGGCTTTGTGATGGTTGTGCCACTGTCAAGTACGATTTGTTCAGTTGGTGGCACGTATCCACTTTCAACTATATCCCAAACATCATAATCCAAAGTTCTCATAAAGTAGTGTATCCTAGCCTTCCAGTATGCATAATTGGAGCTATCAAATACTGGAGGTCTAGTGACTGATGAGCCTTCTCCTTTGGCCATATTCCAAACTTCAGTCAAGATCACTCTCTAGGCGGTGAAGCCCTTACAGAGAGACCCACTCTGATACCAATTGAAATTATAGTGAAGACCACTTTAGTTGAAGTCGGGATATGCCAATATGTCTTAGAGGGGGTGAATAGGACTTTTAAAAGTTTTCATGATTTATTTAAAATCCTATTACACTAATCCTAACAATAGGCACATATTAGATTACTCAAAAATAACTCTACTTGTTTCCAAGCCCGGTAGAGGATCCAATCACAAACTGTTTAAAAAGTAAACAATATGCAAACTAATTTATGATGGATATGACTGTGTAAGTGTGTGAGGTGTGATCTCAGATATTTAGATATGCAAATATTAAAGTAAATCACACAATCAGAAGAATAGCAATCTCAAACACAGTAATTTTTATAGTGGTTTGATGACTTGTCTACTCCACTCCCGGTAACCGCACTTAATCCTTAAGTGTTCCGGATTAACTAAGGAGGTTTCACAGCGGTTCACCTCAAACTTAAGGTTTTAAATCAGGTTTACCTTCAACCTCTACAACCTACACTGAGGCTGACTTTTTATGCTCTCATGAGCAAGGGTCAACACAACGCACCCACTTTTAGGCACACTAGCCAATGATCTTTCATAAGACCCTACCGGAGGTTTCTACACTGTTCACTTCAAACCCGAGGTTTCACAGCGGTTGACCTCAAACCTAAGGTTTTGCTGGTTCACCTTCAACCAAATGTTTATGCTCTCCATAGAGCAAGGGTCCACACAACGCACCCACCACGTACACTCCCACCGGAGGCCTCCTAGGAGGGCTTCAAAGGGTGAGAACCACTTAAGACCCAATCCTAGAAAGGAATGATCACAAGTGTCCTCTTAGACTCGAGATACTTACAAATAAGTTGATGAGTCCTGATAAGCACAATGCCAAAGATCTCCTCCCCCTTGTTGACGAAGGGTCTTCCGCTCCCTTGATCCGCAACATAAATGATATACTAATACTCGGCTTCGGGTTGGGTCAAGGTCAAGATGGAATCCTACTCTTAAAATGTTTTCCTATCAGGAAGATAGAGCAATTTCAATCTTATGCATTCAAGGCATCCCAGCTTAATGATTTTCCATTAAGGTAGTAGCTGGAGGATCCTTGAATGCGGAAGTTCATTCCCCAATCCACTCCATTGAATATCAATGATGAGAGTGGATTGGAGGATCAACTCCCTTGAGAGAAAGGGCTTTGGATATAGGATATAAGTTGAAATACACAAAAGCACTCTTTACTTTCTCTCCTAGTTATAAAGACAAGTCTCGCTTTAAATAGGCAAAAGGTTCCAACAGATATAAAACGGTCATATTTATGACAGAGTTCGATATCATCGAGCAGTGTCAATATCATCGAGCGTATACTCTCGATAACATCGATGGTCCGCTCGATGACACAAACTCAAATGTCATACGCTTTTGAAACCTTTTACCAGCTGGTTGAGGGCATCGATACTTGTGTCGATGTCATCGGATTTCAAACTCTAATTTCATCGATATGAGGATCGATTCCTTGACATTTAAAAAATGAGAGAGACTGGACTTGAAATATTCTAAGTTTTTAAGAGATGATCGAGGATCAGCCGATGTCATCGGAATTTGCATATCGATGTTATCGAAGGCAGTGTCGATGGGATCGATAAATCTTATAGATTTACCAATAAGTTCGTTAGACAGATTATATCTAGTCTTGATCCAATCGACTTGGCCTCGATATCATCGACATATGAATATCGATTTCCTCAAATGGCCCCCGATCAAAGTAAAAACCAACCTGAAATATTTGCTGGAAGAAATGCGCACCCTCGATCGATATCATCGATGGACTTTCGATCTTATCGATATTTGATTTCAGATCATATCGGAAGGAGCATCGATATATCGAAGAAATTTGAAATTTTCTTTAAAAAATAAGGGCGCCGGAAACCTGTCTGTCGATCTTATCGAGCCATTATCGATGAACTCGAAATTCAAGTATCGATGATATCGATATGTGGATCGATATATCGATAAATCAGTCCAAATAAACATGTGGTTGTTGGACACTTTTTTCCTCTTTTTGATGATATCGTTTAAGCATCGAGGACATCGACAGAGCAGATCGATCATATCGAGATGTTTATTGATACAATCGATAGGGCAAAAAAGCTTAAAGAATTTTCCTATTTTTAAAAATGTTTTCTAACCCAGAAACCCTATGATGTTTTATTTAGTTTTTAAGGGTTTTAATATACTTGGTGATTTGGGACAAGGGATGTGAGGCTCAGATTTACCTATGGCGAGCTTGCACACATTCGGTTGAGGCAGACACTTGAAATTGATCTTCCTATCAGGCTCTGTAGATGAACTGACTCAACACTCACGCTAATTGACAAACCAGGGCACTTTCAGTCACACTCGAGGCATTTGGCCATTTATCATGACGATCTAATGTTTGTGTGGCCCGTAAATTTGATCAGAGTGCTTATTTGTGACCTTCCTAACAACGTGAGGGTCAGATTGTTTTTTATTTGAGTTTTAATGGCCCCAAAAGGTTCCTGAGTTAGGAATGGGCCCAGGTCCGGCCACTCTACCTAATGGGCACTCTACTCCCTACTGTAAATCTTTCCATATGCCATCACCATGTGTGCACGGCAGGCGTCTAGACCTTTCCATTTATTTGTCCAAGCCCACCCCTGGTCAGGATCTAATTCTTGCCTAGCCAGGTGTTGATGAGTGATGGTTGAAGTTCTTTTCTTGTCTTGGATCAAGTTAGAGTTATCTAAAATCTGGGTTCACAGTCATACTAATATGAGTTTAATAGTGGCACCCATGTATCAAAAGCATGGGGTGTTACAGCCTACCCCCCTAAAAAAAATTCGCCCTCAAAATTACCTGAGGCGTGTCGTTGAATAGGTGAAGGTATTTCTCTTTGACTTCTACTTCGTGCTCCCAAGTTGCCTCTTCTTCTCCATGATGCAACCAAAGGACTTTGACCAATGGTATAGTCTTTGTCCGTAGGACTTGTTCCTTGTGATCCAAGATACGGATAAGCTCCTAGGTGTAAGAAGTGTCGTCTGTAAGTTCAATTTGCTCCCAGCTAACAATATGCGACTCGTCTAGCATGTACTTCTTCAACATGGATATGTGAAAGACGTTGTGAATACTGGCCAGTGAAGTAGGTAGTGCAAGGCGGTATACCATGACTCCAACGTGATCCAAGATCTTGAAAGGTCTAATGAAACGAGGTGCTAATTTTCCCTTCTGCCTGAACCTCATCAAGCCCTTTATAGTGTGATCACTGGTTACAAACTCCAACTCGCGTCGACGATTGTCCGCAAAGCTCTTCTACCTACTCTATGCAATGCGAAGTCATTTTCGAATAACATCGATCACTTGAGTGGTAACCTGAATGAGCTCAGGTCCTAACAGGCTTCTTTCTCCTACTTCTATCTAACACTGCAGAGCTCGGTAGGGGCAACCATAAAGAGCTTCGTAAGGAGCCATGCCTATGTTGGACTGAAAACTGTTGTTGTATGCAAATTTGGAAAGAGGCAGATGGTCGTCCCAATTTTCCTTGAGGTCGAGGACGCACGCCCTTAGCATATCTTCTAGAATCTGGTTCACCCTCTCTGTCTGCCCATCAGTTTGGGGGTAAAAAGCCGTATTAAAATTGAGTTCCGTGTTGAGTTCTTCCTATAATCTCCTCCAAAAAGTGGACGTGAACCGGGAGTCTCGATTTGATATGATTTCTCGAGGAACCCCATACGATCGAACGACTTCACGAATGTATAGCTTGGACAGATTATCAGTTGAGTTTGTCATACGAATGGGAAGGAATCGAGCAGACTTTGTTAGGCTATCCACAATGACCCATATTGAGTCATGTTTCTTCTGAGTCCTACAAAGTCTTGTAATGAAATCCATAAAGATGTTGTCTCACTTCCATTCCACCAACGATAGTAGCTAAAGAAGGCCTGAAAGCTTGCGATGCTCGGCTTTTATGTTCTGGCACACCATGCATCGCAAGCTTGCGATGCTTGGCTTTTATATCTCTCTTCATGTTGCCCCACCAATACTGCCTCTTCACGTTGTTGTACATCTTCGTGCTCCCCGGGTGTATGGCTAATCTGGAATGATGCTCTTTTACCATCACTTCTCTCCTCAGATCTTCATTGTCGGTTATGCATAATCGCCCCTGATACTGGAGGCCGCCATCATCACCAATCCTCTAACCTGACATCTCTTCTCTTCTACACTTCTCCTTCATCTTGGTAAGCCATTCATTTTGGTCTTAGGCTGAAATTATCTGGCGAACCAGGGTTAGCTCTACGGTTAAAAGATCCACATAAGCATCTAGCTCATTAAAGGTGAGCTGGATGTGAAAGTCTTAGACAAATTCCATCATTTCCCATTCTTTGATCATCAGAGTGGCTATCGGCTCATGCTTCTTCTTCCGACTCAAAGTATTAGCCACAGAGTTTGCCTTACCAGGATGGTAAGATATGTTAAAGTAGAAGTCCTTAAGTGTCTACATCCACCGACGTTGGCACATATTCAAGTCCTTTTATGTGAAGATTGATTTCAGGCTCTTGTGGTCATAGAATAATTGGAATTCCTCCCCATAGAGATAACGACTCCATATCTTCAAGATGAAGACCACAACTGCCAGTTCTAGGTCATGTGTCAGGTAATTCTCTTCATGTTTCTTCAACTGGCGAGAAGTATAAGCAATCACCCTGTCGTTCTGCATCAGAATGTAACCTAGATCAAACTTCGAAGCATTTCTATACACCACAAACTTCTCCCCTTCTTGTGGAAGAGTGAGCACTGACATAGATGTCAGCCTCATCTTCAACTCCTGGAAGGCTACTTCTGTATTCTCGTCCCAGGTGAATCGAGCGTTCTTCTTTGTCAGCTGAGTAGGTGGTCGCACGATCCTCGAGAATTTCTTAATGAAGCACCTGCAGTAACTTGCCATGCCCAAGAAGCTTCAAACCTTGGTAACCATAGTAGGTTGTTCCCACGTGGATATTGCTTCCGCCTTAGTGGGATTGACCGCTATGCCTTCTGCCTTCACCATGTGCCCCAGAAACTTCACATCCTCTTCTCAAAACTCACATTTAGGCAGCTTAACATATAACCGATTATCTATTAGCGTAGTCAGGACCGTGCGCAGGTGTTGTTCATGCTCCTCCTAGCTTTTGGAGTAAACCAAGATGTTGTTAATGAACACGATTATGAACCGGTCTAGGTATGACATGAAAACTCAATTCATAAGGTCCATGAATATCACCGGAGCATTTGTAAGTTCAAAGGACATTACTAAGAACTTGTAGTGCCCATAGCGAGTTTTGAATGTCATCTTAGGGATATCCTTATCCCTAATTCTCAGCTGGTGATACCCCAATCGCAGATCAATTTTGGAGAAGTACTTGGCATCTTTGAGTTGGTTGAACAGGTTGTTGATACATAGCAGAGGGTACCTATTCTTTATCGTTACTTCGTTCAGTCGCTGGTAATCCATGCAGAGACGCATTTCGTCCTTCTTCTTCATGAAAAGGACTGGCGCTCCCCATGGAGAAACGCTAGGGCGGATGAATCCTTGGGTTAGCAGCTCATCTATCTGGCTCCTAAGCTCTTCCATCTCGCAAGGGGCCATGCAAAATGGGGGCAACAATAGGGGAGCAGTTCCTGATTTGAGATCTATGCAAAAATTTACTGATCATCTTGGGGGCATCCCTGGTATCTCTTGAAATACCTCGGGAAAATCCCTCACTACCGAGATTGGGCTGATGGTGGACTCAACTGATTCTAATTCGTCTAGGGCTTATAAGCTTTTGAGCATACCATGCTTATTTCTTTCTCTCACTGTAAAGGAGGCCTGCACAGGGACTGTTATAGTGACCATTTTGCCGCGGCAGTCCATCACTGCCCAGACCGGAGAAAGCCAATCCATATTGAGGATGACGTCGAATCATTTTATAGGCATGAGGATCAGATCCACAGCCATTTCATAGCTTGCGAGAGTTAGGGGACAATCTTTGCATAACTTGTCTATTTTGATGAATTTTCCCATGGGGGATGCTATGATTAAGGGGCATGCATTTGGGTTATGTTCAGTTCTAGTCTGTTTGCAATAGTAGAGTCTATGAAAGATAAAGTTGCACTAGAATCAAATAAGAGGAGTATACGGGTACCGTTGATGTGATCTGTACCATGAATCGTCTGATGAGGATCCTCCTTAGCCTCAGTAGCAACCACTGTAAACATGCGAGCGATGGGTACCCTTTGCTTAACTGGGGGTCCCAACCTAGGCTGATGCGGCCTAGGTGCTGCCCTGGCTATTGCAGGGTTCGGCTGGGGGCGATTTGCGGGAGGTGGGATGCCTTCGTCCCTCATTCTCTTGAAGCAGTTCTGCATGTTATGACCACCTCTGTGGCAGTAGTTGCAGTTCATTCTAGGAGACATGGGTGGGCTGCTTGCAGGTATGACTCTATCTCTCTTCTCTAGTACTAGTGGGATAAGAGGCACCTGCTTAGGCCTGGCTAGGGTGTCCCTAGCTGGAGGGCGAGTCCTCATGGTGCGCTCGAAGTCCTCCACCCTCATGGCCTTGTCTACCAGCTCTGTAAAGTCCTTGAAATCCCAGGCCCACAGACATGACTGAATTCCTGGCCTGAGCCCCTCCTTAAACTTCTGTAGTTTGTACTTTACATCTTCTAGGGCCTTGGGCATAAATCGAGATAGCTCATCAAACTGGGCTTCGTACTGAGCAACAGTCATACTGCCCTGTTCTAGTTTTAAAAATTGGGCTATCTTCTCGTTCCTACATGACCAGGGGAAGTACTTTCCCAGAAACTTCGTCCTGAACCCTGCTCATGTCCATGCATATGTGGCCGGGATGCCCCATTGTAGACTCTGCTACCAGTTTTTTTCTTCTCCCTCTAACAGGTATGTGGCCAAGTTTACCATCTATGAGTCAGAACACTCTAGAGGCCGCATCATTTTGGTGATTCTTGCTAGCCAATGTTCCACCTGTACCGAATCCGGCGCCCCTTCAAATGTTGGTGGTCGAAGCCTCTGAAATCATTTGAAGATATCTGCACCCCTGCCCTCTTTGTCTCGCGACGTCTCCCTGAGGTCCCTACTTCGCAGGGTCTCCATCATAAGCGCATACATGTCCTGCTATTGTCGCATGAACGAATCATGTTGCTATTGCATGGCTTTTGCCATCTGCCCAAAGGCTACAAAAGCTGCAGCCTCAGTCTATCCTCCTGCGGATGCCTTAGCGGTTGGCATCCTCTGTTCGAAATACTATGAAGGCAGCACCCGATGGAATGGCCTGAGGGGGAGAAGAGTCTCCTCTAGCCTCGGACTCCATGTCCGGATTCGCTAACCCATGCGAGAGTCTTGGCGTATATATTGGACTGCGTCGATGGAATGGGATGTATGTCGACTGTACGGGTCTGCTGTGATCGTAGCACAGGTGGCATGGCTTCCCATGAGGTCAAAATTTTATGGTTCAGGTGATAGGAAAAAGGCGATTCTTGTTAAATGGCGAAATGACACCAGGGTTTAGATCCATTATTTTATTCGTCACATTCATGTCGTGGCAAACATGCGCTCTCTCACGATTTCACGAATCGAGTTGTTTAAGTGTTATAAGGAGGCTAATGTTTCCATTTCTAGATTCAGTGAGTATTCTAATATCTTTTAAGGGACTCTAGGTTCTCTTTTAGGGGGCTTAAGATTTCAGTTCATACTCTAAATTCTTCTTAGGTAGTGGGAATTTCTTCATAGGTTCAATTGTTTATTCTACTAATATCTAAGGGGGGCCCTAAGTATTCTGTTTCTATGTTTGTTCAACCTAGCTACTTCCTAAGGGAAAATTTCTAAGTTTCATCTAAGTTATTCTCTTAAGGATTTTATAAGTCGATCCCACAGTCAGGCTATCTCATACTCCACTCTGATACCAACTTGTAACACTCCAGTTTCCAGAACCTGAGTACGAGACTCGTTCCAGAAACTCGAGAGTTAATAAATCAGAGAACTAGTGGAAGTATCAAAATCAGAGTGCAATAGCTTAAGTAAGCATGGATAATATCATATAAATTCGAATATTTGACTCACTCAGCTGGGGGCCATACTACAAAATTTTAAGAGTTTCAATGTATCAAATCAAACGAAAGAAATGCTACTACTACTGGTTAAGCCCAAAGTAATCAGCCGCTTCTTGTTGTGGCTCATCTTCATAATATCTGTCTTTAGGCTCCACCATCGTGCCCTCATGGCCAGTGCACCATCCTCTCCATCTACACCTGCATACTCTGTATGGTTGGATATTCGATGAATGAGTGGCCAACTTAGTGTGAATTCCCCTCAAGATTACACACCGCCACCTTAACAAACATATTTTAAAGAAAAGCAATGATACATACAAAACAAACAGGATGCAATCTTATTAAAGTGCATGGATGAATGATTACACATCGACCTGGGGATGCTCATCCGGTCGGACTTGGGCTCATCACCCATGCATAAGACCGGTCACCAGTGTAGCATATCTCATACAGCATGGTGCCAAGTCATCATACATATCTCGTACATAGGTCACCAGCGTAGCATAACTCGTACAACATAGTGACCAAGTGTCGATAGTTGGTGGTATAGGAGCTAGCGAAATGATACCCCAATAAACCTAGGGCACGTGCTATAGCATCCAGAATTATCCACTCATCATCGTCAATATGATATTAATGGATGATTAACCAAACCCTTATTATTCCAGTTACAATCAGCCAGTTTAAGTATCTTAGTGGTCACTACGGGAGGCTTATCATCCAGCGTAGGCCGACAACTTCGGGCATAGTGTCCCATGACCACCATCCCCGACTCATGAGGTATTCCACCTTA
The DNA here is from genome assembly GCA_030180095.1 of Magnolia changhungtana. Classification (NCBI taxonomy): domain Eukaryota; kingdom Viridiplantae; phylum Streptophyta; class Magnoliopsida; order Magnoliales; family Magnoliaceae; genus Magnolia; species Magnolia changhungtana. The sequence goes on along the minus strand of JASAUF010000322.1, from coordinate 8,498,200 downwards.
GGATGTTTAAACAGAACCCCTCCACAATTGGTTGATTACAATATACTTCAAGTCAGGGAGTCCCATTTCTCACATCATCAATCTAGTTGTACCCTAAGTGTGGCTCACATGCAATAGTAAAATTTCTCCACTTGTAATGCTGTGAGTTGAATTCAGTGGGTGACTCATAACAATCATTTCACATGTAAAGGCATATAGATTTAAATGATAATATTAAAATTTGTGAAGAGGCATTACGAAACCAAAGCATGAACTATCAAGTAAAATAATATTAAAACATGGGAATGTAATGATCTTTACACATGAACAGTACTCATGGATTATCAATTAGTATGTGGGCCTAGCATGTAACGTGATCATAATTCAATAATGAATTAAAATAGAGTAATTTATAGAACTTAGTAACTTTCAATAACTATTAGGACTATGGGCTAACGATGGTAGTTTAAATGTTTAACCAACTTAGAGATGGAAAGCCCAAGGGAAAAAATCATCACCTGAAGGGTTGTAGTTCCTTGGTTTAGTTTTTTGAAGCTAGTTAACAGTCCAATACCGTATAAGGAATTTCCTAGAATCATTTCCAAGACAAGAGTTGTATCAATAAGTTGGCAATTGAGCAAGTTGATAAAGGCCTTCCTGCATGCAACTTTGGGCCAGACTTGGCCTAACAATCAAGACCTGAACTGGGCCTGACCTGTCCCGATCCAGCTGCCCAGTTGTAGCCTAAATTGGGCTCGATCGGGGCCCATAATTACTGACCATAGATGGCCCAAAAATTTGGCCATAGTGGGCCTTGTTTGGCCCAACTCGGCAACCTACTGGCTGCATGAGTGCAGCCAACAACAATAAGTTGTGCTCGGTCCACTGCAATGCATGATGATGTGGTCCATCTCATCTGTGGTGTGGCCCATTGAGATTTATGGCGAGGCCCAATGTGTGGCCTGCTATAGGTTATGGTGAGGCCCACTGTGTGGCTCGCGGTAGTACATGGTGAGGCCCCATGTGCGGCCCACTGTAGTACATAGTGAGACCCCATGTGCGGCCCACTGCAATACATGGTGAGGCCCATGTACGGCTCTATCCCGGCCCAGCTATTGGTCATTCTTTGGCCCTTGTCTCAGCTCACCATTTTAGCCTGGAACCGGACTGATCTCAGCCCAGTTCTGAGGTTGTTTTCACCCAAAATGTGGGCTGGTTTAAGCCCAGTACACTGGTTGGGCTCAACACTCTTTCTAGCCATTATTTTTAGCCCACACCATGGCCCAAAATGTGGTCATTTTCAATCTGATTTTAACGGTCTGCCTGGAAGCCATTTTCAGCCCACCTGAAGGCTGGTTTTGTTTCAAACCATGGCCCAGCCGAGGACCTTATTCAGGTTCAAATCATGACCTAGTTGAAGGTCTTATTTAGCTTCAATCATAGCCTTATTTAGCCCAGGTAATGACCATTTGAAGGTGGTTTCAGTCTAACTTATGGTCTAACAGAAAGAGCAGTTTTTGCCCTCCTTTTGGACGGATTTCACTCCAGAATGTGGGCTATTTCTAGCCCATTTTCCAGGATAGTTTGATGGGTGGAACCCAGCCAATGGACGACATAAAGGTGGGCCCAATCTCTGTGCATTTTTTGGCCCAGCAGAAAGTCCAATTTGAGCTCCTGACTAGGACTGTTTTAGGTCCTAGCTGAGGCTTGTTTTCGGCCCATATCTCAATTCACAGTATGGCCTGAACTCGACCCATTTCGTAGCCATAACAAGGCCTGGTTAAGAGAGCCAGATGGCCCTGCTATAATGGGGATCAAGACAGATTAACGGGGCTTAACGATTACCTGAACTTCCACATTCGAGGAGTAGAACCATCAGCAGTGCAGTGGCTGCAATTGCGGAGCTTTTGGTTTGCACTAACCCAACTCAGGCCAAGTTAAAACGGTCCGGGTTGGTACAGTGCGGCACCGAGTACGCCCTCAGTCTTGCTCTTTCTCTCTCTCTCCCTTGCTCTCTTTTCTCCCACACCCTCTCTGTTTCTCTCTTTTTCCCTCTATCTAGGAGGTTTTTACGAGTTGTACTGACCCGACTCGGTCCGACTCAAATGGCTTGACTCGGTGCAGTGCGACACCTGATTTTACACCCCACAAATGACCCGACTTCTCTCACTCTCTCGCTCTCTCTACGAGCTCGTGGTCCATATCCCGAGGCTAATGGCCTGCCTTTATAGGGCCCAGACACGTGTGAATCGTCCCACCAATGGTTGAGATGGGCTGTTGCTCTTTCACACCCATCTGGTTTTTCCTAAATGCATGGGGGCCGTCCATCTCAAGGGATGGTTTCAGATGCTAGGGCCCACCGAAAAAAAGTATTTTTCCTCCGCCAATGGGTCCCACTCATCACGATGGGTATCTTGGTGAAACAGGGAAGATGACACAGCTGGTAATGGTGGATTTTCATTTACGGTCTATCAAAGCGATCTGGACCATTTGAGCGGGTTAGATGTGGCCACTGATCATCCTAGGGCCACTTTTCCACTGTCTTGAGTAGCTTTTTGAGAACTGAAAAGCTCCTCAACATTGAAGTATTTTTGTGCTCTGTTCATGAGTTCGCCTAGAGTTGCTGGAGGATTTTTACCTATCGAAAAGAGAAACTTTCCTTCCCTGAGTTCAACTATCATGGTGGTCAAGGCTATTTTATCTGAGTAGCCGTCCATCTGCACTGCCTCTTTATTGAACCGTACAATGTAATCCTTTAACACTTCACCTTCTTTTTACTTAATAGTGAGTAGTTGAGTGGACGATTTCCTCCATTCTTTCCCGATAATGAACTATGTCAGGAACGCCTTGCTGAGGTTGGAGAAAGAACTGATCAACTTCAGCTTTAACGACCTATACCAGCTTCGCACAACCCCTGTTAAGGTTAAGGCAAAAGCACGACACATAATTTTCTTAGATGCCGACTAGAGTTCCATCCATGCCCTAAAAGATTCCAAATGTTTGGTGGGATCCCCAGAGCAAGAATATGTGGTGGTGGGTGGCATTTAAAACCTCGGGGGAGGGTCGAGCTCATGATGTCGTCGGTGAATTGTGGCTCAGCCTCTTCTATTATGTCATCTATTGAGGTCAGGGCCTGCGCTCGATAGGCTTGGCGTATATCGTTGATTTGACCTTATAGTTCATCGAGTTGGCTTTCTAAGGGTCCTTGTTCTCGGCAATAGCTTCAGGGGCAAGGTCCACCTTGGGGGCTTTTCCGCACCTACTCTTTTCTAACTCATGGTGTAGGTCAAAAGGGGCCAACGCGGAGGTCCCAGGGATATGACAGGGTGCAGACGTAGAGCATCATGGGATAGATCTTTCTGAGAGTTCATCGAAGTTGTAACCCTAATGGTTGCTCGAGCAGCGATCTCTTGATTAATAAGAGGGATCTGTTTCTCCATCATCTGCCTTATTTGGCCAAGATTGCTTGCTAGTGTTTCGACCTGGTGTTCCAGGGAAAGAGGCGGCCTCCTCGATTTTGAGACCATTGTGCCGGACCCGTTAGAGCAGATTCAGCTTGGAGTTGGGAAGATGAATCTTGATGAACAGGCTGTTCCACAAGCACGAGATCAGCAGCGGTTGTAGTGGGAGGAGCTCTCTTTCTTCCTTTGGCTATAGTTGATATATGAAGAGCTAGGAATAGCTTCAACATTTTCCACAGACGGTGCCAAATTGTTGATGCAAAAATCCAGTTCACCCTTGATGAGCTACTGGACCTTCTAACACGTGCACAGGAAGAAGACAAAGAAGACCCTGCCTAGAGCAAGGGACCCTCCGATGCCAAAGTCAGGCTAGGAATCTGGATTTAGTAGTATCGAGGGGTCATGGATGAGAGATTCTGTGTACATTTTCATATAGATGGGCCCCTTATTTATAATGTAGGTGGGTTGAAGACGGTTCATGATCTTAGGCGCAATCTTTGCGTAGGTTTCTTACCGTTATATGAGATTCATGTAAGTGATTGTTGAGGCACAAAAAATATCTCATTGCAGTGGTAAAAAAAATCCATGTCCAGGGGTATTTTGGTAAATTCCATGTCCGGGGGTATTTTGGTAAAAATCCATGTCCGGGGGTATTTTGGTAAATTCCATGTCCGGGGGTATTTTGGTATAAATCAGTCTCCAAGGGTAGTTTAGGTATTTTGGTAAAAATCCATGTCCAGGGGTAGTTTAGGTATTTTGGTAAAAATCCATCTCCAGGGGTAGTTTAAGTATTTTGGTAAAAGTCAGTGTGCAAGGGTAGTTTAGGTATTTCAGTAAAAGGGATTAGAAAGGGTATTTTGGTAATAAAGCATGCACAGGTGTCATTTTAGTAAAGAGAGGCTGTACACCACCACTTAAGAGGGAGCTTGGTGGACACCATGGTTTAAGAAAAGAAGATATCCATATGTGAATAGACAAGTGGTGTGATCACCACTTTATAAGAGTGATGGGGCCTATAAATACCCCTCCCTGCTTCATTTGAAGGGGTTGTTGTTGGATCGGTTGGATTGGTGAAGAAATGGAGAAGAAGAAGTAAGGAGAGAGAGAGAGGTATGCAGTTGCACGACTCGCTCAAACGGAGGAATGTCGTTGCGCGACCCGCGCAACAGAAGAAGTCATTGTGCGACCTGCACAATGGAAGAGAGTCCCTACGCGAACTGCGCAATAGAAGACAGGCGACAAGAAGTTCTGTCCGACGGAAGATTCCCGTTGCGTGATCCACTCAACGAAAGAAAGCCCTTGCGTGACCCGCACAACGGGGAAATTGATTGCGCGACCCGCGCAACAGAAGAATCTGTTGAGCGACCCGCGTAACGAAAAGATCGGTTCCACCGCCCGCGAAACATATTCTTGAGAGGGTTTTCACATTTTAAAGAGGAATGACTGGAAGGATGCTCAGAGCCAATTTCAAGCCCGAGAGTGGCTGATCGAATTAGCAATTCCTCCTAAGTATTGAGAGATGACCGAAATAACGTCGTTATGCTGTCGAAATTTCTATCTCCTTGGAGTTTGGCTGATCGATTCAGCAATTCCTCCTAAGTATCTAGGAGATGACCAAAATAGCGTCGGAATCCTGCTGAAATTTCTATCAGTCTCTATCTTGTCTGTTTTGATTGATTATGCTTTGTTTTCAGAATCAAGGGAATCCGAGGATGTAAATGAACTCAAAATAAATGTGATCAATGTTCTCTTATTCTTTCTTTATTATCATTGAATAAATTCCCCAAATCAAATACATTTATTTTCTTGTCAAAACAGTGATAAGTGTTGACATAGTTGACCCTAGAATCATGCAATGGGTGGTCGAGACTGACTTAAGCTAAACCCTCGATCACTCAGACTGAAGCTGAGCTGAGCCAATGCATCGATTAGTCGAGCAGATCTCCATGAGTGGCTCAGAATGAGTTTCTACATTAATCATCACTGGTCGGCTCTTCGTGTACCTCGATATGTCTAGGCTCCGAGCATAAGGAACGGACCCATCTCCTCGCCGAAACTTTCTATTCTTGATAGACCGTCCCTTTGATCTTGTCAAGCCGATCAGTCTTCTGGTCATCCTTCGATCATATACATTTGAACGACTCTTAGAGATGTATAGAGAAGCTTGGTTGAAGCTCGAACAGATAAGCTTGGTCGAAGCTCGAAAACACACGATACCGAGGACTAGGCTCGAGAGTGTGAAGTTTACACTCTCCATAACGATCTGAGATGATTGTTCAGGAGCCCTTTGATCCAGAAGTATGTGCTTGTGAGTCTGAGCTGACCCCATGGATGGTTAAACCATTTTTACCCAAAACATTTATCATTAGGGGTTGATTTTTAATGTGCACCGCCCATTATGTAGGTGTCACCTTAGATGTTGGTCATCAATCATGTGGGGCTCACCATCAATGTTATTGTCCATCATGTGCGGTTCATCTTCAATATCTACAACCCAACCTATGAAGCCCACCTTTGATGTTGATCATCCATCATGCGGGCCCCACCTGCAATGTGGGTCGCCCATCATGTAGGACACGCTTTGGATGTGGACCACTAATCATTAGGGCTGACCTTTGATATGGACCATCCATCATGTGGGGCCCACCTCGATGTGGTCCATCCATCATGTGGGGCCTACTTTCATTAATAATTACCCATCTTATGAAGCCCACCTTTAATGTGGACCGTCCAACATGTCACCGCCATCTTCAATGTGGGTCACCCAACATTAGGGCTCACCTCAGATGTGGACCATCCATGCCCACCTCGATGTGGCCATCCATCGTGTGGGTCCAACTTTAATGTTTGTTGCCCATCGTGTGGAGCACACCTTTGATGTGGACTCTCCATCATGTATGCCTCACCTTTGAAGTGGGTTGTCCATCATTTTGGCCTGCTTTGGATGTAAGTTATTTATCATTAAGGGCTGACCTTTGATGTGGACCATCCATTATGTGGGCCTATGTTAATATGGGTTCATCCATCATATAGGGCCCACCTTTGATTTGGAACATCCATCGCCTCACCTTTGATGTGGATAGTCCATCATGTAAGGCCTCCTTTGATATGAACCACGAGAGAGGCTCCTTCGATATGGACAATGAAAGAGAGTGTGTGTGAGAGAGAGAAAAGTAAAAACGAAAAAGTTGAAAAGTTTGAAAAAAAAAAACTATTTAAAATAATGAACTTTTAACAAATAATTTACTTTTACAATGATACTTACCAAAGTAACTTAAGCGGAAAAAAAAAAAACTTAATAGCTTAACATAAGTTAAAGGTAACTTAAGGAGCATTTGGATCGAAAGTTACTTTAAATAAGCTACTTATGCCATAGCTTATCTTAATTTCTACTTATTCAACAGATAAGTATGTTTAGTAAACTACAAACTTATCAGTCAATTTTTTTTTTATTATTTTTTTAAATGTTTGGTTTCCAACATAAAAAGTAATTATCCCTCAAGTTGGTTTGGTCCTCCTCACATCCACCATCCATCATATGGGGTCAACCTTTGATGTGTGCCGCTCATTGTTTTGACCCACCTTTGATGTGAGTTGTCCATCATGAGAGGCCCATCTTAGATGTGGGCCATTCATCATTAGGGGCTAACCTTTAATGTGTACCATTCATTATGTAAGGCCCACCTTTAATGTTGGTCATCCATTATGTGGGGCCCACCATCAATGTTATTTTCCATCATGTGTGGCCCACTTTTAATATCTACTGCCCATCATGTGGAGCCCACCTTTGATGTGGACCATCCATCATGTGGGCCCCACCTCTGATGCTGGTCATCCATCATGTGGGGTTGCCTTGGATATTGACCACTCATCATTAAGATAGACCTTTGATGTGGATCGTCCATCATGTGTGGCCCACCTAGATGTGGATCATCTATCATGTTGGGCCCACCATTATTAACTACCCATCATGTGTAACCCACCTTTAATGTGGACTATTCATCATGTGGGTTGAACCTTCAACGTGGGTTGCCCATCATGTGGAGCCCACCTTTGATGTGTACTATCCATCATGTGGGCCCCACCTTCAATGCAGGTTGCCCATCATGCTAGCTCACCTTGGATGCGGATAATTCATCATTAGGGGCCAACCTTTAATGTGGACCATCTATCATGTGGGGCCACCTCAATATGGGCCATCTATCTTACGAGGCCAACTTCAATGTCCACTATCTATAATGTGGAGCCCACCTTTTATGTGGACCGTCCATCATGTAGGCCCCACCTTTGAAGTGGGTCGTCCATCATACCAGCCCACTTTGGATGTGGGAAACTTATTATTATGGGTCGACCTGTTGTTGGTTTATAGGTGAAGATTCTAAGTGAGGGCCTTGTTAATGGAAAAGGAAGGAGTTGGGCACCTTTTCCACACGCATAAAGTGCGGTCTCTACTTTATAAGATTTTAATTTTTTTATGAATTTAAGTGAGTTTATTTATTTTTATTTTTTTACACACGCACCCCCCCCCCACACACACACACACACACACTCACACTCACGCCTTAATGGGAGAATTTAAGCGAGCTTGATTGGCCTGTGAAGTCATTTTGCTCAATATCAGGCTAACTGTAACACCCCATACTTTTTAGTACTCGGATGTCACCATGAAGATCAAAATTAGTTTACACGTGTGTGGGAACACGCGTAACTTACCTTACGTGTTACCATCTAACAACTCTCAATCTATCCATCTCAACTGTCTAGTACACCATTCATTCATATAACAAGCCATCCATTTGATTGATTTTCAAAATAGTCCATCATAGCTTCGGAGGCATCTATTTTAAGATCACAATCACTTTAATAGAGCAATTAACTGTCTATCCTAAAATTCTAAGACTAGGATCATCTGGTCCACTGTTCATCAATCCCACAACTTCTTATGAGATGATTTGACACTTACTTACACGACATAGCCATCAAATTTTAAAAGAAATCGTTTGAGTCCATCCATGTTAGCTTGTAAAGAGTTAGAAGCATCGACGATCATATCGGGAAATGATCTGACCATTAAATAGTTGGAGACCATTAGTTCAACCCACAAAATCAAGTTGTATAGCCCACCTGATCATTGGATCCACCTCATCTTTGACTGGGTCGGCTATTCGAACCCATAGAATTTCTTGAATAGTGTGGAACTTAGAAAAGCATCATTTGTGGGGCCTGAATCACCAAATCCGCTCTTGATTAACTCCAAGACCAAGTTATGAGTGACATACAAGCTAAGATTATAAGAAATTACTACATGGGCTTTAAATCCCACCACTCATCACTATGTGGATAGCCTTTGGACCCTAGGACCTTTCGAATAGGGATGGATTAATATCAGAGAAAAATCTAGCCATTAGATTCTTAGGAGTTCACATAAATCAAGTCATGGGGCCCGCCTAAGCTCTAGATCTACCTGGTCCTTGGTCAAAGGCCCTGATGGGGGCCTCCAGAGTGAATGAATGGAGTAGATTTGGAGATTTCATCATGGTGGACCCCACATAGGTGTTGCATGTGCACCAGGAGTGGTGCACTTGTTGTGTACTGGATTGAAAGAGCCGGTCAAAACATGTTTGACAGAGGAACACCCGAAGAAGGAAGTTCCTTCCTTTCTAATCTCCCGCCCGACCCGTTTAAAATGGGCAGATTTGGTGTGTTGATCTGTTGCCCACCAAGACAACCCATCTCAAAGATCCAAACCGTCCATCTTGTAGAGCCCTCAAGTACGACTAGACCCCAGCAAACTTCACGTGCTGGGACACCCATGCCAATGCACGATCTCAGGCACAATCCCACCTGTGTTCGTCCATTTTGTCGAAGACGAAAAAATGCATTTTTCTCTCCTTTCCACGCTGGCAAACCATGTGCTTTGCCTCTGCAGCATCCCATCCCTCCACTTGGAGCCATTAGAGCCCTCCAAACTAGGGCTTCCCCTAGCTATGATTCGAGCTTTCTCCCGCCGTCGCCGCAACTCGAAACCTAAGTCCATTAAGTAAAACCGTTAATCACTATCCCTTTTGTGGGTCCCACAGTGATCATTGGACCTATCCACACAATCCAAGTGCCTTAGATCGAGGCATGGGCCACCCGATTAAAACCCGCCATGATTATGGCCATCATCTTCTCCGTCCGTTTAAAAAACCCACCACTTGTATGTGGGTCCCACTTGTTGATCTAGACCATCCTTTAGGTAGGTCAGGGTCCCAAAAATTCATTCCCGAGGTATGATTGAAGCCATGCAAGGGTTTAGGGGTGATCAACATCTAACTGACATAATAACACCAAGTTTTCATGCAGATTAGAGGTCATGTTGTAGCTAATCTAGGGATTAGTGGTAGACCGTTTTAGGACCGAGAAATGTCTATAAATAGCCTCCTTTTTAGGGCCTTCCTTGCCCAAAATAGAAAGTTAAAAGAGTGAGAGAGTTGAGCGTCGTCCGCTGTTGCTGCACCAGCTCGAGTTGGGCCACTCAATCCAAATGTTGCTAGAAGCAACTGAGAGAGAGAGAGAGGAGAGAAATATGGAAGGAGGAAGGAGATAGTGAAACGAACGAAGGAGAAAGAGAGAGGCGAGGCTGCTGCTGTTGCTACTGCTACTAACCCAGTATCTGAGTTCTGGCCTGACTGAGTTGTTAGAGTGAGTTTAGCCATACCGTTTGGTCAGAAGAAGAGAAGAGAAGCAAAAGAAAAGAAAGAAAGAAAGGAAGGAGGAAGGAAAGAAGGAAGGAGAGGGATAGAGTGTTGTTTGCCTACTGCCACGTTAAGTCGCAGGCTCGGTCTGTCCGAGTCTGGATTCGTGCAGGTCCTTGAACATCTAGTTCCACTGCTGGACCTTCAGCAAAATAATAATAAGAAGAAGAATGTATAAAAATGAGAGAGAGAGGAGGACAGATCGAGTTTTGGTGGCTGCCGAGTCAACTCGGCCGAAACCGAGCTCGGCTGGGACGAGTTGGGTTCAAACCTGGTTTGGGTTTAGTTTGTCCAGACCCATTGCTAGATGTTCCAGGAGGAAATAAAAGGGGAAGAGAAGTAGAAGAAGAAGAGAGAGAGGAAAAAAGAAAGAAAAAAAAAAGAAAGCAAGGAAGAGAAAAATAGAGAGAGGGAGCTTTCTTTAACTGCTGTCAAGTCGACTTGGATGTCTTGCAGGTTTAATCCAGATTGGGGTTATTCAAGGATGAGTCGACAACTAGGTGAGCTGACTCCCTAATCATCTTCTATTAGTTAAGAAAAATATAGTAATAATAATAATAATAAGATAGGATATTGATCTTCTTGTGTTGGTTGAGTATAGGTATTTAGTAAAGGCTACTTTAGATCCCTCTCGTTGAAGTCAACTTGGTGTGGTCATTGCGATTGGATTCATGTTGATTCCGTCTAAGGTGAGGACTCACCCTTTGAGCTTCCCACTTAATTTCACCAATCTGAACATAGACGATGATATGATTTCTCTCATTAAGTTATTTACCTCAATATGTGAATACGCTAATTCGTTGTGCACTTAATTCCAGTATTAGATAATGAACATGTCTCTTTAAATATATCAAGCATAAATGAATTGATGATAACATGCTATCTTTATTTGTACATTTGTTAATTAATTGTATATTTGTTGCTTGTGATTAAGTAATGGAATGAATGAAACCTGTCATGAACTTACCATCTTACAGTCCATATTTGACTTACATGGCTTCGATCGCATATCTGCCTTATATGGCTTGGATCACACATTGCCTTACATGGCTTGGATCACATATATTTCCCTACATGGCTTGAATCGCTTATTTGCCCTTCGTGGCTTTGATGGAACATTGGTGCCCTTTTGTGGCTTGTTGGTCATATTCGCATATATTGTTGATTTTCAGGTCATCATGTGGAGTTCATTATGATTTTTGGGTGGAGCTGAAGTTCGTTTATCGATTTTCTAGCCATCTTGCGTAGTTCATGCAATTTTCGAATTACGCCAGAGTTCCCATGTTGATTCTTTCTTCATCTTGCGGAGTTCAGTCGTACCATGATTTCTGGGTGGATCTGAAATTCGCTTATTGATTTTCTAGCCGTCTTAGGGAGTTCACGTATGATATGATTTTCGGATTAAGTAGAGGTTTGTATGTTGGTTTTCTAGCCACTTACAGTCTTCTGTTGTACTGTGATTTCCGGGTGGAGCTGAAGTTCGTTTATCAATTTTCTAGCCATCTTACGAAGTTCATGTACGATATGATTTCCAGGTGGTCTAGAGTTTGTATAGTGATTGTCTCTTCATTTTGCGAAGTTTAGTCGTACCATGATTTTTAGGTAGAGCTGAAGTTCGCTTATCGATTTTCTAGCCATCTTGCGGAGTTCATGTACGATATGACTTTCAAGTGAAGTAGATATTTGTATGTTGATTCCCATTATGCGGAGTTCGTTATGATTTCTAGGTGGAGCGGGAGTTCGTTTATCGATTTTATAGCCATCTCGCGAAGTTCACGTACGATATGATTTTCAAGTGAAGTAGAGGTTTAAAAGTTGATTTTCTATTCACCTTGTGGAGTTCACTTGTACCATGTTTTTCAGGTGGAGCAGGAGTTCGCTTATCGATTTTTTAACCATCTTGCAGAGTTCATGTACAACGTGATTTCCAGGTGCAATAGAAAGTTGTAAATTGATTATTTGACTATTTGGACACATACACTTATATTACGATTACTATTATATTTTGTTTATGATGAGATTGTATTGATTGACTTAATTTTTTAGTATATAATCATAATTATGCATTGCGCTGTTTAATATATCCATTCTTATGACTTGCGATCTATCTTAGATTATGAATGATGAGTGTGTAATCTTAGAAGGTACTCCTCACTGTGATAGCCATTGACGCTATCAAAACATATTAGTTGATGCAGGTGTAGAGTGAGCCGATGTTGTTCACTAGGTTGTTAGAGCATATTGGGTAGTTGAGGAGCTAGACGGGGTCCCTGCGGCCCATATTAAGCTCCACCATTAGATGATAGATTTCTGTTGTTATTTAATGAACTTTGTTATTTGAGAATTGTATAAGTCCTGTATGGGTGCTACGTTTGGAATTTTGTGAGATTTATATGAGGAATTACTTATATGTGATGGTTATTACTTTAATCGAATAAGTGATAACATTGTTGATATAAAGAATTCATAATTAAACAAACTTTGGAGTCAGTAATATCCTAAACATTTTAAGCTTATAAGTCGCTAGATTATAGAATAAAGTGATGTCTTTATATACCCTCAATTTGATTATAATTTAGCTTCATTAAGGGCATGTATCCTCTCCAAATATGGTGTACAACTTCCTCCATTAGAAATTGGGATGTGAAACGCATTAAGCGTACGTATGTCAATCCCAAGTAGAGATTGTAATAAATTTATTAAATGCACGCATCTTGAATATGCTTCTTAACATGTGATCGAATTATATCGGAGTGCAAATGCTGGTCTATAATGTTGTTGATGTCTTAAATTTGTAAACAATAGGGTTTGTTGATGTCATCGACAGACCTTTTGATGCCATCGAGTAGCGGTTGATGCCATCGACAAGTGCTTGATGCCATCGAAAAAAATATGAAAAATCCATGTTTTGTTGTTAGAACATTTTGGTGTTTTACTTGATGTCATCAAAGGTGTTCAATGCCATCGAAGTCCCATCGAGCCTGCGTTTAGAATTGTGTAAGCACAGGGTTTGTTTCCATATTCACTGTGGATCGCCGATATTTTCAATGTGAATCATCGATATTCAGTGTAGATCGTCGATATTCAATGTGAATCATAGATATTCAGTGTGGATCACTGATATTCACTGTGGATCGCTAATATTCACCATAGATCGCTGATATTTTCACTATGAATCATTGATATTTTCACTGTGGATCATAAATATTCACTATGGGGTACTGATCCGACGAAAACAACCATAACTTTCTCGTTATATGTCCAATTTGGGTGATCTTATGCTTGTTGGAAAGGTAATTTGATGAATATTTAAATGGATATAGAATAATATTATTTTGAAACCATTTTATTACCCAAAAGTGGGCCCAAAGTTTATCATTTTATAGAATCGTTGATATTGACTATGGGTTACTGGTCCAATGAAAATGACATAACTCTCTCGTTATATGTCCGATTTAGGTGATCTTCTGCTCGTTAGAAAGGTAATTTAATGAAATTTAAAAGAGATTTAGAATAATCTCATTTACACACCATTTTATTTCATAAAATTGGCCCCAAATTTTATCATTTATTGTGGGATTGCTGATATTCATTGTGGGGTACCAGTCTTACAAAAATAGCCATAATTTCCTCATTATATGTCCGATTTGGTTAATCTTGTGCTTGTTGGAAATATAATTTGATGAAATTTTAAATGGATTTGGAATCATTTCATTTGTATATCATTTTATTAGAATAATAATTTAATGAACTTTTAAACGGCCACAACTCAGTCATTAAATGTTCGATTTAACCCATAGTGAATGATGATCTTTGGTCTAACTTTTGGGTAATCAAATGTTGTCTAAATGAGGCAATTCTAGAGGCTTTTAAAATTTCATCAAATTATCTCTCCAATGAGTATAAATCACCCAAATCAGACATGTAACAAGAGCGTTACGACTATTTCGTTGGACCAGTACCCGATAGTGAATATCAATGATCTCATAATAAATGATGAACTTTGAGCCAACTTTTGGGCAATAAAATGATATCAAGTGAGATAATTCTAAAGCTATTTGAAGTTTTATCAAATTACATTTCCAACGAGTATAAGATCACCCAAATCGAACATATAACGAGGGAGTTCTGGCCATTTTCGTTAGACCGGTACCCCATAATGAATATGCGCGATCCCGTAGTGAATGATGAATTTTGTGCCCAATTTTGAAAAATAAAATGGTATCGAAATGAGATGATTTTAAATTTATTTAAAATTTCATAAAATTGCATTTTTAGTGAGGATAAGATCACCCAAATCAAATATGTAACGAGGGAGTTAAGGCTGTTTTCGTCAAATCAGTACCCCACAATGAATATCTGTGATCCGAAGTGGAGATATCAACAATCCATAGTGATTATCAATGATCCACGGTGAATATCAATGATCTACAATGAATATCGACGATCTACAGTAAATATTAATGATCTGTCATACAACATTCATCCATTACAACATACTTACATCTCATCATTATTTCATTACATAAATTCATCGATTATAATAGTTGTCCATTACAACATTCATTCATTCCAATGTTCATCACATTAATCCATTACAAGATTCGTGCATCACAACATTCTTCTATACAAAATTTATCTATTACAACATCTTTCCATTATAAAAATTTATCCATTACAGTATTCTTCTGCACACTATTCTCTTTCACAAACTTCCGCTATTTATACCAATTTTTTTTAAAAAAATAATCTAAAAAACAACTATAATGGAAACCAATGAATAAAGAAGGAAGGGAGCCAAAAAAAGCACAATCTGTAACACCCTGAAATTTTCACGGCCAGAGTTTATACTCGTGCCCAAGAAAATTGTATGTTAATAATGTATAAATTGGATGCATTAAAAATCGCACCTTTTTTTTCATTTAGATCACATCCGCATACATTTAAGAAAGCAATATTCACGAGAAATAAAATTGACTATGTTGATTCTTTTATCAGAGTAAAAGAATCCAATAATCAAATGCCCTCTCAATGGGAGCTTATTACATTTATCGAGTTTGCAGCGGAAGTATAAAACTAATTCATAAAACTATATTCTTATTCTTTTGGTATAATCTTCCATAGAGGTCTTCAATCTGTACGTCACCTGCATCATCTGTACGGTTGGAAGGGTCAACGCCCTACTCATAGTGATGGTTATCCTTTAAGATTAACAATAATTCAAGAGATTCATGAAAGCGATGTAAGGGTTCTGATACGTCCCGTACTCAACTAGTACGAGGGTACCAGCATGTGCAAACAATCTACATGAGATGTATACCTAGCAAAGTGTGTGCGGCTCTTCATACATAGTGATCATTACAATGTGGAATACGATTCATAGAAAAACCTGGATCGCTACGCATTCTCACACTAAGGAGATTCACTGGCATGTCCGATGTTACCATGGATTTACGTGAACACCTCAAGGAGGCACAACACAGGAGTCGGATAAATTATGTGACATAATTTGTTCATGGAGCAACTATTTGTGACATCCAATCCTAAAAGTAATGTAACACGCATCGTAAATTAAGTACATCAATTTGTGTACCACTACCCAAAACCCATGAAATTACACGTCGACCAAGAGGGTCTCTACCCAGAGCACATTATGTCCATGATAAAATATTCGAATCACTAGTTGTGACACCTCTTAACACATCACTTGCACTTATAGACAACATAAGCCAAATCATGGGAGTTCTGGAATATTAAGACACGTGCCCGAGCCTCAAAGGTAAATAGCACAAGGCTAGTAAAGTAAGGAAGAGAGTAGCAATGGCTAACTCACAAAGAGGAGAGTGACAATGGTCAACTCAATAAAAGGAGAGTAGCAATGGCTAACTCAACAAATAGAAGAGTGACAATGGCCAACTCAATAACAAGGAGAGTGGAGTCGCAATGACCAACTCAATAAAGAGAAAAGTGGCAAGGGCCAACTCAATAAAGATGTAAAGGCAAGGGTAAGGCTTGTATCCATCGCCCCACATAAATTCATAAAGATCACTTGTAATTAACATCATATCATAATTCTCAAAAGGGTAGATAATTATTGATGATGAAATAATTGCAGGAAGAAAATTATAGCAACATGAAAACATAGTATGTAACAAGTAAGATAAAGCATATCAACTTAAATTACCGTAAGCTTAAAGGAATAAAACCCTCACCTTAGTGGTGATGTCGTTCCTTACTTAAGTTAGATGTTCAGGGGCGTATGATTAGGTTCCACTATATTCACCTGGTTTAAATTGATTATGTTAAATGTCAGATTAGAATAGGGGAAAAAAGGCATCATTTAAACCATTCCTCAAACGGTTCTACAAGTTGCCTAAGTTGATAGTCTTTCAACTTATGTGTTTTAGGCCTTTCCTATCATCGACTCAACTTGGCTTATAAATGGATTCCCATTATTGAAGGATAGAAAAATCTTGGAAAGGAAAGGAAGGATAGAAAATAAGAGGAGTTAAGAATCAAACCCGACTTCGGCGATTATACAGTGGGTGACAAACCTCGGCCTTCATGGTTTCTTCTTCTGTTTCTCTCTCTCTCTCTTTCTTTTCTTTTCTTTTCTTTTCTTTCTCTTTCTTTTTCTCTTCTCCTTTTCTTTTCTTTTCTTTTCTTTCTTTTTTTCTTTCTTTCTCTCTCTAGGCTGGAACATCCAACAGTGCCCTCTTTCTTTCTCTTTCTTTCTTTCTTTCTTTTTTCTTTCTTTCTCCTCCTAGTCGGACGAGGAGTTTTTATAGGTCACTGGGAGTGCGGAAGAATTACGTAGCTTTCTTTCTTGTGTAGTGGCCATCGATTCCTGCTTTAGATCCATTGATCCATTCCCACCAACATGTTGGGGACGATCTCATACTTGAATGCCCCAAAGATGCACAATTTTGATCACCTTTTCGAGACCAGAACTGTCCCCACCATTCAGTGATTGTTCAAGGAAGGTGAGCCCAGTTTCTAATGGCAGCATTGACTGTGGCCCTTCTTTGTTCAATCAGTCCTTCTTGGACGATCTGGATTTATTGTTTGACCATCCTTGGCCCACTATTTTCATGATCCGCTCAAGTTATACATAGCATCTAGAGGATTTTTTAAAGCGGATCTTGGAACGTGGTTAACGCAGAGAGACGCGGTGAACAAGGAAACATCTCCCTGTTTCCTTTCTTCTTTCGGACGATGTGGAGGTGGTCGGAGCTCCATCATCCTTAGTTTGGATGGCTCAGATTGAAGCTAAGATCCAATGGTCTGGGCGTCCTGCGTGTGGAACGTCTGAGATGCATTCAGGTTTCTTACTACTTGCGTTTGTTGCAGGGATCAGTTTTGCCTCTTGTTTGGATTTGGTGTGGAAGGAGTCAGGGTTTTGGTCGAATTTGGATGACCGACGAGATGAACAGTTTGGATCTTCCAGTCGTCTGATCGTGGTGGGCCATCCGACATTGTAAACGAACGCAGTCCGTTTGAACTGTGCTGGTGGGAAATGAATTTAAAAGTAGAGGTGGGCATCGAGCCGAGTTGAGTCAAGGTAGGCCAAGCTTGGCTTGGCTTGTCCATGATGTACTCGAGTTCGAGCTCGAGCTCGAGCTTGGCCTCGAGCTCAACATTGAAGCTTGGCTTGTTTGCTAAAGTTGTCGAGTCGAGTTCGAGTCGAGCTAGTGGTTCGAGTCGAGTCGAGTTTACCTCGAGTCGAGCTCGAGCTTGTTGGGTGAGAGAGTAATGGATTTTGTTCTTTGTCCTCCTCCATTGATGAAAAATTTAAAAATCTTAAGAGAATCAAAGTAAAACCCGATGAAAAAACTAAACAAAGTTTCAAATCGGATGAGGAAACCTGTAAAAACCGATCTGTTCTTGGTCTTCTTCCACCAGCAAAAATCCAAGTATTAGAAAAGAAACAGAGCAGAACACAGATCAGAAATCCAAGTAAAGAGCTCTAGCCAATCAGATCATTGGATTTCCATGAAGCTCTAACAAATCTAAGAAGAACTCGTCTCGAATTTCTTAGGTTTCTCACCTAAGAAGTAGATCTCAAGAGATTGAAATCATATTATTGTGGATCTGAAATAAAAACTGGTGGTGGTGGTCGGGGCGGGCGTGCGGCTGGCAGCGGGTAGAGAAAGAGAAGAAAGGGAAAGGGAAGGGGGTCCGTGCGGTCGGGTAGCGACTCTAGGGTTTATTTTTTATTTTTAAGTTTAAACTTAAAACTTATATTAATATATAGAGAATATAATATTTAATATATTTATTAATCGAGCTTAGTTGAGCTCAAGTTCGAGCTTCGAGTCAAGTTGAAATGCCCCCTTGTCGAACTTGGCTTGTACTCAACTCGAGCTTCAAATAATTAGTTCGGCTCGGCTCGGCTCGAATCAGCCATTCAAGCTGAGTCAATCCGAGCTGAGTCAAGCCGAGTCGAGAGAGCTTTTCGAGCTAGCTTGACTCGTGAATAGCCCTATTTGAAAGAAAGGACTTCCTTCTTATTTTCACGGTCAAGACAGCTTTGACTGGACTTCGTGTTCTGGTGTGGTGCGGGTGCGCTCCTGATGTGCACACGCGGTCTAGGTGTGGGGTCTGCTATAATGCTTTTGAGAAATCTACTCCGTCCATCCATTTTTCCATCTAATTTAAGGGGTTGAGCCCAAAGTTGAAGTATGTCCTATGATCAAGTGAATCATACCACATAAAATAGTGTGTTTTATGGTTTCCACTGTTGAAACCCTTCTAGGCCTTACGGTGATGTTTATGTGTCATCCAACCTGTTCATACAAACATAGATGAAGGCAAAACATGAATATAACCTTGATCCAAAACTTCTGTGGCCCCCATCAAATTTTCAACAGTGAATGTTCAGTTCAACTGTTTCCTATGGTGTGGTCCATTTGAACATTCTATATGCTTAATCTTTGGCATCAAGCATTAAAATCATCTAGTAAAATTGATGAGAGGAGCGGGTCGGATGTATTAATCATTTTGGACCTTAAGGTTACTGATGTGGTTCGACTTTGGAATGGCATGATGGGTTATCTTGAAAATTAACAAATGGATGGGTCGATCTATGAATGGAGACTATTCCCAACGGTCAGATTCACGTTTGGGAATGTATGTAAGGCCAAGTTAGTATGATTGGTACTGTACACATGTACGTAATAGGTTAAATTCTATAGTAACACTCGAGAACTTTCAATTCTTGGGTATTGAAATGTTTGGCGGTTACACAATCCCTCCCTCCCATGAAAAAACCAAGGAAGAAGGAAATGACTAAATGACCATTATACAGAAGAGCCCCACATTTTGAACCTACCCACATCTTACGTGGGGTTCATTAAGTTGTCTTGAAGCGTATCCATCCTATCCATATGTAGGGGGTTTTAATTTCATGTCGTTGGCCCAAGTTTGAGGGCAAAACTCATCACAGATGGATCACATAGGAGAAAATATTTCAGAATCAATGCACAACATTAGTGTAGTTGTGAGCCACAAAGAGCTTCAAACATATAACTCAAAGACCATTCGTCAGTTCATGATTGTCCGATTAGAATTAACATATTAGATCAACTAAGAAGTGAGTGAAATTGTGGTTTACACCGCTGATACTGAAGAAGGAATCTAAGCTAAGGTCCTAGAGGGGGGTGAATAGGACTTTATCAATTATTTTTACCTATTTCAAGTCTTGATTGCCTAACTTAAATAATCATTCAATTTTAACCAAGTTAGGCAAAATAACTCTAATGGCTTCCAAGCTATTTAGAGGTTCCAATCACAAAGGTTATAATGGATATGCAGAATATAATGACTAGCCTAATGTTGTGTGCTTGTATGTGGAATGTGTTTCCTATCAATAAATCACATTCATTTAATCATGTATACTAAATTAAATATTCAAGCATATATAAGCATAATTAACTAGATGCGCAAATAACAATTCCAAACACAAGTATTTATAGTGGTTCGGCTACATGCCTACTCCACTCTCGGCATCCACACTCAATCCTAGAGTGCACTAGATTTCACTATCAATGGTTTTAAACAGGTTCACCAATAACCTTTACAGTCTTACACTAAGGATACAATTTATGCTCTCCGTAAAAGCAAAGGTCCTACAGTTATAACCCACATTTAGGCCCATCGGTCAAGGGCCCACACTAGGCACCTACTGTTTAGACCCACTGGCTAAGGTCCCACACAAGGCACCTACGTTTAGGCCCACTGGCCAAGGCCCCACACTAGGAACCTTCTTTTAGGCCCACCAGCCAAAGTCCCACACTAGGAACCTACTTTTAGGCCCACCAGCCAAGGTCCCACACTAGGAACCTAATCAAGTTTGTGGATAGCAAACTCTTAGTCTCAATTGTACACGAGAAAAGAGACTAAACTTTTAAACTCTTATAATGACACTTATCGGATTGAGTTCTCTCTTGTAGCTTGTCTCGGGTTATTAGATCTCCACGCTCTCGTGCTTAAATCATCTTCATGGTGCTCCCCTAAACGCATAGCTTGGATTTACCTGTTGGCTCAACTTCACGATAAAAAACCTTACATAAGATGTAATTAAAAAGGTGACCAAGGTTATAAGAGTTGGTTGAATCTCATATCTAGGATAATGAGTGGATTTCCTAAGGGATTCAACCTATGGACGCTCTAGAGTATCAAAGAACTAATGATATTCCTATTGGTTTGGTCTTTGTAGTCTAGAGAAGGCACGAGTTCACGTTCTTCATTAAATAGGAGCTTTGAATGCTCATAGGAGTAAAGGATCACAATGAAGAGAACATGAACTCGTATGGATAAAGTCTAAATGGGCTAGGATAAGCTTGAGATACATTAGAGACTCTATGGTGCTTATTTTCACTGATTTTGTAAGTTTCTACAAGCCGTTTTTATATACAAAAGCTTCCAACGGATAGAAAATGGCTAGTTTATGGTGCTACTGAAGTCATCTTCGGTATCATCGAACCTACTTCGGTGGTACCGAAATACCATTCGTGTTCGGTGGTACCGAAATACCATTCAGTTGTACCGAATTAATTCTTCAAGTTACTGATCAAAATAAGTCCCTTTCGATGACTTCGATTTTTGTTCATAGGTGGTCGTTGGTGTCACCGAATTATCCAGTCGGTGATATTGAATTATAGTCTTGATGTTGTTAGACAGTTTTGAACCCCTTCAGTAACACCGAAGGTATCTTCGGTGATACCAAAGGTGCCATTTGGTAACACCTTCTTCCTACCGAAAGTGAACAGTTTTTCCTATCAGTTCTTTTAATCATTCAACAACTTTTTTTTTACACACGCACACACACCCCACACACTTACGCTAGTGGAATTTCACCACCCATGGATACTCGAACCCTTGACCGGGTGTTGAAACTCTCGAGAGTCTACCACCCAAGCAAGAGTAAGGATCCAATCATTCAACAACTTGGGATATGCATAAGCCAACACTATAGGATATAAAATATGGACTTGAGATTGGCTTAGAATAGATGACCTAAGTAGGTATTCCTATTTGGGTTGGGATCATCTATTTGCAAGGTTAAGATCACAGAAGTAGTTCTTTGTCTTCAATATGGCTTTGATGCTTCTGATCCAGTTGCATTGCCGGTCTTCACTTTTCAAGAACTCATCCAACTACAAGACACAACTAGTCATGACAAAATGGGTACAAAGAAGTACACCAACAATCTTCCCCTTTGTGAATTACGTGACAAAAATAACCTAACCTACTACTGTGTCATGGTCCATACCAATGACATACCATAACAAAATGAATTACATATCAAACATATAGATTTACAACTCAAGACTTTACATGTAATACAAAATCATGCTGACCCCCCCCCCCGCTTAGTGTTTACTAAGAATAACCTGTAATAAGGGAAACAAACAATTTCTGTAAGAAAGAAACATTGTTTTGGTGGGTAGGTTTCTTCTCCTCCTTTTTGTTAGTTATTGGCAAAGAATTTATCAAAAAATATTCTAATAACATTGAAATAATAATCCAGAGGGTAAGAGAACAAATCATATAATGATATAAGTGTAAAGATCATCATCCAAATATGGAAATATATCATCATAAGCAGGAAAATCATATGTTTGATAGAAAAGATAACAATAAAGAGAGTATCTAACATGAGTAGAAAAGATAATACAAAAACTTCATCAAAATTACTACCCTAGGATTGGGTAGATTAAACCATCATCTAAAAACCAAAAAGAGCCCTTAAGGGCATAAATATCCAAAAAAAAATGTACTATGATTCAGCAATAACACAGTAAAGATCATCGGGACGATCCACCCTCATACGGTGGGATATAAGAATGGTGAGTCAGAAGCAATTCAATGATGTGCTCCCCAGTATGTTGAAGAGCGTCAAGACGTAGTTCAATCTTGGAGAGTCGATTTTTGCATTGTCAAAGGCGAGCTTCTATATTTGATTGCCCTTCAAGAAGTTGACGAACTGGATCGTTCTAGCGAAGGAGGCCCCCAGTGCTGACTGATAATGGACTTGGTGTAGGCACTGGGGTGTGACAAGAGTCCCAGCCAGTGGCCATGAGAGCGTCTTGAGCTTCTTCGCCGCTCCTACATTCCTGATGAGTTTCGATGATTTTTAACTGGAGTAAGTTTTTCTTGGTAAGATGCATTGCGGGATAGATTGTATCACGAGTAGGTGACATTGTTAGAAACTTAGAGAGTTTGCAGATGATACTTAGAAAGGAAAGACTTATGTGGTGAATACCTTTAACAGTTTTAATTAATTATCTCAAGATTAGAGTGGGTAGACATATTTTTGTTCTCCGATAGATATCACATAGGGTATTTAGGGCAACAGGCGAAATCAGATCTCCAGAAACTTCACAGGGATATGCATTGGTGCTTAGTATCTGGTGAAGTACTTTTATGGTAAAGTCCAGATGCAATGAGGACAAGTAGTTTATTCTATTTCCAGATATCATTGACTTATCACACAGTGTTTTAATCACTTCTTTCCAGACACTCGGATCATCTAAGCAATGATCGGTTGGTGAGATATGTGTGACTGGAAGATCCAAAAGTTCTCCCAACATCAAAGGAGTGATCTCCTTAGTTTGGTTCATGTAATTGATGTTGATCGATGAAGGATCATCTCGAGTATTATGACAAAAATTTAAAAATAAGATCATATTGTATTTCTCCTCCTAAGTAAAGGACGTTGTCCCACCCTCATTGATTTTAGATAGATATTTATCCCATATGACTCTATGAGACTAGGTCTGATAAATCGATCAAAGGTAAATTCTTTTACCTTGACATTAGAGTGCAGATAAGGAGTATAGGGTCTGATTTTTCTAGATGAGGTTTCTCCTTTCGCATCTTCCTTTCCTTTATTCTTGACCATATTGTGCTGAAATCATAAGTTAAAACAATAAGTACATGAATAATAACTAATATGAAAAGATGCTTGTATCTTATAGAAACAAGAACATACGCACATATAGATCATACAGTGAGTTCCTATCAAAATAGTTTTTTTTCCTGTGTATTTCTAATTCAGTAGGTTGTTTTGGAAAACAATGGTATCCTTATAAGAGTTGATATGCAGTATGAAGTGATTTAACTTTTTCACCATTTCAATCAACACCAAAACCCTCAGATAGTGTGTAATGGGACAAGGTTTAATCTGGCCAAGTTTTCATTGACATTTTTGCACACACAATCTTTTGTAAGAATTTTGCAGTAATGGGCCTGGAAGGATTAGGGTTTAAGCCTAGTTCTGGTTGATTCTTCAATGTCATGTTTCTTCTTGGATTGGCTTTTCTCTAGACGGGGATGACTCCATTATGCAAAGTAAAGTAAAATGATAAATGACATGGCAAATGATCCAGGTTTAGAGATGTATAGAGAAAGCAATAGGATTTACCTTGGTTTTTATTGATTTGTACAACCCTTCAACCAAACTTTGGAAGAAATAAGAAATAGTCTAGCGGAACTAGGCAATGAAGGAATTAAATGACTTGACGCATCTCGATTTCGGTAGCACCGAAGGTAAGTTCGGGGTTATCGAAGTATTCTTAGAACTCAAAAGATCTTTAAGGAATGATTTTCCTACTATGTACAATTCTAAAATAGGATTCCATGGTATAATTGAGAGTGAAAATCCGGCATGACATTATCAAAATGTTTAGAGGCCAAGAATCCTCAGATTTAACAATTACACCAAGCATCAGGCTTAATCCTTTGGTTTGACTCTAATGCTTATATAGGAGGCATGATCCTCAGATATACCAATTTAGTCCAAATGAACCAATAATCGTTTATTAGAAGTGGTTGATCAATAGGTTAGAAGTATTGTAATATATGTATCAACCTTCTTTGGTTCTAGGCAAGTATCATATTATACATGACATTTCAAAAGATATGCATGATACTTGTTATATATGGAGTTGTTTATCATGAACGTACTTTTTATCAAACTCCAAGGATGACCAAGAATTTGTTTGTAAATTGATTAAAAAATCAATTTTAATCAATTGATTTTTAAGGATCTAGAATCAATTTTAAGTAACTGTGATTTACTTCTTGATCAATTATTAATATTATTATTATTATTTTTATTATTTTTGTCAACATCTCCCCTCTTTTGTTTTTTGAAAGTTGTTGACACATTGGCAAGTATATTAAAGGATGGGTCAAGGAAACTTGTTGATTTACATGGACCAAACGTTACAAGGCCCCGAGTCATTTCCAGAGCACTAGTGTTTATTTTGTGTTACCCATTTGGTAACCATTTTCTTTGAGCTAGAGGAGTATTTTTCTGAGTGACTTCCAAATAATTTAAATGTGACTTTGTGATTTATCTTGGAAGTAACATCAGATTTCTTGACCATAAGACATTCCTATTTGTAATGTCCTATCTTTCCCCAATGATGGCAAACAACCGGATCTTTCTGATTTGGAGTAGTTGAATTTGTCATCATTGATGAGGTAGAGAAGGATTTCGATTTATATCCTACGTCTGTCATACTTTTGGATTTTCTTCCCATGCCTAGAAGTTTCTCAAGTTTTTCATTGCTTTGAGTAAACTTTCGGGTTAGTTCAGCTATCTGATCAGAATATTTTACTTCCATTTTTAGTTTCTTATTTTTTCTATTTAATTTTTCAACTTTTAATTCTAGAAGTTCAATTTTCTTGATCAAATTGTCAAAGTTATGCTTTTAACTCTAATTCATCTCCCCTTTTTAATTTCCTCAAGATTAAGTTCTTCTTCCTCATTCGAATTTTTAAGATTGACTGTAGTAGTGGAGGCCATGAGAATCTTTAATGATTTTGTGTCTCCATCACTATTTGATTCATCTGAATCTGAATTTGAGTCATCAGTGCCATCCCAGGTAGCTGCCATGGCTTTTCCTTTAGATTTCTTTATAGGGCATTTCGTGGAGATATGACCAAACTTTTTACAATTGTAGCATTGAAGCTCTTTGGACTTGTTGAATTTTCCAGTTTGGCGCTTGTGGTCCGGTTGAGCTCTCTTGTTGTTGTATGGTCTTCCACTGTTCCTATTAAAGAATCTTTTGAAATTTTTAGCTAGGAGGACAACTTCCTCATCTTCATCTTCATTATCACTATCTTCTTTCTCTATTGTATTTAGGTTATTAAAGGTTTTGAGAACAATATTTTTGAATTTTGTGGGTGGTTTGAAGTGTAGTTCAAAGGTCTATAGGGAACCTACTAGTTCTTCTACTTTCATTTCTTCTATATTTCTACACTTTTCAATGGTGGTGACCTTGGAGTTAAAACGTTCCAGTAGGGATCTTAGAATTTTCCTACTTATTTTAGGTACCAGAACTTTTTTCTCCAAGTCCACCCATGGAGTTGCATATACCATTTAATTTTGTGAAAAAGTCCATGAACATCTCATCTTCTTCCATCTTTATTTGTTCAAATTGAGACGTAAGGAGTTGAAGCCTAGACATTTTTACTGTATCGGTTCCTTCATTGGTAGTTTCCAATAACTCTCATGTTTGCCTTAGAGTTTACACACATACTTATTTGATGAAATACTTCTTGTGAAACTCCGCAGCAGATTGCATTCATGGCTTTGGCTTCACATATCCTCATCTCTTTGTCATACTAGGTCCATTTGGCCTTCGGTTTGGGTTTGGCGATTGTTGTGCCATCCTCAAGAAAGATTTGTTCTGTTGGAGCAGTATATCCATTCTCAACAATTTCCCAAACATCATCATCTATGGCCTGGAGAAAATATATCATTTTGGCCTTTTAATATGCATAGTTTGTACCATTAAAGATGGGTGGTCGTGAGACAAATGGTCCATCTCTTCTGCCCATAATTCTTTCATCAGACATGATCTTCCTCTAGGTTATTAGACCTTTCAGAGGAACCTCACTCTGATATCAATCGAAATTGTGGTTTACACCGCTAATACTGAAGAAGGAATCTGAGCGAAGGTCCTAGAGGGGGGGTGAATAGGACTTTATCAATTATTTTTACTTATTTAAAGTCCTGATTGCCTAACTTAAATAATCATTCAATTTTAACCAAGTTAGGCAAAATAACTCTAATGGCTTCCAAGCTAGTTAGAGGTTCCAATCACAAAGGCTATAACGGATATGCAGAATATAATGACTAGCCTAGTGTTGTGTGCTTGTATGTGGAATGTGCTTCCTTTCAATGAATCACATTCATTTAATCATGTATACAAAATTAAACATTCAAGCATATATAAGCATGATTAACCAAATGCACAAATAACAATTCCAAAAACAAGCATTTATAGTGGTTCAGCTACGTGCCTACTCCACTTCCCAGCATCCACACTCCATCCCAGAGTGCACCGGATTTCACTATCAATGGTTTTAAACAGGTTCACCAATAACCTTTACAGTCTTACACTAAGGATACAATTTATACTCTCTGTAAAAGCAAAGGTCCTACACCTAAAACCCACATTTAGGCCCGTCGGCCAAGGTCCCACACTAGGCACCTACTGTTTAGGCCTACTGGCCAAGGTCCCGCACAAGGCACCTACGTTTAGGCCCACTGGCCAAGGTCCCACACTAGGAACCTTCTTTTAGGCCCACCAGCCAAGGTCCCACACTAGGAACATACTTTTAGGCCCACCGGCCAAGGTCCCACATTAGGAACCTAATCGAGTTTGTGGATAGCAAACTCCTAGTCTCAATCTTACATGAGGAAAGAGACTAAACTTTTGAACTCTTATAATGACACTTACTTATCGGATTGAGTTCTCTCTTGTAACTTGTCTCAGGTTGCTAGATCTTCGCGCTCTCGTGCTTGAATCATCTTCATGGTGCTCCCCCGATTGCGTAGCTTGGATTTACCTGTTGGCTTAGATTCACGATAAAAAAACCTTACATAAGATGTAACTAAAAAGGTGAACAAGGTTATAAGAGTTGGTTAAATCCCATATCTAGGATAATGAGTGGATTTCCTAAGGCATTCAACCTATGGACGCTTTAGAGTATCAAAGAACCAATGATATTCCTATTGGTTTGGTCTTTGTACTCTAGAGAAGGCATGAGTTCATGTTCTTCATTAAATAGGAGCTTTGAATGCCCATAGGAGTGAAGGATCATAATAAAGAGAACATGAACTTGTATGGATAGAGTCTAAATGGGCTAGGATAAGCTTGAGATACACTATAGACTCTATGGTGCCTATTTCCACTAATTTTGTAAGTTTTTACAAGCCGTTTTTATAGACAGAAGCTTCCAACGGATAGAAAATGGCTATAAAATGGCTAGTTTACGATGCTACCGAAGTCATCTTCGGTATCACCGAACTTGCTTCAGTGGTATCGAATGGAGTATCGAATTAATTCCTCAAGTTGCTGATCAAAATAAGTCCCTTTTGATGACACCAATTTTTGTTCATCGGTGGCAGTCGGTGTCACCGAATTATCCAGTCGATGATACTGAATTATAGTCTTGATGTTGCTGGACAGTTTTAAGCCCCTTCGATAACATGAAAGATTTCTTCAGTGATACCAAAGGTGTCATTCAGTGACACCTTCTTCCTACTAAAAGTGAATAGTTTTTCCTGTTTGTTCTTTTAATCATTCAACAACTTGGGATATGCATAAGCCAACACTATAGGATATAAAATATGGACTTGGGATTGACTTAGAATAATGACCTAAGTAGGTATTCCTATTTGGGTTGGGATCATCTATTTGCAATGTTAAGATCGCAGAAGCAGTTCTTTGTCTTCAATATGGCTTTGATGCTTCTGATCCAGTTGCGTCGCCAGTCTTCACTTGCAAGAACTCATCCGACTACAAGACACAAATAGTCACGTAATTGACAAACATGGGTGTAAATAAGTGTACTAATAGTGAGTTGAATTTCAATTTTGGGTGCAGCACGTTCCTTTTTAAAAGACCATTCACTTTTCGAGATAAAAGCATAACTTACAAAGTGTAGTTTTGGCACTAGAGTATTTTTATCATTCTAAAAGTTAAAAAGTAAATTTAAGCCAAAATTCCTTATTTATGGTCCATACACCTTATATGACCGCCTGTACGAATAACCCTTGTAATAAAAAACCCAAAAGTACTCGACTACCACCAGGATGATCCATTTGTGTGCGACCCAGATAGTGGACCTTACCTTGATGTTTTCTAAGTTATTTTAGGAAACGGTCTAAAAAATCAAGCAAATATAAAACTTAAATGGACCACTCAGTGAGGATTGAATTTCTGCCGTTAAAAGTTTCTTGGAGCTGCAAAAGTTTTGGATCAAGCTGCTATTTGTGTTTTCCCTTCAATCCAGGTACGTGATCTTATCAATAGAATAGATGGAAAGGACTCTAAGAAGATTTTAATGGTAAACCTTTATAATGACCACTTTTTCTTGTGTTGTGGTCCACCTGATATGTTTATCTGCTTCTTTTTTGAATATATTCTGAAGAGAAAATTACCACTGTAGACCTCACCTTTTATCCAGCGTCTTTTATGAAGGATCCAAACCTTACCTTCCCAACTTAGACTTTGCATGTACGGTCAGAGTATCTGAGGATGAAAATACCCATTGTAAGACTCGTATCCTAGTCCGTACTGTTTTGTCGACTGTCGCGATCCTTCCCGTCGAAGTCCCGCAATCCGTGACCTATAATCGATGCTTACGCGCAACCCTAAGTCGTATCCTGTAGATTTAAGTCAGCTTAATCCGAGACTTATATCATTGCGACCGTACCGTCGCCGCGATTCCAACGCCATGACTAACACACCGATCCGATACCCTAGCAGGGAGATGCGAGCCGGCGTTCAGTTCAAAGAAAAATACTGTACATTTGCAATCCCAAGAGAATCTCTACAACATGTCCCATCAATCAATCACTCAAATCATTCAATCAATCAATCAATGCTTTCTTTCTCCCCAAGTTAAGCAACTACCAAGTCAACTCTTTCTCACCCTCTCTCTTACACACCCATACATGTCAAGTACACCATCACCTCACCCATCACTCACATCCATCGTCTCCCTTACAACCACCATTCTCTCTCTCTTTCTCTACACCATTTTTCAAGCCATTCCAAGCAACCAAAAACCACACGTCCAAGCATTTCATGTGAGAGAGAAAAGTGAGTTTATGTATGGCCCACTTTCCATCCCAAATCCATCATCCTAGCCATTTAAACTTTATCTTCCACCATCAAAGTGAAGCACAAGGAGATTGGCTTCCCAATGGACCAAGAAGATCGAACGGTGGGTGCTCCTATAAGCTAGTTTTCATGTTTTTATGATGGGCCAAATGAGGCCTACCGATTGATGGTATGGATCTCACTTTGGACTCTAGGTGTGGCCGATGGCCTACCTTGATGCTCATGATCATTCCATGATGGGGCCATTCTCCATGGACCCCATCATGATGTTTATTTTCCTTGCATGAAAAGAGGTCATCTAGACTCTCCATTTTGGGTGGAGAAGGGATCTCCACCATTGATCTTTGATTTGGTGGGCCTACATGTATTGAGACCCACTTGATGTATGATTGAATGCAAGGGAGGGCTCATAGTGGCGAAGCCCTCCATCACACGTGTCCCACTCCCTTTCTCTCTCTCTCCCTCTCTTTTTCATTTCTTCTTGTATGATAATGTTGCCGTGTGGCCCACCTAGATGGACCCCAGCATGAAGCATGTATTTGGTCCAAGTCATCTGTGGGTGGGGCCCACTTTACATATGTGTTGTGTCCACACCATCCATCATTTGGTGGCCCACCTGAGCAGGGCCCACCTTGTAAAGTCGTTTGCCTAAAACCGTCTAGCGTCCAGGGATGCTGGACGTTAGCTGAACAAAAAAAAGGATTTTCTTTGGGTTTTGGGGTGGACCGCTTATGCAGGCCTCACCTTGATGTATGAGTTCAATCCACGCTGTCCATCCTATTTACCAACTCATTTTAGGCGTTGAGCCGAAACATGAAGCTGATCCAATCTTCTGGCAGGCCATACTTTTGAAAACAGTGATTTTCACCATTTAAAGTCACTTTAAATTTTCTACACGCTGAAAGATGCCCAATATTGGGCTTGATGGATTTGTTATGGGTTGTAGAAACCAGTGGGCGGGGTGGATTCTTCCAATGTGGGCCCCATGTGCGAAAAACCTTGAAAAAATGAGATTTCAAAAAATATATATATAAAAACAAATTTAGGTGCAATGCCTGCTGCTGCTGTGCAGCGGGATGCTGCTAGCGTCACTGTGCACGGACAAGGACCCATAGTCCCTGCCGTGGGCCCCACCATGATGTTTGTTTGTCATCCAACCCATTCATTAGGTGGGCCACTTCCAGTAGCAAGCCCCCTCCAAAGATCAGCCTCCTCCAAAGCTTAGGTGGTCCATGTCATCGGAAACAGTGGGGTGAACCGTCTGCCCTTGAAACCCATTTTGGGTTCACATAAGTTTTAGATCATTACGAAATTTATTTTTCCTCTGCCTCCAGGTCTGCGTGACCTTAGTAGCAGATTGGATGGAAGTTTTACATTATGGTGGGACCCACCTTGAAGTGGATTGGCTGGTGCATCTCACATGGCTGGTGAATTGACATCACTAAGTCCTGTAGCCTCCATGAGGTATGTGTTTCATTCACCACCGTCCATAGCTTGGGATGGTGGAAACCACCATGATTTATGTGTTTTATCCACACCGTCCACACCTGGACGGTGGGACCCACCATGATGCATGTGCCGCATCCAAACTATCTAGCCATTTTGAAAGCTCATTTTTGGGCATGAGTTAAAGAACGAATCAGATCCATAGTTCATGTGAACCCCCCACCATGATGCATGGTCATCCAACCACTTGAAAGCTCATTTTAAAGCTTGAGTTCAAAAATGAGACAGATCTAGGAATAGGTGGACCACATTATAGAAAGTAGTCGGTTTGAAGGTCCACCATTAAGACCCTTGGGCTACTAAGTTTGGGACCAAATACGATATTGGTCTTTCCTTTTAATTCAGGTTTGTGAGGCCTCATAATTAGATTGGATGGGAAATAAATATTATGTTGGGCCTTAGGAATTTAATGGTGAAAATCATTACCACCACTTGTATTTGGGTGTGGCCCATTTGATATGCATATGGCCCATGTGACTAGGCCCCTTAGTGCAGCCCATTTGGTGAGGCCCACCTTTGATATATTTATGGCCCATCTGTGAGGCCCACCTTGATGTACTTTGTGGCCCATCCGTTAGGCCCACTTTGATGTATTTTGTGGCCTAATTGAGAGGCCCACTTTGATATACATGTAACTCATCAGGATGTATCTTTGACCCATGAGCGGGGCCCACCTATTGTGTGTTTTGAGGTACAGGTGCAGGGCCCACCTGTTATATATTTGAGGCCCGTGTATTGAGGCCCATTTTGATGTATTCTAGGGCCCATGGGTTGAGGCCCATTGTGATGTATTAGGGCCCATGGGTTGAGGCCCATTATAATGTATAAAGGCCCGTGGGTTAAGACCCATTGTGATATGTATAGGGCCCATGGGTTGAGGCCCATTGTAATGTGATTCTACCATGGTTTATGTGTTGATCTTTATGGCGGGCCATGACTTAGGAGCAATGTTGGTTTGACGTCCACATTATAAGGATAATATTGGTTAAATGTCCACATTGTACTTCTCCCTAGGGCCCATTGATAGGCCCGTACTTGTTGTGCGTAGGACGTCTAGGCCCATCTTCGTTGTGAAGATAGTTCATAAAATGCTTAGTATAACTCCATGATTCATGCCCATACGCATCATATGTATGTCTGATATGAGAAATGTTTGATCATAGCATACGCCATTGGACAGACTATTTACGGGACTCCTTATGAGACAGAGTACCCACATTATCGCGTTGTACGCGCAGGATTTCTGCATGACTGGATAGTGTGACTCATGCATCTCGTATATGTGTGACTTGATCATTATACACCCTAGCGACATCAGGGTCGTGGCCTCCACAGGCACATCGTGGATGGCTAGATGGGACACCGAAAATATTTGGTTCTAGCACTATGGGCACTTAGGATGTCCTTGGGTAAAAATCTCAGAACCTCCGAGGCCAGGAGTAGCCCCAACATCTAGACCAAGTGGAACATAAGTGCCAGAGTGCTGAATGTCCTCCGAGGCCAGGATTGCTACTCCTGGCCAGTCCACTAAAGAAAACACGCATCACGAGTATATTTTAA
Source organism: Magnolia changhungtana (assembly GCA_030180095.1). Taxonomy (NCBI): domain Eukaryota; kingdom Viridiplantae; phylum Streptophyta; class Magnoliopsida; order Magnoliales; family Magnoliaceae; genus Magnolia; species Magnolia changhungtana. The sequence goes on along the minus strand of JASAUF010000322.1, from coordinate 8,465,308 downwards.
TATATTGCCTATTGTATGAAGCTTGCATCTGGGTTTTGGTTTCATCTATGTATATATCATCTGATGAACATGATGGATTACACATAAAACATCATTGTGGGGCGTAACAAGATTTCTACAGTTGAATCACTGTTTCCTTTCGTATGATCCACCTGATATTTGGATATGCTACGATTTTGGGCTTAAACCCTTAATATAGATGGAAAAATGGATGAATGTCGTGAATAGTCTACATACATTCAAGGTGGGCCCAAATCAGTTAACTCAGTATGATAAAAGTGTACTGATCAAACTGATTTCAAATTTTAAGAGTTCTTAGTCTATTTGACCTATTTCTCGGCAATATGCTCAAGTTGTCGTCGACATTTTCGGTTCATGATTGGTTGAATTCCCTGAATAATTTATGAAATTAACAGACAAATGATAAAGATATGACCGGAAACATCCATAGATTGATGTGATGTAACGAAAAAATCTATGAACCGCTTTATCATTTTCATTAATTGCTTGGTCAACTTCACCGTAGTACTCGATGAATTTCAAGTGAAGCTCGTTCAATTATGTGTTAGGCTAGTTCAATTTCATTTCAAGTTCATTGAAATTCATGTTACCCTCGTTGAATTTTATGTTAGCATCGCTGATTTCAAGTTAGCGTTACTGAATTTCATGTTTCTCTCGCTCAATTTCTAAGTTGACTAACTCAAATTTCAGTTTGCCTCGCTCAATGTTAAGCTTGCTCCGCTCAATTTTCAGTTTGCCCCGCTCAATTTTCAGTTTGCCCCGCTCAATTTTCAGTTTGCCCCACTCAATTTCCAGTTTTTCCAGCGCAATTTCTAGGTTGCCTCGCTCAAATTTCAGTTTGCCTCACTCAATTTCAAGTTTGCCCCACTCAATTTGCAGTTTCCCCAGCTCAATTTCTAATTTGCCTCGCTCAATTTCAAGTTCGACCCTCTCAATTTCAAGTTTGCCCCGCTCAATTTCCAATTTGCCCTGCTCAATTTCAAGTTTGCCTCACTCAATTTTTAGTTTCCCCCACTCAATTTCTAGTTTGCCTTGCTCAATTTCAAGTTTGATCCGCTTAATTTCAAGTTTGCCCCGCTCAATTCAGTTTGCCCTACTCAATTTCAAGTTTGCCTCGCTCAATTTCCTGTTTGACCCACTCAATTTCTAGGTTGCCTCACTCATTTTTCCAGTTTGCCTTTCTCAATTTCTAGGTTGCCCCGCTCGATTTATAGGTTGTCTCGCTCATTTTCTAGTTCGCCTCACTCATTTTGATAGTTTACCTCGCTCATTGATATTCAAGATAAACATCTCCATTCTACATTATCTTCAACTTAATTCCAGGTGTTCTTTTTGCAAATCTCTCAAACTCTACTCTCACGGCACCAATAAATTCATCGACAAACATGTTCTCCCCAGGTCTATATAACATGAAGTCTATGATAACGCCGTTAGGTAATAGAATTTGAAACTTGAACACTTCCTCTCCCACTCATCCGAGGATTCTACTTTGCCCCGCTCCATTTCCAATTTCCCCCGCTCATTTTTCAGTTTGCCCCGCTTAATTTCAAGTTTGCCCCGCTCAATTTCCAGTTTGTCCTGCTCAATTTCCTTATTTGTCCTACTCAATTTCAAATTTGCCCAGCTCAAGTTCCTATTTACCCCGCTCAATTTTAAAATTTCCCCACTCAATTTCCTATTTGCCCTACTCAATTTCAAGTTTGCCTCGCTCAATTTCTATGTTGCCCCGCTCAATTCATAGGTCGCCTCACTCATTTTCTAGTTTGCCTCACTCATTTTGATAGTTTGTCTCACTCAATTTCTGGTTTTTCCTCGCTCAGTTTCTATCTCGATTTCATATGAAGCTTGTTCAAATTTATCAAGTGCTACATTGTTTTCAATTATGTCTGATTTTGTACACTATGATTCACTAAGTATCTTATGAACTTTATGTTTGATATGTTTTTCAATTCATGTTTGTAGGTGATGAATCTTCTACTGTAATCTCAAACCCAATCTCTAGGTGTACACTGAAATGGTGGTTTGAGAAGGTGAAGGGTGGAGTGGAGAAGAATGATAGGTGGCTAAATTTGTTTAGCCAATTCCCATTTTCATTTTTATTGCATATTACATCCTTTAGATTTGTAAGGGCTTTATTTCACCTTCTTTTTCTAATATATAAAAGTGATCTAGTATTTGAGATTAGGGGGAGATGATTGCAGTTCACGGAGATGGACTTCACCCTTATTATGGGGCTTAAGACCAGAGAGCTTACAATACTGAAAAATTGTCCAACTACGAGTACATTAAAAGACAAATACTTCAAAGAATACCTAGTTTTAAAGAAGCACTTAATGGATGTGTTTGAAAGATTAGTTGACACCAATAAGCATGAGGATGTCGTGAAGGTTGTCCTACTTATGGTTGTGGAGTGCTTTGTTAAGGGAACCGAACCAAAAACCATGTGTAACATGAATTATATACACCTGGTTGACTCACTAGATGATTTCTATAGCTATCCTTGGGGTAGTTTGGTATACAATTCAATGTCGCAACGAATCAAAGCTGGCATTGTCGCATCAAGTGCCCCTCGCTACACTGTCTATGGTTGTAACGTTCCTCTACAAGTACGAACACTTCTTATTTTCTACATGATTACAGTCTATAGTCAATTGTGAATTTTTAACCTGGTGTAATTTCATTATAATAGATATGAGAGGTAGAGAGATTACCGGCCCTACGAGAGTGTATTGTTTTGTATGTTCCCCATCAAATTCCACTCTTCATTCAATATCGAGGCTATAAGGGTTGGAGGTATAACAAAATACATGTTATTTTTTAGAGTAAAGCTGTAAGTATATATATATTTCTCTAGTATTTACTTCACTTAATTTGACATATACACTCTTTTTATTAACATTAGTCTTTGTTCTTTTACAGACATTGGTAGTAATAACCTTAGAACCCACCCTACAAGAATGGGAAACGGATGTCGTTCGCTTAGTCCTTGACAGTTTTCAGGTGAGATGTTATAAAAAATGAACAATATTTTTACGATTTTAATTCGTCCGGTCCGTAATTCCAATGCCATTATAAAAGTATCCCAACTCTTACATATCCATTGATATATTTTGTAGGTCATTGAAACCTAGGAAGATGAGGAGGAGGGTAATGAGAATGATTATGAGAAGGATGATGGAGAAGATGAAAATGATGAAAAAGACGTGGAGGGAGAGGGACCGGGGGGGATATTATGAAGAATGTTCTTTTTATGGATGAATTCAGGGTTGAGAGGGAAGAGTTGAAGAAGGAAAGAGAGGAATTGAAGAAGGAGAGGGAAGAATTGAGGAAAGAGAAGGAAGAGTTGAGAAGGAAAGAAGAGAGGCTCGATGAGAGGGAGGCGTTGCTGAAAGAAAAAGAAGCATTGAAGATGGAGAGAGAGGAGTTGAATGATAGAGCGCAATTGAAGAGGGAGAAGAAAAAGTTAGCGAAGGAGAGAGAGAATTTAAATAAGGAGAAGGAAGATTGTTATACACAGAGGGGGCATTTTATGAGGGGGAAGGAGGGTGAGGAGTTAGAGAAGAGAGGAGAAGTAGATGATATTGAAGAGGGTAATGTATTGGATAAGGCACCCATTTCTCCTCCCATTTATCGAAGGAGAACTAAGAGGGTGTTGAAGCCATTATATTATAAGGTTTCTCCGTACCTGTCCCTGTCTACATTTGATACAACCCCTGGTTTGATTGTCAAACCTGACCAAGCAACGACTTTTGCTACTTCTCTGATACCATTTCCTATATAGATAGATTCATTCAGGATGTTATCAATGTAGGAATTAAAAGAACTAGAGGACTGGTATGAAGCGAACAAGGACATGGCGGCAGGTTGTTGGTTCAGTACCATATGGGTGAAGGATGCGTGGGTTAATAGCATTGTAAACATTACTAATTATGATGTTATATATGCATTGATTTACATATATTTATATCTTATATTAAATTATGGCTAAATCATACTATCCTATGGATTAGGCTAGCGACAAATATATTGATTTCCTTGAGGAAAGACAATTTAACCTTTCAATAGCATATCCTCAGGATTGAAGTTTTGTCCTACGTATTTTACGGCAACTGTTTAATTCGGACAATCCTTAATATATTTTCCTTTTTATTTTCTTACTTGTATTGATCTTTGATCATGTTTGTAACAGCAATGCCTTAAGGCATGTTTGCCGATTTTGATCGCATACCGGGACTCTAAGTCAGTGTCAGAACATGCCTTGCTAATAGGCGAGATGAGCACAGCCTACGTAGTTGCTAGGCAGCGGGACAAACCATACGCCAAGGTGATTTGGTGTTATGAACGGGTAATGCATTCGTCACGAAACGTCAACTCTGGCTGTAATGTGTTCTCTCATGTTTTAACTAATATATTATTTTCTGAATCATAGACAGGTGTATGCGTCCATGAACCATGATAATTCACATTGGTTCTCGATGGTCATCTATCCTAGAGAAAGAGAGTCGTTATTGTGAATAGTTTGCGCACAAATGCATATTAAAGTACAAGCAGAAGATCAAAGCGACGACTGAGGCACTCCCCATTATCTTCTAAGCCACTAGAGACAGCACTGTGCTCGAAGGGAAGAAGTGGACCGCTAAAGTTGATGAATCGGTGCCGAAGCAAAACAATGGTTATGACTGCGGCATATTCGTAATGAAATTCATCGACATATTTTGTAGCAGTCTTACCTTGGTGGGAACAGACATGAAAAAATTTACCGCCGTTTGGAGGAAGTTTATAGCATATGATTGCTTTTTGTAAACTATAAATGATATTTGTCAAGGGCATGGGAGGAATTTTTGTGAGATATTGTATTATATACATTGTTTTATATACCTTGTACCATTTTAACTAACAAAAATTTATAATCAATGAATCTTTATAACCTGTAATTGTTTCCCACTCATGTTGTATTATCCACTTTGCCCCGCTGAATATCTAGTTTACCCCGCTCAATTTCCAGTTTGCCCCGCTCAATTTCATGTTTGCCCCGCTCAAATTTCAGTTTGCCCCACTCAAATTTCAATTTGTCCCGCTGAATTTCTAGTTTGCCCCGCTCAATTTCTAGTTCGCACCGCTCAAATTCCAGTTTGCCCCGCTCAATTTCATCTTTTTTCCGCTCAATTTCCAGTTTGCCCTACTCAATTTCATGTTTGCCCCACTCAAATTTCAATTTGTCTCACCAAATTTCTAGTTTGCCTTGCTCAATTTCTAGTTTGCCCCACTAAATTTCATGTTTGCCCCGCTCAAATTTCAGTTTGCTCCGCTGAATTTCATGTTTGTCCCGCTCAATTTCAAGTTTGCCCCACTCAATTTCATGTTTGCCCTGCTCAAATTTCAGTTCGCCCCGCTCAATTTCTAGTTTGCCCCGCTCAATTTTCAGTTTACCCCACTCAAATTTCAGTTTGCCCTACTGAATTTCATGTTTGCCCCACTCAATTTCCAGTTTGCCCCGCTAAATTTCATGTTTGCCCCACTCAAATTTCAGTTTGCCCCATTGAATTTCTAGTTTGTCACGCTCAATTTTCAGTTTACTTCGCTGAATTTCATATTTGCCCCGCTCAAATTTTAGTTTGCCCCGCTGAATTTCATGTTTGCTCTACTCAATTTCATGTTTCTCTCACTCAATTTCTAGGTTGCCCCGCTCAATTTCCAGTTTGCCCCGCTCGTTTTCCAATTTGAGATTAAACACATTTATAAGATAACACAGACATTAAAGAAGGGAAAACACAAATATCAGCTTCGTCTAAACCTTCCTAAGGTCTAATAGCTTCAGCAATAGGAATTTCTCTTGTACATGGTGGGCTCCACATAGCTTCTGCCAATATGAATTTTCTGTTGCCAACATGCATTTATCATCAACGAGTTCAAGTTATCGATATTATCGATGTACCATCGATAATATCAATAACTAAAGACATTTTGTCCAGTAAACTAAGTTAAAGAAGCTAGTATCGAATGATGGCAGATGAAACTCATTGACATCTCACTGACCGGATCTCTTCTCTCGAGACTAAGTATCAGTAGGTAATCCCTTTGCATATTGTTGGACGAGTCCCCTTTTTAACCTGAACTTGTAGGGGTCTTAAAGTCAAAACATGTGCAAATTGCATGGTCCTTTAAGTGAGTGGCTTCTTATGATACATCTTATACGGTGTGTGACTAGAATACCATACCAAACAACTTTATCAATTGATGAAGAGCTGTTTACCCATGCAGGGCACAGTTACAACAGACAAAATGTTGAAATGGGATTCATATTTTCCATGTTACATGTAGAACGCTTTGAGTTTAACCTTGAGGCCTGCTTGGTAGACTCCTATAAATGAGTTCATATCATTTTTGTTAATCGTAATTATCTATCAATGATGGTGATTGTTGGTTATCCAGATGATTTTTAATCCTCACCATGAAAATATGATCTGTAATGCATAATAAAAATTTACTAAAATGAGATGAACAATTTTTAGGTGTCTACCAATCAGGCCCTTAGTTATAGCAGTTTGATACTAATTTAGTTTTGATGTTGTAATCGACATGTGAAACTAATGCTAAAGACCATTACATGAAGGGAGAGACTAGTTGTAACATAAAAAAATAAAAATAAATAAACTCTGTTACACACTTCCTCAAAAAGAAAAAAAAAATTGTAAAATTTGCTAGCTCCTCGCTAATATCGATATATCTTGGATTTTATCGATTTAAGTTATCGATATTATCGATGTACCATCGATAATATCGATAACCTAAGACAATTTGTCCAGTAAGCTAAGCTCCAGAAGCTAATATCGAATAATATCGACCATCTATCGATATTATCGAAAGTCAATATCTCGATCTTATCGAAACCAGTTCGATAATATCGAAGAACAATGCCAAAATGTCCAGCAAAGAAATCAAAAAATGGATGAATTGTCAATATTATCAAGACATACTCAATAAAATCGAGATTCAAATCTCGATATATCGAGACATACTAGATAAAATCAAGTCAGAACATCCTCTGAAATGAAAATTTTGTTCCTCGATAGAATCTATCTATCACCGATCATATCGAGTATAAGTCATCGATATTATCGATATATCATCAATAATATCGATAACTAGGATATTTTGTCCAGTAGTTAAGTTAGATAAGCTCGTATCGACTGATATCGACCATATATCGCGATCATCAAGAGTCAATAACTCGATAATATCGAGCCATTATCGATAATATCGAAATGTAATGCAAAATGTCCAGCAGCGAAATAAAAAAAATGGATGAATTATCGATATTATCGAATACTGTTCGATAATATCGAGATTCAAATCTCAATATATCAAGACATACTCGATAAAATCATCTTAGTCACTTCATCTTGAAGGGAATAGTTCATAAAAATGTTTTCCGATATTATCGAGTATTGTTCGATAATATCGAACACGCCCACGTTTTTATGATGACCTTTCGATTTCTGCATTCTCTATTTCAGTCTCTACTTCGCATTGGTTCTTCTCTCAAGCCCTTCTTCCAAGCCGTTTGGAGTTTCGGATGCCATCTTCCAAGCCCTTCTTTATAGTCTTCGTATTCTTTGGGTAAGATTCTCACCCTAGATTCGTGACTCCCTCATACATTTCGGTAGTGTGCTACAACTGATATGGGGTTTTTTAGTTCTTTCATACTTTATCGCTCTTTAACTCCATCCAAACAGTCGTAATGACGAAGGAGAAAGGGAAGAAGACTGCGGTTGTAGAGTCCTCTAGAGGAGATCGAAGTAAACTCCAATCAAGACCTAGATCGGAACTGGCAGACGAACCAACTTCCCCGACTGCATCACTTGCTAGACAAGCTCGTACTCAACGGAGTGCTCCCACTCAGGCTCCTCCTCTACCTGTTCAACCAGAAGTCTTGATCCCACAGGTTCCTCCTCCTCCTGAGAACCTATATAACAAATTTATGTCAGGAAAATGGTGCATGAGAAAAAGATTGATCGAAAATGCATCCGACCATTTGGGATACTAGAAATTTTAGAGAAAGTTGGTTAGAGTAATTGGAGAGACAATTAGGAATGAACAAGTGATCAAATTTCTGTCCTACTGTCATTCATTGGTGTTGCATCCTTCTTCTTTTGTAGTCACCATTAGAGACACCTCCACTACCATTACTCCCGGGGTAGTTGCCTCACTTATATGGATTCTAGCCTCATTTCAAGGGTTAACTGATCACAACATTGATTCCGTAGATGTACGGATACAAATCACCAAGTGTTTTTGTAACGGACAGAATGTGTCGTGGTATCAGGGTAATGCACTGAGAGCATCAAATATGGAAGACAAGTACAGGGTGCTTCACAATATCTTTTGCCTGAATGTTTATCCGAGGGGAACAAATAAGTCTGACATTACCCCGTACATGTTAGATAATCTCTACCGCATCTGTAAGGGTATTCCTTTATGTCTTCCTTGCATTTTAGTTCACCTCATTGCCGACTGCATTCAGAGCACGAGAGACACATCCATTCCATTCTCATACCTCTTATGTTTACTTTCTCACCATGTTGGCCTGATGCCCACCACTGACCGACCCAGACCTGTTCGCATGTTTTCAAAAAACAATATTAAGCGCATGAAGCTGGGGACGAAAAGAGCATCAACATCGAGAGTACGCAGTAAAGATTTTGAAGGAGAAACATAAGCAAATATAGCGGAGACAGATGCAGCCGAGACGGAAGCAGCCGACACCGACATCCTACGGAAGGAGAACACAACGTGAGGTGCCACGAACCTCATATAGTCATACCAGTCGGCGAATGTCATACATTGACCGCAGGGAATCTATTCTTCTGTGAATAGATGAGTAAGGCAGACGACTTACACGACTGGAGTGGCTTTCTGAAGCTATCGAGAAGAGTTTGAGAGGGTGGAGCAGAAGATTCAGACCCTTATCGCCACAATCACCTGCCAGTGTGATGATGTCACTCTGCCAGAGGGGGGTCCGTCCAGCTAGCCAATTCAACTTATGCTTGGTCATTAATATTCACTTACGTATCAAATATCTTTTTGGGATGCCAAGCTAGACTGATCTTATTCCACTCCAATCCTATGATCAGTCTTGGACATGCTTGATAGTTTATATTTGTACTTTGTTTTGGGTGTTGCACTTGGGATAATGTGTTTTTCTATTTTGGAAATGTTTCCTTAGATAATGGCATGAATATTTTTTTGGATGATGATTTTACTACCCAAACTTAGGGTAGTCATTTTGGTTACTGTCTGTGGTTTTATGATGATCTTTTTTGACCTCCACTTCATGTTTTTTTGCATGTTCTTATTTATCTCATTACTAAGTTTGGAAACCCCTCTCTATTTTATTAATTTGTTGTGAGAAGATTATGTTGGTAAGAGTGTTCGAATTATCTCCGATATTATTGAAATATCTCGATCTTATCGATATCGCAACATGCGCGATATTGAGTCCACAATCTTTCATTTTCTTTCCAATTGTTGATGGATTTCTTACTGAAATATCATGTGTTGTTGATATTTTGCAATATCGATGCATGTTTGGATAGAAGGTTGAATGGTTAAATAGGTAGGATGGTTTGTAATATCGATGCATTTCTTACATGTTTGCATGCTTTAACATCTCATGAAGTTTCACTGAAAATTCCACCGTTTTCCCCATGTTTTCCCACATTTCTGGTTATCGGCGATATCGATATTGTTTTTGTATCCTTGGCCAGTGAAACTTGTAGAGATACCGATATTTTGAACAGTGGTTGGTAATAGCAAGTTAGCACCCTACACTTTATCTGTTTCTAACTATTCTGAATTTTGTATTAACATACCAAACTTACTATACGTTCAAGGAATAAACACGAGATAGTATACTTATATAACTAACATGTTGCTAGCTGTTTCGTTAAGACTTTACATACATGACAATTGCTTTTGTCTTTCATTTCAACTACTATGGTACATGTTCATGAATATGAAACCGAGTTAATAATCTCATTAAAGAAAAACAAATCTTAAAACAGAATAAACTTCATCGAGACAAACTGAACATTCAGTGGGCCAAACTGGAAAATGAGCGGGACAAACTAAAAATTGAGCGGGGCAAACTAGAAATTGAGTAGGGAAAAATAGAAATTGAGCAGGGCAAACTAGAAATTGAGCGGGGAAAACTGAAAATTAAGCGGGATAAACTAGAAATTCAACAGGGCAAACTGAAAATGAGCTGGGCAAACTGGAAATTGAGCGATGCAAGCATGAAATGGTTCAATGTAACGCTAAGTTTCTTATAATTCAGAAAGTTGATTTCATAATCCACCAAAAATTAATTACAAAGCATGTATCATACAAAACATTATATAAATTACAAAGTATGTTATTCATTGGGTATAGGAAACTTGCACTTCCGGCGATTACGCCCTGTTTGTTTACATTGCCTGCATTTTACTGTTTTCTTTTCCTCTCCACGCGAGAGAATTCTTAGCTTTTTTGGTCTTCCGAATGACCTCCTCTGTCCTAAGGGTTTAATCCGCACACAATATTCCTTGAAGCCCATTGAAATTTTCCATTCGCTCTTGTCACGTACTGGGTACACCGATTCGCTATAGTGGTCAGGTAATTTTGGGTCGTGTAGAATGGGGAGCAGTATGAGTAATGAGGAAGATTATAGTTGATACATGCTGACAGGACATGCATACAAGGGTACCCCTTCACGTCAAACTCGCGACATGTACACATAAACTCACCGAGCTTGACTGTATCATTATAATCTCCCACAACATAGTACTTATCTCGAGAAATTGCATGACAGTGAACATCTCGTGCCTTCTACACAAGATCCTTTAACTGTTCCTACGCCCATGGTGTCAACAGACCTACAAATGATGCTGCAGATTCTCTTCTCTTGTAAAACAATTCATGTATCTTTAATCTTACCACTTCTATCAATTTAGTAACGGGGTATTCGCGTGCTTCTTTGAAGAGGGCATTAACACACTCGGATATGTTTGTAGTAACTAAGTTGAATCTTTTTTCAAGAAAGTGCGAAGAAAGTGCGAAGATGCCCATCTCTCGTACCTGATTTCTCTTAGCCATACATGTATTGGGGGGTTGGCAATTTCGATATCATGATTAACTTTTCGAATTCAGCTCACCTGCATGTCTTCACAACCCACTAGTAGTACATCTCCAACTACTTATCTTTAAAAGTGTCTACAAGTTTCTATAGATATGGTACGCGCAGTAGCCATAGATTGCATGTGGGAAGACTTGGGGAACCTCTTTCATTAAACCTTTATGTCAGTCGGATATAATCATAAGACCCGAAAGTAACCCTAACATATGGTTAAGGTAGGTAATGAACTAATTCCAGCTGCTGCTGTTCTCTAATTCCCCGATGCCAAATGCAACTAAAAAAATATGATTGTCCCCATCTAAAGTCGTGGCAATGAATAACATACCCTTGTATTTGCCCTTTAAGTGTGTCTCGTTAATGGCCAATACCCTCTGTATAGAATTTTGAAAACTTCGAATGTATTGTCTGAGCGCTAAAAAACACCTCTCAAACTTGAAAGTCTCTCGGTTAACAACCGCGGCAGTCACCATCCTGAGTTGGCCATCCTCAACTCATGCAAATATAATATGAGTTGATTGTAGGAATCTTTATAAGACCCCATCACGTGATTTATTGCAAGCTCCTTACCTTTCCATACATTCTTATAACTGATAAGAATATTATATTTATCTTGCATAGCGAAGATAATATCATGTAGTCTCAACCCTAGGCGTTGCTCAATGTGGCTAACAACCAGATCACACGTTAACTTCTGCTTGCTTGCCGGTGATCGTTATTCATTCGTGACATGCCGCACGTGTGTTTTGACATATAAGTCCGTATCTTGAATATCCCCGCATCATTCACCCGATATGCATAAACCCTCCATTCACATATATCTTCGAAACACGCCACTGTGAATCTCATAAAATTTGAGTACAATACCCTACACTGGAAGTTATCGCGAATTACAAATTGGTCCAAAACATACTGGCACTGACTCTTGTCCTTAAATGTTTGTCCAACGGATATATCGATCGGTTCACGCAATGAATCCGTATATTTCAGCATTTCTGCATCGGTGAATGCAACATCTTAGAACGGCACAGGAACTTGACGAGTGATGAAGTTTGATGTTTCGGAAAGGTATAGAAGCATAATATCGCTTACACGTATACATCGGGTGGTGGATGATAATGGCAGATCTACTGTTATTGCCAAAGGAAGTGTCATGTATTCATAAATGAGGTTAAGGTCACATGCACCGCTAACTTAGCTAGTTATAAAGTTTGATGTTTGAGACGGCTCGAGCATTTGATCGTTGTTTACTCCCACTTGTAATGGATATGGATTATATTCAAATTCCACGCCACGCTCCTCAGCCACACTGTCCACGTGTGTTGTCCTATTAATGTGCTGCATTGTCTCGATGACTAAAGAGATAATTTTTTCTGAATGCTCCAATTGTGTTCCCAGGAACTCTCTCACGTCATCGTTGTAACAGCCCACACCTACACTATATGATATTGTCTGCTCTCGGCACAGCCCGCATGGTTTGTTCTCGAGGTTTCTCCCAAAAGGCCTCATACAATATAGGGTGACAACTCCACATATAACCACCACAACTTCAAATAACTCTTCCGATGTGGGATAAGTTACGTTACAGTCAACTGCAACAGTAGCTCGCCCAGGCCCTCAGGCCCCGCCCACATCGCGTCCGTCCACATTGAAGCAGTGACCGAAGCGTCACATTATCCCCCACCGAGGGTAGAGTCGTCCTCGGCTCTAATACCATTTATAACAGCCCAATATTGGGTATTGTTCGACGCACAGAAACACCACAGTGGACCCTGATAATTTTTAACTACTAAAATAATGTTCTAGACTATGTGGCCTACCAGAGTTTTGGATCAGCTTCATTTTTTGGCTCAATGTCTAAAATGAACTGGGAAGTAAGGTGGACGGTGTGGATTAAATACATGCATCATGAGTGGGGCCTGTTGTGGGTCCCACAGTTTCCCTTTTGAAAGAGCTGGGACGCTGCAGCCTCTGGACACTGGCAGCAGCGTCACTTACACACCTCCACACTCACGCATGTAGTGGAATTTCACCACCTAAATGGGGCTGTTCAGTGGATGGCCCAGGTAAAATACATACTTCATGGTGGGGTCCATCTGGGTGGGCCACACGGCCACATCATCGTACCAAAAAAATATGAAAGAGAGAGGGAGAGAGATATTAGACATGCATCTCACATATAGGGGTGGGCCCCACGGTCATGGACTACCCACCTGGCTGGATCCGCGGTCGCAGGTCCCCGTCCCAAGTAAGCAACCGGCCCACTATAGTTTGAGCCATTGGCAAGTATCCACTGTTGCCCCCCATTCCCCGGAATCTAGTCCCAGAGTGGAAGACGTTGGGCTCTTATATGCGTCCATTATCATTTCTTAAACAGTGTTGACTCGCTTAGCTTGCTCTCAGCACACATTCCCGTAGATCCAGACAGCTCAAATAGTAGATGTCACAGTAGAAGACGCACAATTTGAAAATCACACAAATGTAACAATCCAACAGGCCCAGTTATTTCCGCAAAATGGACGGTCAAAATTAAATGAGCAATTTTGGTGCCTATCCACCGTGGGAAAACACGATAAGCTCATGCCATAAACAATGCTCCGTCCCCAATCAAGCACGATTGTACGAACGGATTTCCAAAACGCTTGCCACGTGTACGGAGATGAATCACCACCGTTTATGGGAATGAAGAAGTCTGTACAAAAGACTCCTCGTACATTTCTGTTCTAATCATGACAAAACACAGAGGTACGATGCAATGCATCCAGTACATCCAGACTTATCATTTCTTTCTACATCGAGATATTAGACTGTGGATTAGGAGTCATTTTTCAATGATCAGGACCGTTTATTTTAAGTCCATCATTAGTAGATATGCATATAAATTGAAATTGTTTTAAAAAGTGATCAGTTAATGAATCATAAAACAACGGTTAAAATAAGATAGATAAAATACAATTGCAAAATATTTAAATTCCAGAAGGTTTGAAATTTCAATCTAAATATTTCACTTGGATATCTCCCATACATGGTGAGGCCCGTCATTCTGACGGTTTAGATCATGAAAAGATGATCTCAGATTCAACATTCAATAAATCAAGATGTATTGTAGCAAGCCAAAAAGGAGATAGACACTCTCTCTTTCTCGCGGTCCTCGTCCTTCCACGTGCGCCTTCCGTCCACGTCACCTCCTCAAAAACCGAGCATCAAACCCCCTCTCTCAGCGCTGCACGTGTCGCCAACCAATTGTTCCACGTACGTTCGAACAATGGTACCCATGCTCTCGCTCTGCATGCAGGGCCTATCCCTGGCAACGCGCCATGTGTCCGGCAATCCCCTGCGGGGCCCGCTTCCAGCTGGACGAGAGCTGCAACGTGGCGCGCAGACATACCTCGAGGCCAGGTAGCTGACCTGGCCTGCCACGTGGAGGTCGGAGGAGATATGTGAGCAGAAACCCCGTCGCTCTGCTCTTCTTCTTTAGATGCTTGCTTTAGAAGGTAGAAAGCAGAGCCTCCATGGCTTCTGCTGCCTGTAGAAGGAAAGAGATGGGAGAAATCAGGTTTTTTGCACTGAGAGAAAACCCTAGCTTTTCCGGAAGGAAATGCTCTGCTTCTGCTTCTGCTTCTGCTTCCTCTGCTTCTTCTTCTTCTTCTTCATCTTCTACTGAAAGTGATCAGTGGCGGCAATGCGGATCGTATCGGATGGTGAAGAACGAGCTTGACGCGGCCCGCGCGCTTGCTGATTTGTCGCAGATGGCCCCGATCGAAGCCAGGGGGCAGGATGAGAAGTGGGTAAACAAGGGCAGGCGGTCTCGGAAACGGGCCGCAGAAGAGTCGAAGGTGGTGCTGGAACAGGGGAAGGACGACCTGCCCGGGCCCGGTCTGGATGTCTTGAGCTCGAAGCTCCCGCAGCCATTGGATCCTATTCAGGTGATTTTTCTGCTTTCCCAGCTCTGTACTTTTCTTCATTGTCTATTTGAAATGGAGTTATGGTTTAGACCCACTCCTATTGATAGATACACCCTTTCTTTCTACTTTTGGTAATACTGTAGTATGACAATTGCTCTATTCTATTACAAAAAGGTAAAACACAGGGGTAAGAAAGAAAAAGGTGGTTGCTGATTCCATTTCCAAAACCCGTATCGTTATTTGGAAAATGTATGTGAATGTAATGTCGCGATTTAAATATGAAATGTGTGTGATTAAGTACAGATGTGGGCGTTGCATCGGATACTTTAACACCATGAAACAAATTACCAGGATTTTAGAAATAATGAGAGAATTATAGGGTCCTGCTCATCAGCAGCTGTAAGGCTCGCAGGCATTTGATGGAGATTGCATGATTCGGAACATGTGGGGCCATAGATCGGTAATCTGAACTGTTGATTTGATTGTCTTCACTGTGGAAGCTTCAAGATTTGAAGATTATCTCTTCCATCAATGCAATAGAGCTTGATGATTAAGAAGAAAATACATTAGCAGTTCAGATTCAACAAAAATTAGTCCTGCCAAGGAAGGGTTGGAGTCTTTTAATCTGGATGGGATTTGGGTAAATAACATATTGAATATGAGATGGATCAAATCAATGGTCTTGATCGCCCAACAATGTTTCTCTTGTTATGCCCTTAAAGAGTATGTTGAAGTGGCCTAGTCTGTCTTCTATGGCTCCACTGTTGTCATCCAACCAAATAGCTGAGGTAAGTCTATGACGATGACGACAATGATGGTTCAATTAACATAACCAAGAATCTACCTGTTCCTTTCAAATATGAAATTCTGAAATTGAGCATGAGTTGACACATCATTTTCTCAGAAATATAATAGGCCATAAGCTTGTGATATGGGCTGACAGGCTTTATATGGCCCATGGGGTCTGTTGTGGTTATTCATAATGTTGAATTTGATTGCCATTTGATCTTGGATACCCTCGAGAATAAATATCTTGGTCATATTGGATGTTGATGCAAAGCATTTCCACAAGTTCTACACAAACTATCTCCTTCAATGTATTGAACTGGATAAGCAATTTGGAGAATTTCTCTATTTGATTCCTACATGAGTTTGGGATAATGGGAGGCAGTTCCATGTATGACACCTTCTCGGTAATGGAATCAATTATCATTTTTGTGTGTAGGGAGCTCATGTTGAATGTTCGTGTTATATGATTTCAGTTTTCCTCTGTTTTTTCTCATACGATTTTTCCCTTTTTTGAATTGTTCATGTGGATCTACATAAGAGTGAGGATGCGGTCTGGTAGTGGTTAGTCTGCTTCATTACAACTTTATTGTTATCTGCTCTTGTGGATGAGGTGTACAGGAAGTTCATGCAGATTTTGTGGCTTTTTTTTATTTTTTTAAACTTCAGAATCGTCCATTAGAAGTTTATCAACGGCATAAAAAGGTCTGCCAACATATAGAGCAAAAATCTGGCCAAGTGGATTCTACGTTTCCTAAATCAACCCCAAACCGCTCTAGAACAGGCATGTCATTTTGCAGAGGCAAGTCAAAGCAAAATTTGAGTGAGGTAGGGAAAGTCCTCAACCTCATTCACTTGAAACCCCTTATTTATTTATTATTATTATTTTTCTTCCATAACTTTTGGCTGGAACTATCTCTTTGTAGGCTGAGAAGGAAGCAAAGAGACTGCGCAGGGTTTTAGCAAATAGAGAGTCTGCTAGGCAGACAATACGTCGGAGGCAGGTAATATATACTAGTTTCATTCAGTAGAGGCAGAGGAAATGAATTTATGATATCCTGTCAAATGCAAAGCACATGGTTCTTGAAAGTCGTGTTTTAGTCTCACGTATTTGGTAATATCAAGTTTTAGGAGTTTGAACTGTATTGTTTACTAGTGATGCTTCAAGGAAATAAATATATGATCACATGTGCAAACACCGGTAATGTTGGTGGTGGCTAGAAAATTCGTAGTGGGCGATTGCTGATGTGTACAGTGTGTACAATCAGTCAAATGACCCAAAGTATTCTTTGGGTACTGACAAAAGACTTTGGGTACTGACAAAAGAGGGTTATTTCCACACAGTATACCCAGGTTTTAATTTTTGACAATAGGAGACTGTGGTTTGGCAATCCAAGACATTGGTCTGTTGCATTCTACCATGGATAGATCGTGCCCCAAAAGTCTCCCATATTGGAAGATCATAGCCACAAATATTGGATTGGGACTTTCTCACTTGAATGTGCAGCTCTGCTGATTCTCTTTAACATGGTAAGATTTTCATAAATGGGGGTTTTTTGGGCATGTCTCATCCATGGTATGACACACCAGATCAGTGCTCCAGGTTATGGAGTCATGTGTCCACTTTTTAGAACTCAAAACTGACTATATGGTGGAAGGCCTTGGGTCATATATCCTATAAATTCTTTTGAAAAGAAAATCGCATGCATTATCGCACTAAAGATCTCTCACCAAAATTGTCGATATTGGTCGGTATTTGGACTTCTCCATGATTTTTTTAAGCCTTTCTTCTGAAGAGTAGAGATAGGAGGAAGTGATACAAATTCACTGGGTTTTGCTGTTACATCTAGTTATGAGCAATTCAATAGAGCAAGCCTATTAAGGTTGTCGTCAATAGATTTAGTTGGATGCTGCTCTCAATTGTTACTTTCCAAGCAAGAAAAGAAACTAGAATTAGAAGAAAGACAACGATAGAATTTTAGTAAATGTTGAGACTATCTAGACATGGAAGAATAGATAGAATGATTTAAAAAGAAAGGAGGTTTGACATATGGCATCCTCCCTTTTGGCCCAAAGTCAAATAACAGCCTCCCTTGTGTGTTTTCCCAAACAACATCTCTATTTTCCAAATATGGTAAAAACAACCTGCCATTAATCTTTGGATGGAAAAACTAACCATGGTTGGATTAGCAAAGTCTTATAAAATTGATGATATTACCCTTCTCACAAATCCCCAAAAGCCAGCCTAAACCTAACCTCGCTACTTTCCCTTCTCTTGAGCTCAAACCATAAAACTACCCTCTCCCAAACTAGGGAATTTTTTTTTAAAAAAAAATTATTTTATTATTTTATTATTTTTTCGTGATCAACGTTCAACTTGTTGGATATGAGCCTGTGAGGTGTACTTGTAGGCAACCACTAATGAGTGGATCCCACGTACGTTTTTCTTGGGAATATCTCTAGCTGAATATCCCTTTATCCAAGAGCATGCTTATCTCTCAAATCAAATCACTGGGAGGAGGTAAAGATGAGGTTGAATGTAACAGGGCTTATTCCTATTGCAACAAACTCCTCTTCATCCTCCTGGTTTCTCTCTTTATAAAAGGGTGGCATTCCCTCAAGGCCCGCGTAAAAAATCAGAGAGAGAAATAGGGAGGAATACAAGGGATAATAATTGTCCATCAGGATTTTTTATGTGATCTAAACCGTTGATCCTATCCAGTGGCCATCCCAACCATGAATTAGAGGCTGATTAGCTCCTCTTCGCTCTCGTGGTAGTTAGGTGATTTACTGAACAAGGGTGGCGGCCTTGTGAAGGTTTCAAATAAAATCATTTTGTTACTGTTAGATTCTGTGGGCCTACCTATTCAGGTCTTTCAAAGTGGTATCAAATCGACCTCGATGGATCTCTGATGCATCGAGGTACGTGCCTTTTTCAATCTAAAATTTTATTTATTTATTATCCATACATTCAATTACTATCTTTGCTTTTCTTAATGAAGGCGGTTGTCATGGCCTCCAGTTGAGTAAAAAAATAAAACGAGAGGAGGGGCCTGTGGTTGCCATCACTAGGAGGGGAAGAGAATCATGGTCGTTACCAAAATAGGAAAAGGAGAGAAGGGTTGCAACTATTTGTTCCTCGAAACAATTAAAAAACTATATACGGGCAGTTGACGGGCCATCGCAAGGCAACAACAGTAGCAGTAGCAATTGCCACTCCCCTCTCTCTCTCTCTCTCTCTCTCTCTCTCTCTCTCTCTCTCTCTCTCTCTCTCTCTCCTTTTCTTGGCCGACTACTTGCCATCGTTGGCCACAACACCAACAATAGCAACGATTGCAACAACCGCGCTGGCACTAGCAGTGGTGAATGCCATTGTCACTGCTAGTAGCGGCAACAACAATAGTCGCAACCACCGACTCCCCCTCTTTCCTCTTCCTTTCCTTCTCTCTTCTTTCTCCCATTCTTTTCTCTAGCCGCTAGCTGTAGTAATTGGCATTGCCCATTCCAATGGTGTAGATCATTAGAGACTGCCTAAGAGGTTATTGGAATTGTCTCAAGGTACCTATACACAAAAATTCTTAGAGCAGTTTATGATGGAATATTCAAAAGCTGTTGAAACCACTATGGAGTATATTACCAAGCTAATATAGGAAGTCATATCCCCAGACTGATGCTAAGAAATTAGTAATGTCCTCTATACCTTATTTGATTGTAGTGACCCTATATATGCTTTGCTATGCACAATACCTTGTCGTGCAGTTTGTTCGAGCACCCAATATTAGAGTAATTTGGGATAGTCTTGTTGTTAAGCTATCAAATGTTTATTGCATTGCCTCAAAAATAGCTAAGTATATGCATGTTATATTGCAATTGGTTGAGTGTTTGGTCCAACAGTTTCTTAAAAAATCCATGTTTTGATCAGGCAATTGTGAGCCTACTTTTCGCCGAGGATAGATAACACTTATGCCATTTATATGACAAAGGATCTCAAACACCACCAGAGATCTCAAACATACCACTTGTAGATATTGCTACAGTTATGATTGTATTAGAGAAAAAAGAGTAGTGGTTTATCACATCCCTGCCATAGATGTTGGTAGATAACCTAACATAACCCATTCCAAGAAATTTGTTTAGGTTTTCATCAAGAAGGGATCGAGAATGGCTTTGAGTTTTGTAGTCTTTCCTTTTCTTTTATTGGTGATATAATGGTTTTCTTCTTCTTCTTCTTCTTTTTTTTTTTAATGTTCATAACACGCTTTGCTCATGTCTTATTCATATTCATTATTAGGTATGTAGACCATTAGAATTAGTCTTGTTATCATGAGTTTAGGTGGTCATCCTGTGAATAGGTCGGTCATCCACTCACATGGGTAGACTGACCCTAAATGTTCAAAAGAGGTACAATTGGGGTAATGCTCACAGGTTGATGTGTGAACTATCCTCTGTTGTGAAGAATATAGGACAAATATATGAAATGTGAGAAATCGTATCTGCCTTGACGAGACTTAATAAAGTTGAAATATTGTAATTGCATTCCATTTCACTACCACATGATGAATGTTATGGCCTGATATTAAAACCAGGTCATGAGGGGATGAGATGAGTCATACCTCACATGTGATGACCTACTTATTATAACCTGACATATACCCTGTATTGTTTACTTTACGGCATATGGCTCTTAGCCACATGCTAGGATCTATTACTTACAGATTCTTTTATTAAATTACATTGTGCGAGTAGCTATTTCCGTGGGTGAATCCTTATTTCTTCAGCTATGCTTCTTTTGTAAGTAGGAGGATAAGATTAAGTGTTACTACTATAGTGTGCGATGACAAAAATCATTGCATCATGCAAGTAGCCAATCTCATAGGTGACTATGTGTCCTCATCTATTTTCTCGTGTATAGGGGGGATGAGATTGAGTGTTGCTACTTTAGCGTACAATTATGAAAGTTCTGAAGATTGGGCTATACTTGGTTATGATAGGAAAGTGGCTTAGTCAATTAGTGAAGATCATGTGGCAGCTCTATCAAGTTTCAAGAACTATTAATATGCATTTGAAGACTTATCTGCCAATAGTGTTGAGTTTTGATTGTTACATACAAATAATATTGTTTCAAAAAGTGTGTGGGTGTGTGTGTGTGTGTGTGTGTGGGGGGGGGGGGGCGGCGGGGGGTGTGTGTATTATTACTTTAAAAAATGGATTAAATCAATGTTTGTGAAAATATGAGTTTTTCAAGGAAACTCGATAAATTGGATAAGTGCTTATGTTGGCCAAATACTCTAGACGGAAGTCAACTCCATCCGATGTGGTCATACGTATTAGGACAAACAAAACAAAGCTTGTGTTATTGAGTGCTTGTTAGGTGGTCACTTAGTACTCAAACTCCCATGAGAATATAATGGTGTTTTGACTGGTCCCATGCCTCTGATTCTTTGGATCGTGATCTTTTGAATATTTTATTTTTAATTTTTAATTTTGTTATGAGATGAGCTAGATTTATATTGTGCCCCTCCCACAACATGATTTAGTGGGAGACGTTGGACATGGGTGCATAAGGCCCACCTGTGGGCAAGGGGGTGGTTCCTACACGGTTTTCTATTGGAATATCTCTGGATGGATGTCCCATTCTCTAAGAGCATACTTATTTCTCAGGTCAAATCATTGAGAGGAGATAAAGATAAAGTTGGATGCGATAGGGCTTATCCCTGTTGTAACCAACTCCTCTTGATCCTCCCAGTTTCTCTTTATAAAAGGGTAGCATTCCCTTGATTAAAGGCACAAATCAAATACCAGAGAGGGAAATAGGGAGGAATATGAGAGAATACTCAATTGTCCATCAGGCTTTCTTTATACGATCTAAACATTTGAACGCATCTAGTGGCCATCCTAACCATGAATCAAAGGGCTGATTAGCTTCTTCTTCTTTTTTTCGTTCCCGTTGTAGTTAGGTGGATCACTAGATGAGGGCCGTCCATCTTCAGCTTTGTGAATGACCCACATAAAATTGCATAGATACCATCAAATCTTGTGGGCCTACTCATATGGGCGTTCCACAAATATAATGGTTCTAACATGGTTTTGCCACATTTTGCTGATGGATGTTAACCATGGGGTGGCTTTTGACCAAATATGGGAAATAGAAGATGTTACTTGGGAAACACACAGGGAGTGTGTTATTTGTCTTTGAGCCAAAAGGCAAGGTGCTGCATGTTGAAACGTCAAAAAGAAAATGTAACGTGTATGCATTAGCACTTCAAACTTTAATTGATGATAATACCTGTCCATGGGTTGATCTTTGTACTCCAAAACAGATGACAACCCAAGAAAGAAAAAAGCCTTCATTCTTTCTCTGCATTTTAAAAAGATCTGTACTGTGGTTGAGAAGGATGAGATCTTCTCAATTTTACTATAATGGGTATTTTCATCCTTCTTCGGAACACATGTGAATTCAATATAAGATAAATTATCATAAAATGTTGCATCTGTTCCCTGGACCGTTACAACCATCTTATATATAGCACATAGTTCAAAAACCCAATGACTCAAAGCGAGTTGAATTCCAACCAGGTTGAGTAGACTCGAAGACTTAACTGAGTCTCTTCTTGACTCAAATTGATATTCAATTATTAAATGAAAACATTTTTATTAATAATTAAATATTTAAAGTAGTTATGTGCAGGTAAGATGTACAAAACAGAGAAAGTAAACAAGTGCACTATCAGGATCCACTGGTTATAGACCTTTGCTTCGAATCCCATTGGATTCTTTGAACTTTTATTGAAAAAAGGTGAATGACTCAGCCAGAGCCACTGAGAGACATGCTGAGTCAACCGAGTCAATGAAATAACTTGATAAGTTCATTGATTTGGTACCGAATCACATTCTTGAAGGAGTTTCCTAGTGGGTCGGTTCTAAATCATGTTCAGTCAAGTCACCAAGTGTTAAAACTATGATAGAGCTCATTATTTTATTCAATGCAAGTTTTTCATGCTCATCGGTGCAATTAAATATCCACTAAATGTTTCTAAATGAAGTTTATGATTCAAGTTTATGATCGATGTGTCTTGATTTTCTTTTCTTTTGTTTTGTGTATCCATCTCATTTTTAAGGCCTTCTGTGAGGAGTTGACCCGAAAAGCTGCTGACCTGGCATGGGACAATAATAGTATGAAACGGGTATGTACATTCCCTCCACGAATTTGGCTGCAGTTACATCAGAACCATATCTTTGTTTTCTCTGCATAAGATGCAGTTAGAAGTGGATATCTAAAATGACAATATCCTTTTCTCACTGGTTTTTCCCTAGTGGTGCTATATCTTCATTTTTTCTTGATGATTTGAAGCTGTTTTTATCGACTTAACTCTTGAACCACCAATGCATCTGGTCCTGTTTCTGAACCCTGATACCAAGGTTTCTAATCTTCTTTCTGGCCACGAGTTTCAAATATATATGAAATGACCTTTCTCCGCCTGTCTTTTTTGGGAGTTGTTATATAATGCTTGATTGATGTAATTGGCACTTTCTTGTTTGACCCAGCAAAGGTATAGGTGGGAACAGTTACCCGACTGTTGATCTTACCCATGGCCTGTCATAGGTTGGGCCATATCCCAATACTTTCCCCATCTGATGATCCTAGCCATCCAATGAGAAAGGAGAGTTTCAAGAAATGCTCCACAATTAATGGGCCTCAATCAGACAGTAGCTAGGGTTCAACCAAGGAGGCAGAACATTTTTGTTGGGGGTATCTCTCATTAACTGGCATGTATCATATGAACGAATTTCATCCCCAAAAGGTGAGTCCCACATTTGCAGTTCCAAGCAAATGTCTCAATTGAGCATTGTATCTCTTTTTTTCTCGAAATATCCGCCTTGTTTCTTTCTGCCAACCATTTTATGTGTCATTACCAAGCTATTAAAAGATGGTTACTAACAGCCATTACGTAATGGTGATGTTTTGGGCCGTTACAAGTTATGGGATCGTAATAGCTCATTCCGAAAAAAAAAATAAAAAAAAATGGGTTGTAACGGTCCGTTAAGGTCTAGCATAACAACCATATAAGCTCCATTTGGAAGTTGTTTTGCAATTTTTCGCTATTTCTCGTCACTTGTTGATATCTTTGATTCTTGGGACTATTTTTAACTCATTTTTTACTAGACTCGTGGAATACTTTAAGATTAAAACACAATATTTAAGCTGTTTTTGAAGAATCGAAGATCTGGGGCTGAATTTGGGGAAAATCGAAAAAATGTGTGTGTGTGTGTGTGTGTGTGTGTATTTCTTGCTGTAAATTTATTGATTCAACATTATATTACTAGATCGACCAAATCTTGATAGATTTATGTTTGATTTGGAGGCAGATTGTGTACTGAGTAAACACTGTGGGGCCCACAATAATGTATTTATTATCTATGCCGTCCATCCATTTTTCCATCTCATCTTAGGGAGTGAACCTAAAATTGAAGCATATCCAAAGCTCAAGTGGACCATAACACAGGAAACAGTGGGAGTTGAACACCTAAGTGGCCTAATGTTGAAAACTTCTTTGGGACCACTAAAGTTTTGGATCAAGCTGGTATTTTTGTTTTCCCTTCATCCATGTATATGTGAACCTTATGAATAGGTTAGATGACAAATAAACATCACTGTGGGCCCTAGGAGAGTTTCAACATTGGATGTTGTTATCCCCATTGTTTGCCATGGTGTGGTCCACATGAGCCTTGGATATGCTTCAATTTAATTTTGGGATCATGCCCTAAAATGAGCCAATAAGACGGACGGCATGGATAAGACACATACATCATGGTGGGCCCCACAGAGTTTACTCATGCATACTGAGTTACTCAATATGCATCTGCCTCCACTTGGTTTGACCATGTTTGTGTAATTTTTCTAATTTTTTTTTTCTAATTTTGCTGGTTTTTAATATAATCTTCAGTAATTTTAAAATTTGTTATTTTTTATGGATTTTTATGGCAAATTTCTTGAGGAATTTATATTTTACCAAATAATGCCTATAAGATTAGAAATTGTAAAGGAATGCCTTTTAGGGATGAAATTACAAAAATACCGTCAATTTTTCTTTAATAAAGTAGTGAAACTTGAACTTGTGGGGCCCATGCAGTATGTATATGACATCTAACCAGTCAAACATTTGCACCACACCATGGTGATAACATGTCAAAACTATCAAGTCAACCAAATAATTACGTAGGCCCTGCTTGATTGGGATATTTTGAATGGTCTACATCATTTTTTTATGGATTGGCCCACCTTATGATTGGATCTGCCATATCTTTGGTTCCTCTAATAATAATGTTGGTGTGCATCCTATTGGACGGGTTGGATGTGAGACACAAATCACGTGGGCCCTACAACTTTTGATTCTCAATTTTGTTGTAGAGAAAAAGCAAAGGAGGGTAATAATTTAATTTCTCCTCTTGAAAAGCACTACCCGGTAATGACCATTCCTAGAGGCACTATTTGGTAAAAGCCAAATGCTTTAAGAATTTTTCTGTAATATTCCTTTTTTTTAATATATAAAATATTTGGAGTTGAGATTGTTTAAATACATGTGTGGAGTTTAGATCTACATATGCATATATGCATGAACTAAAGTAACATTTTAAATCTCTTTTTATATTTTTAGTATTTCTTTTTGTAATTATGGGACATTTTATGGATGAGTAGTGTAAGATCATTTTTTCCCCTTAAATTCCTCGAGGGAAGTGATGTCAAATGCTTAGTTATAGATATTAATGGGATGAATTCTATGGATTGTATGAATTTCAGCCCGTTTTAAGGTCTTTTGAGTGGTCCTTAATCGGCCTGATCCAATTCATTTGAATTGAATTTTAATTTTTTTTTTCCTCAAATCTCTTGAGAAAAATAGTGTCAAATGGTAATGGATATGCATTAGTGGGATGTGTTTCACATATTGCATGAATTTTGCGCTGTTTTAGGAGCATTTGATTAATATTAAATCAGGGCAACATTATTCATCTAAATTTAAATTTTACTTTTTCTAATTTTTGAGGAAAATGGTGTTAAATAGTTAGGAATGTGTATTAATGGGATGAATTCCATATATTGAATGAATTTTGAAAGCATTTGAATGGTCCAAAATCAACCCGACACTATTCATCCAAATTTAATTTTTAAACTTTTCTCAAATTCTTTGAAGAAAATGTCGAGGATAAGCATTAGTGGTGTGAGTTCTATAGACCGCTTGAACTGCGGGCGTTTTGGAGGCATTCAAGTGATCCTAAATTAGCTATATTACGGTTGTCAGTGTTAAAATGTTTATATAAAGATGAATATATAATTGGCTCATCATTTGATTGATGCTTATATAATCTTATTTATATCGAACTTCATTGATATTAAATATTTAGAAAATTAAATATAAGAATTTTAAAGTTAGTCTAAGCCTCTAAAGTTAAGAAAATCATAAGGCAGTTTGAGACAACATTCTTACCGAAGAATTGTCCGTTTACACTAATCATAAATATTTTTAAAACTAGAAAAGAATTAGATATTTGAAATCGTCTCTTCTTTTTTTTTTTTTTTTGAAAATTTTAGAAAAAAAATTTTTTCCAGATTTTTTTCTTAAAAAGAAATCTTGACTTTTGCGATGCTGTAATATAATGGTTGAATGGCGGGCCATTCCATTGGTTGTTACTATTATTTAATACTTTATTGTAACAATAGTCTATTAACATAATTTGCAATTTGTCTTGTTGCATTGAGAGTAGGAAAAGGAGTTGGTCATGAAAGAGTATCAGTTGCTGAAGGACCAGAACAAATATCTAAAATTTCAGGTATGATCTTGACAGTCCATGATACAACCATTCAGCAACTTAGGACACAATACAACTATTAGCTCTTGACTATTCAAAATGCGTAAAACATGGTGCAGGTGGCTAAGACAATCAAGGGTGAGAGCGAGGCAGGGATTAAGACCAAGTTGGAGGAAACTCCATTCGAAGCCATTTCCACCCACGGGGAGACACTTTTATCTATGCAGCTGCAGTCACCTGCATACAACAGATCTGCATTTATGCCTTTTTTCTGGCCTTCTCTTTATCCCCTCCAAACACACCCGTTTCCACAAAACACCACTGAATTGAAAGATTTGGCAGCTGCGTACATGGCCCACCGGTGGAGTTCTGGGCACGATACTATCAGCGTGCCAAGGATGCCATCTAATATGCTTCCATATCCATTGGTTTTTCCTCCGTTACACCACTGGTGTGGACCCTACCCCTGTGATCCTCACACATGTAAAGAAAAAGATGAAAATTCTGTCGATGGTCAGTGCAACATGGGACGATCATCAATATCAAGGGGAAAGATGAAGAAAGCTTCTTTCCTGATTGACAGGTGGGACATGTCCAGCTCAACAGAAGCCAACGCTAAACGAGAAAATGCTTCTAACAACATTATAGAAGACGAGAGCCAGACATTAGAACATTATACAAAAAGCATGGTGAATAAGCTTAACACCATCTATACATTGCAGCCCACTTCCACAGTCAAGTGCGAGAGTGTCTGGGAAACTAATTTGAATTTCAAAGAAGTCGTTTCTTCAGGAAAATTACAGGAAACTAGCATATATCAAAGTAGGAAATCGGTGGATCCATCCACTGCTGCGGAAGCTAGGAAGAGGAGGAAAGAACTCACAAAGCTAAAAAATCACCACAATCGACAATTTCAACTGCCTTCCTGAGATCTAAAATTAGTATTCAGCACATCTTTGATCAACAGGCCTATTTCTTGACATCATCGAACACAAATAGACAATAATATTAATTTGGAGTTTCACAGGAAATTAGTATTGGATCGGCCCTTAGCAGTTCATAGAAGAACCCAACACTGAGTTTGTAGATTAACGGATAGAGAAATGCTAATGTGTTTCACAAGCGAATGGTTGAGTTTTCTCGAGACTTGGGCCATTCCTCAAGTGGGGCCCATGGGGAAGATCTCTTGGCCTGAAGTCGTGCTCGTCTTTTTATTATGTGCATGTTGAATATGTACCTTTGTTCTTTTCTTTTTTCTTGGAACGGTTCCATTCTCAAATAAAGGTTTGGTCCACCTTATGATTAGGAAATGGATTGATTTTCCGAATAGGGCATGTTCATGAGCTTGTTGTTTACTTTAAGAAAATGTTCAAAATATAGAACTGACAATAATACAATGCTACATTCTCTGAAGATCGAGGAAGAAGGTGCACCCAATTGATGTATGTCTCGGATCTTTCATTGAGGTATAATTACTCCTAAGCCCATGAACTAATCTTATATAGTTCTATATTTTAAATCTTATGTAGTTGTATAGTTCAAGACCCTTTCCTTGGCGAGTTTTGAGTTTTGGTTGTTTAGTAGCTTATAAGCATTTCATGGTTTCTTTACATTATCTGGCGTTGTTATCATGGTAGAAGATTGAAAGTAGCCAAGGCATTTTGGTCATTGTGAAGATAAAAGGGCATTTGGGTATCTTAACTTGCAAGAGATGTTTTCCTACTAGAATCCTCCCTTTCCATGGAGGCGGATCGCCTACTGACACTTACCCTGTGTGTAGCATACTGGATGGTTCTCTGTGGAGCCAACAATGATGTATGTCTTTTATTCACACCGTCCATCTATTTTGGATCATTATTTTAGGGCATGAGCCCAAAACTGAGGCAAATCCAGATCTCAGGTGGACCATGCCATGGGAAAACAACAGTAATTGAACACTCACCAATGAAAACTTACTTAGGGCCCATTGTAAGGTTTATTTGTCATCCAACCTGTTGATTAGATTAAGTCACAAAGACCTGGATGAAGGGAAAACACAAATATCAGCTTGATCCGAAACTTTTTTAGCTCTCAAGAAATTTTTAATGTTGGGTGCTCAATCACTACTGTGTTTGCCGTGGTGTGGTCCATATGTGATTTTGATCAACCTTATTTTTGAGCTCTATGATTTGGTAAAATGGATGACGGTGTGGATAAAACACAAAAATCATGATGTGGCCCATGGATGATCGTACGTTACGGCATCCCCTTTAGGCTAAATACACATTTATCATTTCCAAGTTAGGTTAAAAATATGGTGTGAACAGGATGGGTTATGGTCGGGCCATACTGTTCAGGCTAAGCCCAAACCTGGCTAGGCCTGTGGCAGGCTAGAAAAGTCTAGCCTGAGCTCGACTGGAACTTTTACGAAGGGTCCTGCTGCCTGGGTACAAACCTTTTATTTATTTGTTTATTATTACTTTTTTTTAAAATAAAAGGGATGCATACCCTTGGGTTCTTTCATGGGGGGCCCAGTATAATGTGTATGTGAGATTTTCTCCAACCATTGGATGTGTAATACCATGTCAGTCCAAGGGGATGCAAATTGGACTTCCTTGTTATTCAGGTGGGCCACACCAGTTAATAATTGCTAAAGAAATGTACACCCTTGATTATTACAGGTTCTAATGTGATGATTACATAACATCCACTCCAATTATTAGATGGCACACCCATGTTTAGATATGGAGCCCAAAAATCAGGTCCATCCATGATAAAGGTGAGGCACACAAGGGAAACAATTTGGATGGTTAGCTTTGCCCAGTTTGTTGTTTCCAATCATGTGGCTTACTTGAAATACGGATGAAGCTATTTATTTTTCCGTGGGCCTAACACGGCGTGACTCGCCTAATGGTCCAGGTTTAAAACCCCCCCTCTTGATACCCGAGAGGTTAATGTTATAGATCACACACAGCTATATCTGTTTAGATTGCCGATCCTAAAAGATAGGTTCTCATTACGGGTGTATCAATTTAGATCTTAAACTCTAGGATCTCATAGCCGGTGTATCAGTGTAAATCCTAAATTATAGCATCTCAAATCTTATATAAATATGTGTAGGGGAGAAACAAGAAATATATAAAAACACAATTTTGCTAATTCTGTATATGGTATCAGAGCCGGCTAACCCCTTCTTCTTCCTTTGATCCTAGCTCATCTCTTCCAATGGCCAACACCTCTAAGGCGTCTTCTACAAACATTATGGGTTCTTCTCCGGCGTCTTCATCAACTTCTAGTTTCTCTTCCATCTCCCTCCCCAATATCTCCACCTTGGTCTCTGTCAAGCTAACTGATTCCAACTTTCTTCTTTGGCAATCCCAAATCAAACCTTTCCTCATCAAACAGAACTATTGGCGCTTCATCGATGGCTCCACGCCTTGCCCAACTCTTACCAAAACCTCTTCTGATGGTAAAACTATGAAACTCAATCCTGACTTTCTCCATTGGTATCGAACAAATCAAACCATCATCGGCCTCCACTACAAGAAAACCCACTTTTACCAACGAAAATATTCGTCACTAAATGAGTTTTTTTCATAGGTAAAACCTTTTACCAACGAAATTTTTCGTCGGTAAAAGACCAAGGGAAAAGGCTAACGATTTTTTTCGCAAGTAAAAATATTTCACGATATTTTTACCTACAAAAAATTTCGTAGGAAAAAATATTTACATTACTTTTATTGACGAATTTTTTTCGTTGGTAAAAAATAAGTAAAAAACTTGTACCAACGATTTTTTTCGTAGGTAAAAACGTGGATGAGACTTTTACCTACGAAATATTTCGTAGATAAAAAACGTGGATGAAACTTTTACTTACGAAATATTTCGTAGGTAAAAGTCTCTTCTTTTTTTCAATATTCGGGCAAAAATTCCTGATATACACCTGTTACAATATATTTCATCATATTCTTCATGATATACACCTGTTATAATATCTTTCATCATATTCACATTCACATCCATCTAAACACAAACTACGTACATCCATCCAAACATAAACTACATCCATCCAAGCACAAACAATCTTATCCACATCACATTCATCCACGCATAAATACATATAAGTTTATCATCATAAATAAAATACAAAAAATTATTCATAGCCTATTTCCTGGTGGGGCTCACAAAATTCAATGTGGTCAACACATCGCCAAGGTTAGTGTGCACACACACCTAGGTCCTTACTCATGCCTTCATGGTAGATTCAAAATAGTTTCAATACAAGGTCACGAGTTCAAGTACCTATTGTGGCCGTTAAGCGACTCTGGTGTGTGAGTATGTGTTAAAAGAAAAAGAAAGAAAGAAAATGCTGATTTATCTTTTGGGTTGAGCCTAATGGTGCTTGGTGATTTCTCATCAGGTAAAAATTATTATAAGTTATTTTTAGAAAGGTGAGATTAGGCCACTTATAATTATATTAACATGATAAAATGTTGTATGTATATTTGAGCAGACACCACAAAATAAACAATCCTATGGAAAAAAAAAAAAAAAACAAATGAAAAGAGAGAGAGAACATATGAGAGGTGATCCTTATCTCCTTTGATGGATTCAAGCTGTATGTGCCCTACCCAACTTCCTATAAGGAGAAGTTATATGGGTCTTGGAATAATGTTGGTGACAAATCCACCTTGTCTATTAATATTATCATGTTGTGTTAGAGCATGACTCTAAAAATGAGATAAATCCAAATCCCAAATAATCTATGTTATTAGAGATAGTAGAGATAGAAATAGATGCATTGTGATGCTTGAGTTCGAGTATGATTGCCAACAAAGCAAGATTTTTTAATTTGTTGCCATGTGATTGGGCTACTTTATTATATACTACGTTTGTTGCAGTAGTGCTGGCAATGTTAATGATGACTAGGACTTGCAGTCACAATGCAAGAAAATGAGAAATTTCTATTTGTATCAATGGTAAGCAAAGGATCTAGATTCGTGATGCTCATATGTCATCCAAATTGTTTATAAAGTCATTACCACTAAAATAAACTGGAAAAACACAAAAGTTTGCTAATCCTAAACTCTTATATCCCAAAGAAGGTTTGAGTGTAGGCGTTCAATCTCTATTCTTATTTGCCATGCGATTCACTTGAGTATGGATTTACTTCATTTTTAGGCACATGTCCTAACATAAGCTTATAAAATTGAAAAGCAATGAATTTCTCAAGAATATCATAGTGAGCCCCACCTAGATTTCACCTTGGTGGGGAACAAATGCAATTCGAATCCCCCTCTAACCACCTTCCATGCCTACAAAAGAGGATAAAAATCATCATAATAAGAAACAACAACTAATGTCCTAACAGAGTATTCAATTGAAATCATACAGGAAATAGGCTATGAATAATCTACTTGTATAAGGATAATTCTTTAAGATTGTGTGTGGGCCCATTCAAACGGGTTCGGGATCAGGATCGAGTTTAGGTTTAGGTTTTCAAGTTTAGGTTTAGGTTTAGGTTAGAGAGTTGAGATTAGGATTAGGTGTAGGTTTAGGTTTAGGGATTTAAGAATACATTTAGGTTTTAGGTTTAGTTTTAGGTTTAGGTTAAGGTTAGGTTATAGGTTATAGGTTAAGGTTTAGGTTATAGGCTTTGGTTTAGGTTTAGGTTATAGGTTTAGGTTTAGGTAATAGGTTTTAGGTTATAGGTTATAGATTATAGCTTTAGGGAATTGAGAATAGGTTAAGGTTTAGGTTTAAGAAATCGTGTTCGGGTTCGGGATCGGGTTTAGGTTTGGGTTTTCAAGTTTAGGTTTAGGTTTAGGTTAGGGAGTTGAGATTAGGATTAGGTGTAGGTTTAGGTTTAGGGGTTTGAGAATACATTTAGGTTTTAGGTTTAGGTTTAGGTTTTAGTTTTAGCTTTAGATTATAAGTGTAGGTTATAGGTTTACATTTAGGTTATAAGTTAAGGTTTAGGGAATTGAGTTTAGGTTATAGGTTATAGGTTCAGGTTATAGGTTTAGGTTATAGGTTAAGGTTATAGGTTTAGGTTTAGGTTTAGTTTATAGGTTTTGGGATTTGAGAATAGGTTTAGGTTATAAGTATAGGTTTAGGTTAATGTTGTAGGTTATAGGTTTTGGTTATAAGTTTATGTTAATGTTGTAGCTTATTGGTTTAGGTTTAGGATTTGAGAATACATTTAGGTTTTAGGTTTAGGTTAAGGTTACTGTGTTTAGGTTATAGGTTTAGGTTGAGGTTATAAGTGTAGGTTATAGGTTTAGGTTTATGTTATAGGTTAAGGTTTAGGGAATTGAGTTTAGGTTATAGGTTTAGGTTTAGGTTTAGGTTATAGGTTTTGGGATTTGAGAATAGGTTTATGTTATAAGTATAGGTTTAGGTTAATGTTGTAGGTTATAGGTTTAGGTTATAATTTTATGTTAATGTTATAAGTTATAGGTTTAGGTTTAGGTTTAGGTTTAGGGATTTGAGAATACATTTAGGTTTTAGGTTTAGGTTTAGGTTTTACGTTTAGGTTAAGGTTACAAGTTTAGGTTATAGGTTTAGGTTTAAGTTATAAGTGATCTCTACAAGTGGATCCTCTGAATCCTTAGTTTCCTACCTCTGAATTCTTTAAAATTGTAGATAATATTTTCACCATTATTTCTCAAATTATAGTTGATTTAGATTACATCTTAGTCTGGTTCTGGTTCTGGTTCTAGTTCTAGTTACTTTCAGATAATGTATAGGTATCAGTCCCTTGGGATTCGACCTCAGTCTTACCGAGTTTATTACTACATCACAACCCTACACTTGGGGAGTGAACAAGTTTTTGGCGCCGTTGCCGGGGACTGACGGTTACGTTTTCTGAAATTAATTAGTTTTAGATTAGGATTTTTACTAACTTTAGTTTTAGGGTTTTCGTTCTAATTGATTTTTAGAAACTAACTTACTTTCCTGCTTTGTAGGATTTTGTTATATCTTCTTAATTGGTAACTTCATCCTAATATCTTTACTTCCTTATTAGATTTTATCTTTTAGAAACTAATTTCTTTTGTTTTCTTTTGCAGGATCTTAACATAGGAACTTCTAATGTGGTAACATCCTTGTAACATCTCCTCTTTGTACTGTTGTCGGAATTTTTCTTTTATTTTCTCTAGGATTAGATTCAGAGTTAAGGTTTCACCATGTATATGAATGAGTGGGCACATCAGTATGTTGAGATAGCTTATGGAAAACAGCCTAGGCCTCAAAAATTTTCTGAAAATATCTTCGAGAACCAATCGGAATATGATGCTCCAGCGATTAAGAAGTCTTTCGGTGATTATCTGCAGGAGAATAATTGCATTCCACGAGTTAAGAAAACAGTACGTGATTATTTGAATGATGACGCGTATCAACTTCTGACCAATGACCCGTATGATTTTGATAAGTGGAAACATAAATATTTCGAAGTTGAGTCAGTAAAACATAATGGTAATAACCCTCGTGGATCAACCACATTTGAATATCCACCAGAAACGATCCAAGAGGAGTTATCTCCGAGTTACACAGACTATGTTATTGACATGAGGAAATTAATAGAAGCACTTGAATCACGCCTTAATAGGCTAATGAAGGCTAGTTCATCTCAGCCACAGCCCAATCCAGAAATACAATGCGAGGAAAGTGATCCTCACTCGCTCTTGAAAAACTCTGGAATTTGGAATGAAGAGTTGAATTACGTTAACGAGCATGTGGTTCAATTTCCCGATGAGTTGATCTCGATGACTGTTCAAAAGAATGGGGAAGAGACATGGCTGTCTTTCAAATATAATGATGATGACACACTTCAATCACATGACACTCTAGATTTTAATGATGAAGAAGAGGTTAGTTTATGCGAACCTCTACCCATTCTAGGTGTAGAATGTGAGAAAAGTGATCCCATCCCAAATGTACACTGCACTGAACTAGAATATGATGAGTATTGGGATGGCGATCCTGAATGTGCAGCCACAGTTCCCCTGGAATTAATCTCAAATTTGGTCCAGGTCAATGATCGAGAAGTATACGAAGAGAACAGTCATAATGAACTACTCCACTCACCTGACAAGTCTGATCTAAAAGTGGATGAGCTCCTAACAACCAACCATTCTATCTCTTGTGAGATATGTTTGAACCACTCCCCTAAATTGAATGATGATATGATTCGGGAGATGGACGAGTTACTCGATATGACTCAGGAATTTGAAACCACCCAGTTGAGGCCACCATCTGAACTGTTAAATATTGACAATTCAATGCCTCTTCTGAGTAGTATCAATGAGCAGAGTTCGCACATCAATGCTTCGTACACTGACCCTCAATCTATCTGTGCAGGGCTGGAGCAAGAGAGCACACCTCCGTTTCCCTTTAAAGACGATGGATTCCTTGAGCAGATCATCATGAGCTCTAATGTGGAATATAAGTCACGCTCAACTGAATTTTTCAACTCTTTGGATGATTGCTTGACACACTTTGCAGACTCAAATGATCCCATGATAAGAGACATAGTGAATGCCTTGCAAAACAATATCTCGGTAGTCATCACTGACCGAGAGAACCCTTACTCTGAAGCCCCTCCTTCCACAGATCCTGAATGTTTACCATTAGGGGAGGAGGAGCTGAAAATTGAACCGAAGTCTGCTACTTCGGAATATGTTGAGACCACCATTTCCTGAAAATTTTTCTCAATTTGCTCTACCTGTAGTCTCTGATTCACCATGGGATACTAACTTTGAAACTTTTTCTGACACAGGTGAATCATATATACTTTGGATACCTCAAGCGAATCAACGTCAAATTTTTAATGAGGTACATAAGTTTCTCTGGAAAGTCAAGCTCCAGGGCATCCAAGCTTATTGCAAAAAGGGCTTTTGGATGTTCCTGTTGAGGAACTTACTGAGAAACTTATCACAATATTGGCCGGAAGAGGAACCTTACGACATGATCGAGTAGTTTTTCCCTGCTTTCATAGGACTAGGGTAGTTTGCTTTATTTGTCTGGCTGAAGACGGTAAACTTAGCACTCCTGGGAGGCAACCCAGCTTTTCATTCCATTTCATTTTCCTAGTTAGTTAGTTCAATGTTTGTGGTTAACATTGTTGCAAACCCTCATGAGACTACAACTCGTCCACTAGGGGCAACCTAGGGGTTTAAAGGCTTGTTGCATACGCTAAATGCAATCGAGAGCACCTGCGAAAGTGGTGTAGGTAGGATTTTATTTTTGTTATTTTTGTTTTACTTCTATTGGTTTCTCTCTTGTGCTGACCCGCTCTTACATAGATATCTTTGGAAAGCCTCTTGATTCTTTCATCTAGGTACTATCTTTCTATTACTCCTCTTGTACTTTCGTTGTCCCATGTGCATTAATGCTTATATCTTTTACATTGAGGACAATGTAAATTTTAGGTTGGGGGTGGGAGATTAGGTTGCCTAATCAATGTTTTCTTGGTCTTGAGTAAAAATTGTGAAATTTTTTAATTTTTCTGACATTTCTTGTGAATTCGAAGTGATTTTGACAGCCATCTAGGGCAATTATAAATTCAAGATACGTTATGTTAGTAATTTATGACTCTTGGATTCAATATTTATTAGATTTCACAGTTGAGTTTGACTTATCAATCCATGATTAGAAGTTTTAAACATTGATTGAATCATGATTTCACATGTCACATCTCGCTTACACATTAAGATTTCAGTTCCATATTGAAGGATTAACTTGGTAATCACTGAGCATGAAAGGAACTGGTCTGAAATATTTTACCATCAGGGTATAAAAAAAAAGAATTGAAAAGGTTGGGCAATTAATCTTCACCATAGGTTTGCTCCCTATAGGTGTGGATTCGATTTCCCATGGTTAACAGTTGAAAAGAGTTGTGCGACTAATTTCACCATAGGTTTGCTCCCTATAGGTGATAATTTGATTCCCCTCTTGACATTCTTTTAATAATAAAAAAAAAGAAAAAAAAAAGAAGAAGAATATCAAAATCAAATCAAAGTTGGTAGGATGATTTATGAGGCATGTTTTGTTTTGGGTTGTCATGAATCCTCTTATTCGTTACCAATGATATCATGAAATAAAGAAGTGAATCTTAATGTTGCTAAGCCGAGTTACACTTTACACTCATGGGTCCTAATGTTTAAAATTTTTCTAATCAAGGGATTAATATTTTGAACTTGATTATGAAGTTTGCTGCACATTGGAGTCAAGGAAAAAGGAATACCCAACGTTCATGAATCGTCGCCTTTTCACATCTCGATTATTCTTTACTAATCACTCGTGTTCACAGGAATTGTCTCATAATTCTCAATTTATTTTTCGCATACCTTGCTCGGGACTAGCAAAATGTTCCACAAAAACTTGTTCACTCCTCAAGTGCAGGGTTGTGATGTAGTAATAAACTCGGTACGATCGAGGTCGAATCCCAAGGGACTGATACCTGTACATTATCTAAAATTAACTAGAACTAGAACCAGACTAAGATGTAATCTAAATCAACTATAATTTGAGAAATAATGGTGAAAATATTATCTACAATTTTAAAGAATTCAGAGGTAGAAAACTAGTGATTCAGAGGATCCACTTGTAGAGATCAGAGAGATCTTATGCTTGTATCAAAAATCATGGAAATTAACTGAACTAACGTTGATATAGTTTTCAAGAGATGAGAGATATATGAATTAGAATGGATTCCATCACCAAACCATGCCCAGGAGATAAAGTAAACAATAGAATTAAACTAATTACCAACCAATCAACATGCCATGAAGGTTAGGAAGGGTACCGTCATCCGACCATGCCCAGGAGACGATGGTGAACAATAGGGCTTCCTGACGTCATAAACATAAAGGAAAAAAACATGCTCAAAGCCATTGCAGACCCATTGTAATTTCAGTCATAACAAACCATTAAAAAAACTAAAAGCATTCCCTTAAAATCAAATTAAAATCAACATCATTCAGTCTAAACAAATTGCACAAGCAACAAGTCCCCCATCACACTACAAGCTTCACCTCTTAGCCCTAGCTAAGAGGTTCAGCCCATAAACATGATTAGGCTAATCCCTTAACAAAATAAAATAAACAAAAGAAAAAAAGAACAACTCTACTCTCTCTCCTCTGTGCTCCACGTCCAAGCTCCCCCCGGCCCTGGTTCTCTTCCTATTCTTCTCCTTTTATAGCACTAGGAGGTCTAGTCAAGAGTCCGTACGGAGCTCCTTACGCAGGTCCAGCAGTCCAGTCGCAGCGGAACCAGAGATCCTTACGCAGTTGCGTGTGTAACGGCAGTGGAAAACGCAAGCCGAGTTGCGTTTGGATTATTTTTCTGAAACTTGATGGTATCAACACTTGGGTTTGGCTTCATGGTTGAGGTCGTGGGCACCTTGTTGAACTCATGGATGGTTCAGATCATCAAAACGACCGTGATCAAGGTCGCATAACCGCCCACTGATGGCCGATTTTCACGGACGTGCATAAGCAATACGCGAGTTGGCTGACGAGTTCGGTGAGCCCCACATTGGCATTTTCAGAGAAATCTGACCCGTTCATTGGATTGCTGGCGAAATTTCAGTTGGAAAAGACTAGTTTTTGTCGAGTTTTGGTGCGGTCCAGTAATTGATTTTGCAGCAAAGACTCTGTCGTTCAATCTTACATTTGAGACTTCATGTACCTGCAATGCTTTCATGGGACAAAACGGACACCTAGGTAATGGTCACGCCCCCCCTTTAGACACAATGGACGGTCCCGATCATCGAAATAAATGATGGGTGTGGCCCACTTTCAAAACTCAATCCAAAGCTCGTCCGTTCCTGGACGTTTTTGAAAGTTTTGTTCAAAAAAGTAGGTGGGCCCACTTCTTGAAACATTCTCAGAGATCTACTCCGTTCATCATCTTCTTAGTAATGTGTAAGCTCATAGATTAAAGTATGAAGTAGATCTGAACTCTAAGTAGGCCACACCATCCACCTGTGATGAGTTAATACCGAACGTTGAATCAAACCTCGTGCGTGCATATAGAGTTTCGGTTATTTACAGATTTGCCACTCTCCATTCTAAAAACATCTGTCGTTCATTTCTCCCTGCTACACCATCTAAAAGAAGTGAAATTTGACGAATGTTCACCGTTTTTCGTGCTCTTTCTATCGGTCCAGTTTGGGTCCCGATCTCCAAAGGATGTCCAAGATGCTTTCTTAATGGTTATTGTATAATCTTGCCCATCGGGTCACGTACATATTGATCCAAGGGCTGAATTTTAACGTGTACGGTTAATTTATAGTCCTCAGGTCCTGTATGAAGTTTCAAGCCAAACGGATGATGGGAACCTTGTGATCTTGCATTATATACGTCTTTCCAGCCACTTGAGCTTCGGTTTCTCAATTTTCTTGGATCTTTGGCGCGTAATTCCGTCAATCTTGGTCCCCTAGAGTCCGTCCCTTGCCTTTAGTGTCATTAGAGCATTAAATCTATGCTTTTATCATCCTTTCCAATTCCAGCTTGTAATTGCACCTTACATCATAAACATGATTACAACAGGCCGTTAAACACTATTATGTTCATAAATCCAGGCAATAACTGGGGTCTGATATGCAATATTTGACCCTCACCAATAAGTTTAGGTTTAGGTTAGGTTATAGGTTAAGGTTTAGGGAATTGAGTTTAGGTTAAGGTTTAAGTTATAGTTAAGGTTTAGGTTTAGGTTATAGGTTTTGGAATTTGAGAATAGGTTTAGGTTTTAGGGTAGATCCAAAGCTCAAGTGGACCTCGAAACGAATTGGGGCCACAAAAGTTTTTGATCAAGCTGTTATTTGTGTTATTCCTTCTTCAGGTCTAGGTCTATGTGAACTTACCAACAGGTTGGATATCAAATAACCACCATGGTGGGTCCCAGGAAGGAATCAACGGTCGGAGGCACTATCCCCACCATGATGTTTAGTTTTATGTATTAGTTTTAGGTGTACGTTTAGGTTTAAGGTTATACTAGGGTCTGCTCCAACAATTTCGAGCTAATATATAAACATGGTCTGTCCAAATTGTCATGCCACTCCAATGCTGTCCATAAGAAATTGACAGCTTCATCATGGTCATAACAGCAGTTCCCACCTTCCAAGGACCCCCACTCAACATCCGGATAGCTCCGACGCACATCCGGGTCTGCTCCATCAATTTTGAGTAAATACATAAACACAGCTTGTCCAAATGGCCAAGTCACTCCAATGTTATCCATAGAAAATGGACAGCTTCATCATGGTCATAACAGCGGTTTCCACCTTCCAATGACCCCCGCTCAACATCGGGATAGCTCCGACGCACATCCGGGTATGCTCCATCAATTTCGAGTTAATACATTTAAAAATAACATAAAAGGTAAGTAAAGCAAGAAACATCCATATGAAGATATTGAGGGGAATTACTAGTGTATCTATATTCCTTCTATGTACTAAGTTGATTTTGAGTTAATTATGACTAAGATGTTGATATTATATTATATGTGATGAGGGTTGCATTACTAGTGTATCTATATTCCTTCAAAGCGATCACTTGAACAGTTATGGATCACCAAATGGCCAGTTTGGTAAGGGCCAGTTTGGATACACTTCCTAAAAGGAGGTTTCTGAAAAGGGGATTTCAAGCCTACTTTTTCAGTTGACTGATTGGTTTTTGCCAAGTCAGCATTTTAGCACCTATTTTCGCGAATAGGAGATGAGATGGGGGCTCGTAAAGTGCATCTAAATGCACAATGTCAACTGCTGTTTGGATTAAAATAGAATTTAGGCCTCAAAAACCCCTTTGAGGGTGCATCCAAACGGGTCCTACCTATAGAATCCGTAATAAGATTTTAGCCTTTTGATATGAGGTTATATATCAATGATCCAGACCTTCTATATGATAGGTGTCACCGTAAATTGTGGATCATCATCATCTAAGTCTTATCTCAACTAATTGGGGTTAGCTACATGAATCATGTCCTGCCATTCCACTTTATCAAGGGCTATATAAATATATATATATATATAACTTTTTATTACATTATTATGATAATCCTCAGGTCCAAACAAACTCTAAGGGCCCCTTTCGTGCACTATCAAAACCCATGTTTGGGGAAGAAAACCTCATTTTGATGGGAAACAACGGTTAATTGGCAATCATAAGAAAACCCACTTGAAAACATAGTTTTCAAGATCAACTGATGAAATAGGAATTAAAATGCCACCCATCCGAAAATCAATCAGATTGGTTTTCACCTACTAAATGAAAACACTGATTTTACTTTCGCAAGTTACATCCAAACAACACTAAGGAAGATTAAAAATCATATGATCATTTTACCATAGGATGATGGGACATAGATAGTATACTCAGATTTTCAGTTTGTAAAAGTGGGGCCAAGGTCCTGTGATCCAGACCGTTGAAATGGTAGCACCAAAAGCCTCCCAATTGACAATCTAGCCAATTCAATCTTTGGCCCTTTTATCGATTGAAAGTGGACTACTGCTCAAACTTCTCTGTTAATGGCCTATTTACAATCTGCCCACAGATGGTTATGATTGTCAAATGAAGGAAAATTACAGTGCATGGCCCATCAAAAGGTAGCGCCAACAGAGAAGTGCTCTGGATGCAGTGAAACATGGGCACCCACTTGCACAAAGATGTTCATATCTTAGGTCG
Source organism: Magnolia changhungtana (assembly GCA_030180095.1). Classification (NCBI taxonomy): domain Eukaryota; kingdom Viridiplantae; phylum Streptophyta; class Magnoliopsida; order Magnoliales; family Magnoliaceae; genus Magnolia; species Magnolia changhungtana. Next base: position 8,423,954 of record JASAUF010000322.1, on the reverse strand, counting down.
AGGATCACATTGTCTAAGACCTCCAAAGCCATCTACTCCATTCATCATTTCAGGTCTAAACAGGCGGGCCAACAGAGATGACATGCAATACAAATCAAGAAACACACTCATATTCAAAAGTCCTTAATCAGCATTATAAAATCGGGATGAGATCTGTCAGCGGACTGATTCAAATAAATGCATAAATCAGAATACTCAACAACAATGATGAATAGTCACTATCCCACAATGCAGTATGAATCACATTTTCTATTGTCAAAAAAGGCTGCACACACCAAACCCTTGAACTACCAATATGGTTGGATCCATTACAACATGTGATTAGAGATGTGATTAGGGTACCATAATCCCCAATTTCAAAACCCCCATATTCGAAATGTGATTAGGGCACCATAATCCCCAAATTCGAAGTGGGAGTTGGGTACCCAAATCCCCAATTTCAAAACCACCAAATTCAATTTGGGATTAGGGTACTAAAATTCCCAAATTCAAAATGGGATTAGGGCTCACCTTCATTTTGTCGATGTGTGCTTGGGTCATGGGTTAGGGTTTTTACCTTTCGAGGTGAGAGGAAGAGAATGAGAGGAGGGTTTGAGTTGGAGCCCCAATTCGGTTTTCAAGCTTTGAGGAGACAGATTGACAGAGTTGAGCTGAGAGATCTCCAATTGGGTTTCCGAGCTCTGAGGAGAGAGAGAGAGAGAGAGAGAGAGAGAGAGAGAGAGAGAGAGAGAGAGAGAGAGAGAGAGAGGCTGTGAGAGAGACTGAGAGAGGACAGGGTGGAGAGATCAGAGAGAGAGGAAGAGAGAGATAGAGAGCAAGAGGAGGGAGAGGGTGTGAGAGAGAGATAGAGAGAGACTACCGCAGTCTCTCTCATGGGCGCGGCTTAGATACAGGTTGAGTAGCGAGTTGGTTACTGAAGTGATGTACCAAGTTCTGTGGGCCCCATTATGATGTATGTGTTGTATCCACACCATCCATCCATTTTTAGATATTATTTTAGGGCATGAGCCAAAGAATGAGACAGATAAAAAGATGTAGTGGACCTCACCACAGAAAATAATGGGGAGAGTGACTCCCACTGTTGAAACTATCCTAAGGCCAACCATAATTTTTATTTGAAATCCAACCTGTTCAAAAGTTAAAAAAGACATGAAATAAGGTAAAACAAAAATATCAGATTGATCTAAAACTTTCGTGGCCTTTAGAAGTTTTTAATGGTGGGTGTCACTGTCCCCACTATTTTCTGTGTTGGGGTCCACTAGAGCTTTGGATTTATCTTTGGATATTGCCCTAAAATTATCTCTCTAAATGGATGGAAGGTGTGGATATAAAACATACATCATGGTGGGGCCCAAAAATGAGAGGTACATAAATATCAGGTGGACCACACCACATGAAAACAATAGTCATTAGATATCCATCATTAAAATCCTCATAAGGCCCACTGTACTGTTTATTTGGCATCCAATTTGTTTATTAGGTCATACAGGCCTATATGAATTGGAAAAACAAAAATCATCTCGATCCAAAACTTTTATGGCCCCTAGAATGTTTTAAATGGTTGACGCTCATTCAACACTATTTCTTGTAATGTGGTCCATTTTAGATTATGATATGCCTCATTTTTGGTCTCATGCCATAAGATGATCTTTAAAAATAGATGGACGGCATGGATTAAATACATACATCATGGTGGGGCCCACGCAGCACCAACCACCGACCATTGGATGGTGTAGGGGGAGTAGTCAATCCATTCCCCTTATTTGTGGTGTGATCTATTTAATCTTTGGATATGATTCATGTTTTGGATAATTCTACAAAATGATCTCAAAAAATGGATGAACGGTGTGGGTTGATCCCAAATTTTCGGTAAATCCAAAACTCAAGTGGACCATGCCACACAAAACAGTGTGGAATAATGATTTCCACCGTTGATACCTTCCTTGGGTCCACAGTAATGTTTATTTGTCATCCAACATGTTCATAATATCAAAAAGATATGAATGAAGGGAAAACACAAACATCAGCTTGATCCAAAACTTCTATGAATGTTATTTTTAATGGTGGATGTTCAATCCCCACTTTATAGTCCACTTAAGCCTTGGACCCGCCTCATTTTTTAGTTAATATCTTAAAATGATCTGAGAAAAGCGTTGAATGGTATGAAGAATGTCAATCCATGACTTGGGTGGGCCAAGAGCTTAAAAATAAAGTCAATCCATGACTTGGGTGGGCCAAGAGCTTAAAAATAAAGTCAATCCATGACTTGGGTAGGCCAAGAGCTTAAAAATAAAGTCAATCCATGACTTGGGTAGGTAACACCACATAATATAATGGAGAGAAGTTTCCTTAAAACTTTCATAATCATATATTAGGCCTGCCTAAATGTGATTCACATATCTAACCCACTCATTATGTGTGTCCCACTTGGATGAGGGGTCAGACCCAGTTTCAGCTGCATTCAAAACTCATGTGGGCCCCACCAAGTGCTTTTATATTCAAACTCAGCTTGATCCAAAACTTCTATGGCCTCCAAGAAATTTTAAATGGTAGAGGTTCAATCACATTATTTCCTGTGGTGTGGTCTACTTGAGCTTTGGATATGCTTCCTTTTTGTTCTTTAGACCTTAAATTATCTGTTAACATGGATGAATGGAGTAGATAAAATAAATAAATAACAGTGGACCCCACAGAGTTTACTCTAGTAAGGGTAATGAGTAACTCACCTAAATGTAGTGGGGAAGGGTTTCCTTAAAACATTCATAATCATATATTGGACCCACCTAAATGTGATTCACATATCCAACCCACTCATTGTGTGTCCCACTTGGATGAGGGGTTAGACCAAGTTTCAACAGCATCCAAAACTCATGTGGGCCCCACCAAGTGCTTTTATATTTTTAGAATGTCTTCACATAGTTTTAGATGGTATGGCCCACTTGAGTTTCTTATACAGATGATTTTTGAGATATCTCATAACCTAAATGGGACACATTAAATCCATGGTGTTGATGTTTTGACACACATCATGATGGGGCCCACAAAACTTACTAACATCAATTCTTAGGTTCTCACGAGGTCAGTAAGTTGGGTCACAATTTTGACCAGAATATTTGACTCATTTTACATGTCTAGTCCATTCACTCTATTTTACTGATCAATACTCTCAATTTCACTAGTTACTCGCCTCAATCAGGCTACATATGAGAAAGATATTGGGCATACAAGATTAATCAACAATTTTAGTGAAATTTGATTTTAACATCTGAAGTTATTTACTCTTCAATTTGAACTGATTAGATTGTCCAAAAATGATTAAAGGTTCAATTAGTGGATGTGCCTAATAATTTAGTAATTTTATTTTTCACCGATAAATTTCAATTTCCATTTAAAAATAACAATTTTTTTTTTCAAAATGTATATTTTTTTACTCTTTTAACAAAATATCATTTTTATTATAAAATATTTCAAAAAAAAAATTAAAATACAAATTTTGAATTTTTATTTTCAAAATCTCAAAAAATTTCTCATATTTTAATTTTTTCTCAAAAATTTCAAAATTCCAATTTTTTTCTTCAAAAGCATCATTTTGTTCTCAAAATTTTTCTCAAACATAGTCAAAATTTCTAAAGTTCTCAATATTCTTTTTCATGTGATATTAAAAATCATTTAAATTTTACCTTTTAATTATATATAAAAAAGAAATTTCCACTCATATGATATAAAAACTATATATATATATATATATATATATATATATATATATATATATATATATATATATATATATATATATATATATATATATATATATATATAAACTTACTACCTTTACCAACGGTTTTCATCCATCGGGAAAAAACGCTTTTACCGACGAAATCCTTTTTCGTCGGTAAAAACATTATTCCTGACGGCTTTGGTTCATCGGTAAAACTCTTACTGTGAAACTATTCAAGGCTGCGGGAAATTTTTCTAAGTTAAAAATTATATCATTATTCCCAACGAAAATTTTGTTTTGCCGACGAAGTTTTTTTCGTTGGTAAAAACATTATTGCCGACGGCTTTGGTTCGTCGGTAAAACTCTTACCGTGAAACTTTTCAAAGCAGCGGGAAAAGTTTCCAAGTTAAAATTATATAATTATTCTTGACGAAAATTTTGTTTTACCGACGAAAATTTTTGTCGGTAAAAACATTATTCCCGACGGCTTTGGTTTGACTGTAAAACTCTTACAGTGAAACTTTTCAAGGCAGCGGGAAAATTTTCTAAGCTAAAATTATATCATTACTCCCGATGAAATTTTTCGACGAAATTCTTTTTCATCTATAAAAACATTATTCTCGACGGCTTTAGTTCGTCGGTAAAACTCTTACCGCGAAAGTTTTCAAGTCAGCAGGAAAGTTTTCTAATTATTCTCGATGAAATTTTTCATCGGTAAAAACATTATTCCCGACGGTTTTATTTTGTCGGTAAAACTCTTACCGTGGAAATTTTCAATCTTAAAAATATAACAATTTTACCGACGAAAATTTTCATCGGTAAAAGTGGTTCTTTGTCGACGAAATTTCTTTTCGTCGGGAAAAATGTTTTTATCGACGAAAATTTTTTTCGATAAAACTCTTACCGCCAAAGTTTTCAAAATAGCGCGAAAATTTTCAATCTTAAAAATATAACAGTTTTGCCCATGAAACTTTTCGTTGGTAAAAGTGGTTTTTTGCCAATGAAATTTTTTTTCATTGGGAAAATGTTTCTATCGACAAAAATTTTCGTCGGTAAACCTCTTACTGCGATAGCTTTCAAAATCGCGCGAAAAAAATTATAACAGTTTTACCGACGAATATTTTCATCAGAAAAAGTGGTTTTTTCCGATGAAAAAAAAATTTGTCGATAAAATTGTTGTTTTAGCGACGAAAAAAAAGTTCATCGGTAAAACATTACTTTTATCAACGAAATTTTTTTCGTTGGCAAGAATTTCGTCGGTAAAAGAGCTATTTCTTGTAATGCTCATTAACGCCACCCTATCTGAACTGGTTCTTTCCCAAGTTGTTGCCCTCAATACCTCATAGGAGATTTGGTAATGGATTAAACAATACTTCTCCCAACGATCCCTCTGTGAGACCCATGTCCTAGACTGTATCATTCTGTAGGCTTCCACGGTCCTTCCGGTCGAATTCTGGTGACCTGCGACGTGTTGATAGCATTTGTGCGTGACCTTGAGTGTTATCATGTGATTCTGAGTCGGCTTGACCTAAGACCTATGTCATTGCGACCACATCGTCGCTGCGATTCCAACGCCGTGTCTCATGCGCCAATCCGACGGGTAGATCAAAAGATGTACTGTTTATAATATTTGAGCCATTGATTGATGTGGGGTCCACTTTGAGGGGGTGCAAACGTTTTCCTAGGTGGACCCACCCTAGGAGCACCATTTCCCATGAGAGCTTTAGTCAACTCTCTCTTACAAGTCATTATGAGGTTCTCTTCCTTATGCTCTTACAACCCATTATTACACTCTTACGAACCCATCCTTTCACTCTCTCTCCTCTGTCCTCTCTCTCTCTCTCTCTCTCTCTCTCTCTCTCTCTCTCTCTCTCTTCTTCTTCATTTTTCCTCCCCTAGCAAGAGAGCTCCCAACGTCCATGAGAGCTCTCCATTTCCAACCCTTTGCAAGCTCTCCACCCCTAAATCCAACCCTCCGAAATCAATCCCGACCATTGAATCTTATTCCCTTGTAGCTCTAGATCACATTGGTGGAAGATGTCCAAGATCTAAAGTGGGTGTTCTATTCTCTCTCTCTCTCCCTTCTTTTTTGTGTGTTTGATCGTGGCCCACCTTGTGATATGTTACATCCATGCTGTCCACCTAGTGGGCCTACCTAGCAGTTCGTTTAGGCGGGCCTAATTGAAGGAAATACACAAATCTATATTTTTTTCCAAGGATGGTAGGTCCCACACCCATACAGTGCCATGTGGGACCCACCACGATTGCTAGTGTTATATCCATGCTGTCCAGCGTCCTTGGACACTGGACATGCAACAGGCAGTGGCTAACATGGAGGTGTGTATTGACAAGCGTGTGTACTAACAGCTAACAAAAAGAAATATATAAATAAAATATATATTATGTTAAGCTTTTGGGTGAGCCACTTATATAGGCCCCACCTTGATGCCTGTTGTAAATCCAAGTAGTCCATTCCGTTTCTCAGATCATTTTAGGCGTTGAGCCGAAAAATGAAGTTAATCCAAGGTTCTGGCTGGCCATAGCATAGTAAATGATGGTTTTCACTGTTGAAATCTCCCCTGATATTTCTATGCACCGAAAATTACTCAATATTAGGCTTGTTTGGCTTGTCTTAAGCCATGGGACACAATGGTTGGGTTGGATTCACTTGGAGCGGGCCCCACATAGGAAAAACCCCAGGATTTCTAGTTTTTCAAAAAAAAAAAAAAAAAACAAGCAACAGCAGCTGCTACTGCTGCTGTTAGAGATAGGACGTCAGGCGTCCGTGCGTGTAGGCGGACGAGCCAGGCCCCCACGGCTCCAGCCGTGGGCCCCACCATGATGTGTGTTATGTATCCACTCCGTCCATTCTGTGGGCCCTTAAGGCAACGAGCCGCCCTCTAAAAATCAGGCCCATCCAAAGCTCAGGTGGCCCACATCACAAGAAATAGTGGGGCCGACCCTCTGCCATTGAAACCCTTTTTGGGTCCACAGAAGTTTTGGATCAACATTAAATTTGTTTTCTGTCTCCATCTGGGTTTGCGTGACCTTATGGACAAATTGGATGGCATATAAGCATTATGGTGGGCCCCATGTGGGACCCACAGTGATGTATGTGTTCCATTCTCACCGTCCACAGACGATGGATGGTGAACCCCCCATGGTTTATGTGTTCCTGGACGGTGTGTGCGCGTGCGTGTGTGTGCGTGTGTGCATGTGTGTGTACGTGTGTGTGTGTTTGTGCGTGTGTGTATGTATGTATATATATAATAGTATATTATGTATAATATTGTATATATACACTGTATATAAATTATATATCATATTATATATTATATACAGGATGGTGGGCCTTCAGTGGACCCCACCCTTGATGCATGTGTTGCATCCAATCTGTCCAGCCACTTTGAAAGCTCATTTTATGACATGGGCTAAAGAATGAGACAGATCTATAGTTCAAGAAGACCCCACCCTCAAAAATAGTGGAGACGGTGACTTTCATCGTTCAAAATTTCTAAGGGGCCACGGTATTTCCTTACTAATCTAATATGTGTTTCCACTTCATCTATCCCTATGTTAGTTTATGAATAGGTTGGATCTCTAATACCTTAAGGTGGGCCACACCTTAATGTATTTGTGGCCCGTTGCTTAGGCTCACCTTGATATATACATGGGGCTCATGTGATTAGGCCATCTTGATTTATTTGTGGCCATCCATTGAGGCCCACCTTGGTACATGTATGAGGCCCACCTTTGTGAAAGAGGCTTGGTGTATGTTTACACCAGCTATATTGATGTTATTTATAATATAATAACATATTATATTATTACATAATATATATATTGTCGGTGTATATCTTGTGAGCCATCACATGGGTTCCACCTCGATTTATGTATTTGACCTGCACCGTCCAGAGGTACTGGATGTGGCAGCCACCTTGAGATGTGTTTTATTAACACCGTCCAACCCATGGACGGTGGATGCGGATTAACTGGAGTACTTCACACCCGCTTGATAATTGAGAAATTGATGTTAGCAGGTTCCGTGGAGCCCACTTGATTTATGTGGTGTATTCCACGCCACTCATCTATTTTACATCCATGACCGTCCATTAGTCCAGCCCATTGATGTAGCCCACTTGATGCATAATTGGCCCATTGATTCGGCCCATTTGAATTAGCCCATTTGACCCGGCCCATTTAAATCGGCCTATTTGATTGGCCCACTCGTGTCAGCTCATTTGATTGATTTAGCCCATATGATTGATTCGGTTCGCTTTGATATATATGAGGCCCATGTGATTAGGCCCATCCTGATGTAATTGTGGCCTATGTTATGAGGCCCACTTTGATATACTTGTGACCCATCTATGAGGCCTACCTTGATATATTTATGGGGCCCATTAGTGCGGTCCATTGATGCAACCCACTTGTTGTATATGGGGCCCATTGGTGTAGCCCAACGACACAACTCACCGTGATGTGTATGTTATCTAGGTTGTTCTTTGGTTGGGCCGTTGGTCGGCTCAACTGAGATGAATAGGCCCACTTGCTGCTTACGCAGGGCCCACCTGTTGTGTATGTAGCTATTATACGAGGCCCATTGTAATGTATTCAAGGCCTATGGGCAAGGCCCATTGTGATGTGTTCATGGCCTAAGGGCAAGACCCATTGTGATGTATATTTGGACCATAGGTTATGACCCAATGTGATGTATTCGAGGCCCATGGGCAAGGCCCGTTGAGATGTATCTAAGGCCCATTGTGACATGTTTATGGCCTACAGGTAAGGCCTACTGAGATATATTTTCGGCCCATATGTCGTGGTCCATTGTAATGTGTATAAGGCTCATATAACGCGACCCGTTGTGGTGTACATTTGGCCCTTGATCGAGGTCCATGGTGATGCATATTAGGCCCTTGTGTCAGACCGCAGGCCCACTGTACGTTTGGCCCTATGTGGGCCACTCCTTGGGAGTAATGTTGGTTAAAGGTCCACGTTGATGGGCAATGATAATTAAACGTCCACATTATGACCTTCCTTTAGGCCTGGTTAGGCCCATTCTCATCATTCTCTAATGGGTTAACCCAAATGAATGGGCCTCATTGATATTGCTTAGACCATCTTCGGTCGAACATCTATGGACCCCGCCTTGCGTTGTGACCAATTGCCGATTCCATTTGACGTGGCCAACTTATCGATTCCGATTGTCATGGCCTATTTGATGTATATGAGTCCAAGTATCGAGGCCAATTCTAAGTGTCGATTTCGATTGTTAAGGCCAATTTTGACTGCCGAGGCCGATTGTCAAGTCCTATATGACACATGCGCAACCCGTAGTTGAGGCCTATTGTGATGTATTTATGGCCTACGGGCAAGGCCCATTGTGATGTATTCGTGGCCTATGGACAAGGCCCATTGTAATATGTATTAGGCCCATGATGCACGACCCTTTGATGTATTCGGGACCCATGTGTAGGGCCCACATGACATGTATTTGAGGCCCATGAGTAGGGCCCACCTGTTGTGTATATGTGACCCTTAAGTAAGGCCCATGGTGTTGTATATTAGGTCCTTGTGTGAGGCCATGGGTCTACTATATGTTAGGCTCTATGTGAGTCATTCCTTGGGGGTAATGTTGGTTAAATGTCCACATTGTTGAGGTCGATTATCGATGCCGGTTATTGATACCGATTATGAGTATGTGACAGCATAGCATCATGATACATGCCCATACGCATCATCTGCATGTTTGTTATGAGATATGATTAATCATTGCATATCCATAGTGCGGTTGTTATGAGACTCCCTGATAGGCAGAGATTATCTTACATAAGCACACGGTATGCGCAGGATTGATGCGTGACTGGATTATATGACTCGTGCATCTTGCATTGTGTGTTGTGATTATTGCATGTCCTAGCCACATTAGGGTCGTAACCTCGACAGGCATATCGTGGATGGCCAGTTGGGACACTGGAAATCTATTCTACATGGGGTGTTATAGATATCCCTGGGTGAAAGTCCTTAAACCCTCTTGGTTCTAGAGGTTGCTCCGACGTCTAGACCGAGTGGATGCATGAGCGCATGAGGGCCGTATATCGTTAGGCCGCGTCTCCCACTGTGTCGTGGTCGGTTGGAATGGGGTGCGGCCTTACTTGTCCGAGAGGAGGGGGTGATGCTAGGCTGAGTCTGACCACTCGAGGAATGGGTCTGCTATCGACGAGTCGGGCCCGATATTGGCAGGCAGATAGTGAGGTCTCTTCCACCCACCTTGTTGCGCGCGATGGGGCGGCAATCTGGTTTGGAGTGTAATAGACCCCGCTGATGATCTCAGAGATGAACCATACTGATATGTGGACTTATTGAGCAGGATTTGCATACTCATTCATTCATTTATTCACTATCCACTTGGGCTAGTGGTGCGCAACTATTTGTTATGTGAACTTTCGTAATGGCCAGAATTTTGGTTGGGGCGCGTGACTAACCCAAGATCAAGAGTTTACCACATTGAGACTGACTATCCAAATTTAGGTATGAGACTGGTTTGGATAGAAGTCCCTTGTGATGGACCCCATAGCCTGCGATACTACGTATTATCATCCCGACTTCACTCCAGCTTGGTCATTTCATTCACACCGCATATTACACTGCATCATCGGCATCTGACATTTGGCTTACTGTCTCCGCATTTCATAACTGATCTACATTGCTTCATCAGTATATGATATTGTTTCTATTATATTTTTTTTGCATCGCATAGCCTGGATAAGATTGATGGTATTTATGGGCCTATCAGCATGTTTTCGCATTACTCTGATACCGTATGATTTATGAATTTGTCAATATTTTTGCTTACTCTGATTACTTGATATTGCTTACTTGACACTTACTTTGTGCGCACACTTTCACCACTCACTAAGCTTTTTATAAGCTTGTGCACGATAGATGCGTGCAGGTGACGGTAGGTTGCAGCAGCATTGAACTTGGAGCGTGCAGCGGTCTTCTGGAGCTTGATTTTTTATTTATGTATTTCCCTTTCAGCATTGTACTCAAATGATTATTTTAGTGGATATGTGATGATGATGTTGCCCTTGTGAATTGGGTAATCTTGTGGTTATGCTTATTATGAGTTAAATGTACATTAGAAAATCTTCCTTGTAGGATCCCAGGATTGAAATCTGGCATATCGACGCTAGGATCTGAGAATGGGGTACTATGGAGGCTGTAGGCACCAGATTCAGCGACCAGGATCCCAGTGAATACGATTTCCGGATTTGGGGCGTGACACCCTCGCCAATGCTACCTATCTCCACTTCCAACTTCTCTCTATTTCTAAGGGAACCAAAACTATCTTAGAGTATGGAGGAGAAACCAGAGGTTGATGAAGACGCCGGAGAAGAACCCATAATGTTTGTGGAAGACGCCTAAGAATTGTTGGCCATTGGAAAAGATGAGCTAAGATCAAAGGAAGAAGATCTAGATTGATACACTAGCTATGAGATCCTATCTTTTAGGATAAGCAATTTAAACGGATACAGTTGTGCGTGATCTCATCATTCTGTGCGCTCACTAATAAATGTCTCTTACGGACCTACCCTTCAGTTTTTAGGAGGCACACCCATATGTGTAGGTGAGATCCAGCCCTGGCCATTCTATGCCTAATCCTACATTAGTCCTTATGGCTAAAAAATCGGGTTTACCTGTTATTCAATTGGGGCATACCAAGAAACAGTTGGCCCATATAAAAGGAACAGTTTGACGAGGCTTAACTTTTAAACTGTTTTCAATCGGGTGGTTCATTGGAAACATGGATGGGGCTGATTTTTAGTTCCTTAGCATAACATAGGGTGATACACCTAGTTGACGGATTGGATTTTACTTAAACACCATGGTGGGGCAACCCAAGCTGACAACTTTATATGAGAACCTGATTTCTCCACTGTCATTTTATTGGAAGCGGATTGCGCCCGACCCGGCCTAACATAATCCATACATATATTGCTCCTGTGGGCCCCACTGTGATGTATCTGTTTATCCACAGCGTCCATAAATTTTCTCAGATCATTTTAAGCAATGATCTTAAAAGTGAGGCAGATCCAACGCTCAAGTTGACCACACCAAATAGTGAGCTTGGGTTGCATTATTAAATGCAAGAGTTATCTCTAGTATGGTTCACGTGAGCGTTGGATCTGTGTCATTTTTTGGGATCAAACCTTAAAAATGATTTGAGAAAATAGATAGACGGCGTGGATAAACAGATACATTACAGTGGGCCCCACAGGAGCCCTATGTGGACGGATTATTGTCCGGGCGGGTCGGACGCAATTGCTTCCCCTTTTGTTATATTAGCATTAAGTAAATCAGTTTTTTTTTTCTAGATTATTTGAGATCATGAGCTCAAAAATGAATCAGGTCCAATGCTTAAGCTTCATGAAACCTTCCTAGGGTCCACCATGATGTTTATTTGCCATCAACGGTCATACTCACATTTATAAATGGAAAGCAAAAATATCACCTTGGTCCAAATGTGGCCTAATGGTAAGAGTTCAATCCTCACTGTTTCCTGTGGTGTGGTCTACTTGACTTTTTGATGTCTCATATTTTATCTAATATCTTAAACTGATAGGGAAAAATTGATGGATGGTGTGGATATAAAATCTATAATGGAAGGTCCCACATAGCTTTGCCACGTCCGTCTACATTGTAATATAGAGTTCGGAACGTTGGTCGGGCTCGATTGTTGGGCTTTTAAGCCCAACATATCATGCAGTGGTTATTGGCATGGGGTCCATGGTTGACAACTTTTTATATTGAGGCCCAGTTAAACATTAGGACCTTTTGAGGGAAGTGGATTGTGTTCTGCCCCGCAGGGGCTTTGTGGAGCCCACTGAGATGAATGGTTTTATCCATGCCATTCATCCATTTATTCAGATTATTTTATTTTATGGTATGTAAAATGAGGCGGATCTAAAGGTCAAGTGGACCACACACCACAGGTAGTAGCGGTGATAATGACACACACCATCGAAACCTTCCTAGGCACCACTATGATGTTTATTTTCCATCCAACCTGTTCAAAAGGTTATATAGACATGGATGAAGGGAAACCACAGATATCAGCTCCATCCAAAACTTTTGTTACCCCAAGAAGTTTTTAATGGTGAGCATTCATTTCCAGCTGTGTGATCCACTTGAGCCTTTTATCTACCTCATTTTTCAGTTCAATGCCTAAAATGACCTGAAAAAATGGATAGACTGGTGGATAAAACCTATACATCATGGTGGGCCTCACAGAGCCCGGCCTAGATCGTTTTACACTCACGCACACGCACCAACATCATGTGGCCACTCAATTCCATGATCTCAGTGTTTTATTGAATCTGTTTATTAATGAGCCATACCCAATGGAATAGGATTATTACATCACAGTTTCCTAATTTATGTTAAAGTTGGTTTTTTATTTTGAGTATAAGATATTGAAAGATCACTACGTGAAAAATGGGAAAAAATGACGGATTTAGAGACGGTTCTAGACCGTCTCTAAAATTGCTTGGTTTAAAGACGCTTTAGAGACGGCCGTAAACCGTCTCAAAACTTTTAGATGGCTCTTGACCGTCCTTAATATTGTCTTAAAAATTCGAACGTCCAAAAATCATTTAAGACGGTCAAAAACCGTCGTTAACTGCAGAAAAAAGACGGCCATCAACCGTCTGGAAAAGAGACGGTCTCTGACCGTCTTATATGCTTCCATTTGAGACGGTCAAAGACCGTCCGTATTAGAGATGGTCATTGGCCGTCTCTTATTGTTACTCTGACACTGTCAAGGACCGTCTCAATTAGGGACGGTCATTGACCGTCTTTTACTGGTAATATGGGACTGTCAAAGACCGTCTTAAATAGAGACGGTCATTGGCCGTTTTAATTTGAGACTGTAAAAGACGGTCTTAATTAGTGACGGTCTTTGGCCATCTTATAGCGGTCATAAATACCGTCTGCATTAGAGACGGTCATTGGCCATCTTAATTTGAGACTGTCAACGACCGTCTTAATTAGAGACGGTCGTTGGCCGTCTTTTACTGGTAATCTGAGACTGTCAAGGACCGTCTCAATTAGGGACTGTCATTGGCCGTTTTAATTTGAGACTGTCAAAGACCGTCTTAATTAGAGACGGTCTTTGGTCGTCTTATAGCTTTCATTTGAGGCTGTCAAATACCGTCTCTAATGGTTAACACTTCACAACAAAAAAATTATGAATTTCAAATAAATAAAATTGAGAAGCTTAGAAAAATAATTAACAACGTTTAAGAAAATTTTAAATTTTGAAAAAAAAAAAACTATGATTTTATAATAATCTAGATTTTGAAAAAAAAAATTAAGAACTTTGAATAATGTTAATAATTTTGAAAAAAAAAAAGATTTCGATAAAAAAATAATATTTTGAAAAAGAAAATATAAAAAATTAAACAAAATTGTGAAAAAATTGACAAATCGTAAAAAAATATATATTTTAAAAAAGAAAATTAGATTTTGTATTTTGACAAGAAAAATTAAAAAGTTATATAACAAGATTTCGATAAAAAAATGATATTTTGAAAAAGAAAATTTTAAAAATTAAGTAAAATTGTGAAAAAATTGACAAATTGTAAAAAAATATATTTTTTCAAAAAGAAAACTAGATTTTGTATTTTGACAACAAAAATTAAAAAGTTATATAACAAAAGTGAGATTTAAAAAAATGATATTTTGAAAAAGAAAATTTAAGAAATTAAACAAAATTGTGAAAAAAATTGACGAATTGTAAAAAAATTATATATTTTAAAAAAGAAAACTAGAGATTTTGTATTTTGACAAGAAAAATTGAAAAGTTAGATAATAAAAGTGAGATTTTGATAATTTGTTGTATATCGCTTGTCACCCCTATATATGTTTCTCCAACCCATTTTTGGGTCGGGTATAAAAATTTGTGTAGATTTAAATCTTAAGTGGACCACACCATTGGAAAGAATGATAATATAGTACCTCGCCATTAAAAATTATAAAGAGTCCATCGTAAGGTTTTAGTAATGTTTATTTGCAATCCAACTTGTTGATAATGTAAAGAAGATCTAGATAAAGGTAAACTATGAGAGGAAGAGAAAAGACGGAAGAGGAGAGCAGAGCAGAGCAGAGCGAGAGAGCAAAAAGAAAAGGATCGGAAGAGAGACAATACGATGGCGCCCGAACCAGAAGATGTAGATATTAACAATGAGAAAAACCCTCCTCCTTTGGATGAAGACGACATAGCACTCCTCAAAACCTACGGTTTAAGACCTTACTCTTCTAGCATAAAGAAGGTTGAGAAGGAAATCAAGGAAATAGCCAAGAAGGTTAATGACTTGTGTGGAATAAAAGAGTCGGACACTGGGTTAGTTGCATCCTACTAATGGGATCTTGTTTCTAATAAACAAATGATGCAGGAGGAGCAGCCTCTTCAGGTTGTAAGATGCACAAAAATAATAAATCAGAACTCTGAGGATGCAAAGTATGTGATAAATGTTAAACAAATTGCCAAGTTTGTCGTTGGCTTGGGCGATAAAGTTTCGCCAACAGATGTAGAAGAAGGGATGTGTGTCGGTGTTGATTGAAATAA
The DNA here is from genome assembly GCA_030180095.1 of Magnolia changhungtana. NCBI lineage: Eukaryota > Viridiplantae > Streptophyta > Magnoliopsida > Magnoliales > Magnoliaceae > Magnolia > Magnolia changhungtana. The sequence goes on along the minus strand of JASAUF010000322.1, from coordinate 8,408,604 downwards.
ATACCAAAGTCAAATTCCCTTGCCTCCAAAGATCAATCCGAGCATTACCATGATGACGGTAGAAGAAAAATCAGATGTCACATACAATGATGTTGGTGGGTGTAAGGAGCAGATTGAAAAGATGAGAGAAGTTGTGGAACTCCCCATTCTCCATCCAAAGAAATTTGTGAAGCTTGGCATTGATCCTCTGAAGGGGGTGCTCTGCTACAGTCCTCCAGGAACAGGTAAAACTTTACTAGCTAGAGTTGTAGCCAACAGAACTGATGCTTGCTTCATTTGTGTTATTGGAAGTGAGCTTGTTCGAAAATATGTTGGAGAGGGGTCTCGAATGGTTCGCGAGCTTTTCCAGATGGCGCGATCAAAAAAGGCTTGCATCGTCTTCTTTGATGAGGTGGATGCGATCAGCATACAATGCTCGAAATTGCGAATCAACTTGATGGCTTTGATGCTCGAGGAAACATCAAAGTTTTGATGGCAACAAACAGACACTAGATCCAGCATTGTTGTGTCCTGGATGGCTAGACCGTAAGGTTGAGTTTGGTCTGCCTGATCTGGAGAGCAGGATACAGATATTCAAGATCCACACGCGGACAATGAATTGTGAGAGGGATATTCGGTTTGAGCTTCTTACTCGCATCTCCCCCAACTCCATTGGGGCGGATATCAGGAGTGTATGCACTGAGGTGGGCATGTATGCAATCCGAGTGCGGAGAAAGACAGTGACGGAGAAAGATTTCTTGGATGCAGTCAACAAGGTCATCAAAGGATATAAGAAATTTAGTGCAACTCCCAAGTACATGGTCTACAACTGACCGAGACTGCTTACTGCTTTACCCTGGCCTTTCATGACTTGATTCTATTTGCCCCGCAATGTGCTGGCTGCCAATTCATCTGTTGAAAATTATTGTGTGTAAAAGGGTCCTCGCCTGCCTTCTTTGTTTGGTTTGTTTTTTTGGATATCTGTAACTATCTTTAGTTGGAGTTGCAAGAGCAGATGGTGTTCTTTGGTCTACCTGGTACTGGCTGGCAACCCCAAATTTCTTAAGGTCACGAAAATAACTTAAATAGTTACACAAAAAGAGCATTGTTGTTATTTAAGGTTTTTTTTTTTTTTTTTTTTTTTTTTTTTTTTTATAAGTTGTGGTAAAACTACAAAGATCAAATTAATCCAAAACTTTTGTAGCCTTCAAAAGGTTTTTAATAGTTATTTATCATTGTTTTGATTGGTATGGCCCACCTGAGATTATTGAGTTCTTGTGATTTGAAATCACATCCTAAAATATGATGGAAAAATATATGGACGGCCATGTCGATATACATAAAATATATCAAGGTGGGCCCTACACGATTAGAGTAACACCCATGAAGGAGTTACCTAAATAGTTTGGCTCAATCCCAAGAAGTTTTTAATGTTGGATATTCAATCAACACCATTTCATGTGATGTGGTCCAAATACTTGGATGAATAGGAAAAACAAATTTCATATTGATCCGAAACTTTTGACCCCGAAAGAGTTTTAACGCACATTGCATCCTACCCTGCCGTATCCAATTAGCAATGACACAGTGAATGTATTTGGTTTATCCACACTGTCAATCCATTTTTCTAGATCATTTTAGTGGTTGAGCCCAAAATTAAAGCATATCCAAAGCTCAAGTGGACCATGCCAAAGGAAACAATAGGAATAATGATTTCCACCATTTAAATCTTCCTATGGCCTACAGTGATTTTTATTTGTCATCCAACCTGTTCAATAGATCACAAATACATGGATGAAGGGAAAACTAAAATATCAACTTGATCCAAAACTTCGGTGGCCTCCCAAAATTTTTCAATGGTAAACGTTCAGTTTATACTATTTCCTATGAAGTGGTCCACTTCAGATTTTTATAAACTTCATTTTTGAGCTTATGTAATAAAATTATATGTTAAAATCGATGGATGGAGTGGATAAAATGAATAAATCATGGTGGGCCCCACAGGATTTACTCAGTACACTTGGAACAGATTGGCTACTCCCCTTGACACCAGCCAACAGTGGGCCAAGCTAGGCTTGACTTATTCATGCTATACTCGACCTCAAGCTCAACCTCAAGCTCAACATTGAAGCATGGCTTGTTTGCCAAAGCTATCAAGTCAAGCTAACGGTTCGAGTCGAGTCGAGTGGAGCTTGTTCATATGTTAACTTATTATATTTTTGACTAAATAATACAAATTAAATGTCAATCATGTTAAGTATAAAAAAAACCTCTAACCCGACCTAATCCAGCCTTCCCAACCCGATCCAAACCCCAACCTGACCCAACCTAGCCCCTCAACCATAAATCTAAAACAAATCTACTATCATATAAATATACAAGTTAAATAAATAAAAAACAAGTTAAACACCTACTTCGGAGAGATCAGGCCGAGTCGGGATTTGACGCAGGTTGGCTCAGAGCCTCGAAGAGACAGGGAGAATGAGAGAAAGAGAGAGATAGAGGGGTGAAGATGGTGACGGCAGTGCGTCGTCTTTGGCTGGATCATTGGTGCGCCTGTGTAGGCAGCGGTTAGGGTAGAAAAAAAAGAGAGGCGAGGTATGGTAAGGGAAACAAATGGATCATACAGATATACAATATATAAATCAAAGTGGGCCCACATCTACCCCATTAGTCAGATGCACCATTCCATGGTGGGCCCAGGGCTTAAAAATCAAGTCAATCCGTGACTTTTTTGGGCCACACCACATACAAAAGTTGAGAGGGGTTACCCTCCATTAAAATATTCATAATCATTTGTTAGGCCCACCGAGATGTGGTTCACAAAGCTAGCCTATCCATTATGTGTCCCACTTGGATGAGGAGTCATACCAAGTTTCATATGCATAAAAATTTTAAGTGGGCCCCACCAAGTGCCTTTATATGTTTTAGGCATTTCTTCACATGATTTTAGATGGTATGGCCCCACCATGATGTATGTGTTTCATCCATGCCATCCATATATTTTTACAGATAATTTTACAATATAAGACCAAAAATGAGATATATCCAAATCTCAAGTGGACCACATTACAAGAAACGGTGTTAAATGAGCGTCGACCATTAAAAACATTTTGGTAGCCATAAAAGTTTTGGATCAAGCTGATTTTTGTTTTTTCCCTTCACCTGGTCCTGTATGACCAAATCAACAGGTTGGATGTCAAATAAACAGTACAGTGGGCCTTAGGAGGATTTTAATGGTGGATATCCAATCACTATTGTTCTCATATGGTGTGGACCACCTGAGATTTATATCCCTCTAATTTTTGGCATAAATCTCTAAAACGATCTTTAAAAATGGATGAACGAAATGGATGAAACACATACATCATGGTGGGCCCCACGTCGCCCCTATCAGGACCGTCCATCTTCACGCCCAAAATGGGCGCGCGCTCAAAAGAGAGCCGCGCCCAAAAAACCCCCAAAAGAAAACCTAATCCTCTCTCTCCCTCTCTCTCCCTCTCTCCGTTCCCTTATTCCCTCTCTCTCTCACCCGATCTCTGCTCTCTCTCTCTCTCTCTCTCTCTCTCTCTCTCTCTCTCTTCGTCCCGATCTCCTTTCCCTTTCTCTCCTCTGATTTTAATGGAGGATGACGATGGAGAAGGGGAGGCCAGCTGCTGCCCTCGATTGCAGCTAGAGATAGACTTTGAAATTTGTTGGAGAGACTGATTAGAGTTACAGAGGAGAGCAATGAGAAGTTCCCGTTGAAGCTCAAAGACTGAATCGACCAATAAGCTCCTCTATCTTCCTCTTTATTATTTTTTTCTTTTTTTTTTATCAAACCTTCTGTAGCCTTTTTGCTGATGGATCGTTAATGGGTCTTTCTCAAATGTTTGATCAGAGCTAAAATCGAGGTTCTCACAGTCGAAGTCCAATTCAAGCATTTAAATATCGAAGCAGAAGCCTATGTTGCTGGTAGAGCTTATTGTCCATGGTCAACTTCACCATTAATATTATTGAGGTATAATTAGCATATCTGAATCATTAAATCATAAAAGAAAATCATAGAAGTGGACATTTGTAATATGTTCTACTATTTAATTATACTGATTTACCGACCTCTCATTTGTTTCAAAAGGGCTTCTTGAATACTCTATGTTCTTTAGGTGTTATTGCCATTGTTGTCGGGAACCGTTGCTATGACAGAATTGTTATTGCCATTGTTGCATAAAGCAGCACTAGATGCTTGAGTTATCACAGTTTCTTTAGGTGGAATGTATATAGCCCTCTTGACTGAAAGTGCTTTTTAGTAAGTAATTCTTAAATTTTGATGAAGAGAATTAATGCTTGTCTAGCAGAATGATTTTTTTTTTCTCTATGATACAAACCTATCCATATTCATATTCATGCCTGTATCCATGCAGAACTTCAGAGATTACCAAGCATTGCTGTCATGTACAATTCCAGTTCCCATGCACAAGAAACATAGTTGATAAACAATCCATGCCAAGCCTTGGATGACCTGTCTATATCTTTGATAGATGGCTTATGCTTCTTATTTCTCAGTAATATCACCACCATCATGTATGCATGTCAATGCATTCTGTTTATCCAGTTTGCATTTCTAAATGAAAGTTGCTGCAGCAAAGGCTTTGAGACAGTTCCGATATGAACTTGTGTACCTTGTTATTGAACTCGATCCAGCTGTAAGCTGCCAATTTTCTGATCTTTCTGTCCTTCATAAGAGACCTCACAGATGCAACATCATCCCATCTTCCAGAACCAGCATACATGTTCTTTGGATTCCAAGAAACTACATTTCTATCGAGCATTTGATTGAACAAACTCCGCTCTTGATCAATCTTGCCACATTTCGCATACATATCAATCAAAGCATTCTAAACAAACACATTCATTTTCAAATTACTAGTAGTAACACGTCCATGATCTAATAGTTAGAATCATCTGATTGGTGCGAATTGTGTTCTTACAATACTTCTTACATTAAGCTTATAACAATTTTGGTAGATTTTGTGGAGTAATTGTTGAAATTCAGCACTTTGGAATTTCTTGTGGAACCAATATGAGGAAAAAGTGGAATATTTCCAATGCAGCACTTGGTTTTCCACCAAGAAAAGCTGATATTAAAACCAGTAGAGCAGAAGTATCTTTCAATTTAACTTCTTTGAGGGTACTTGCAACTCTGTTTTAGTGGATAGCCCTGCTAGTCTACTGTTGGATACAAAGTTATTCATGTATACATGAATGATGCATGACTAGCTAGCTGACTTGGGTAATAAGTAATAACATACATGTAGAGTGGTACAAAAGAGAGGCAAATAAATTTCAATTTCAATTACATACATGTAGAGCTATCTTTTCCATAGGTCTAGGCCTTATTATAACCAGTCCTTGCAATCTGTAATAAAAACTATACAATCTAAAAATTAAATCCCTACTTAGCAAAGATATGAAAAATAGGAGACTACCTAAATAAGAAACTACTCAAATAAGAAAGTACTTAAATAAGAAGAATCTAAGAATACTTCTTGCCTAACATAAAGATATTAAAGGAAATTACCTAATATATAGATATTTAAAAGAAATGGAAAGTAAGGATATTTCCAAATGTAGAGATTTGCCTAAAAATGAAAAGTGGGCTCTTTTTTATGCAAATGTTCGGAACATGCATGTGTGGGATGTGTGGCGATTGCATCACTAATGGCCCCGCCCTGCCCACCAATTCAAAATTTGGGTCGAGACCAACACACACTTGGCCCATTGACAGCCCTAAATGGGGAGTGTGCAAGTTTGGATTTTTAAGAACACTCAGAAACCTTTTGGGATATGAGATTCCATGATGCAAATACCTTATACTTTGGAGCTTGCATTTGGAACCAGTCAATTGGCTTGTTTTGATTTGTATGCTTTATTCGGCTCTCACCGTACAAACTAAATCTTTTATTATTCTCATTCCTCAATTTCACCAAAAGTATGGATTTTTAAGGAAAACCCACAAATTATTTTGGATTTTGAGACTAAAATCTTGAGGAACTTGCTTATTTGTCATCTTGAAATTGTTTGTGCATATTGGCACCGTTGTGGGGCACCAAAAGTATCATTCCCATTACTACTATTATTTTTTTCATTTTTTCTTTTTTTTCCGCCTCTTTATTCATGTTAAGCACGAAGGAAGTTTATAAGCTAAGTTTAAACTAGATGTAGGCTTATTTTGAGGATCAAAACACAAAATAAAGTGGGATTCAATGAGCTGATGTGAAGTGGACCATATTGAGACATATCAAAAGGGATATACTATTCACTTTTTTTTTCTTTTCTTTTTTTCCATTTTTCCATCTTTGTGTTGTTGTACTTGTATATCATAGGCCCTAATCCACCAAATCATGCTTGACTTTTGGTGCTTAAATAGTGCTTACATAACTGACCTATAATTGTGTCACCAATTCATCATTACTCATGTGTAGACTTATATTCATTATTGTATTTTGATATTAGATATTTAGAAGCCTAAATATTAAAGTTTTGCTGTTTTAGAGTCGGTTTCAGGTTAGTAATATCAGGCAGCTTGAGACGGCATTGTTTCCAAAGAATAACCCATTACACCATCAAATACATGTTCAAAACCAGAAAAAGAATACATTTTTCAAAGATCAATCTGGCCATGAACATCATTAGACCCATTTGTAGATGGAGCATAGCTGGAAAATTGCATTGATCAGATAATTCCATCCATCCTATTGATTGCTGTCACATATTTAAATAACGATATGTTCAACGAGTGAAATCAGATGGTTAAGATCGTTCAATCAGTGCAGAGTTCAGATGGTGCTCCATCAAGAATGGGGCCCATGATTTGAATGGGTTAGATGGCCCTACATGTGGCACACGTATGGTGGCCAAGACACCACAACTTAAGAAACGGTGGTCAGCTGTTAGCACACTCTACCCCTACTTTTTAATTGGCACATAGCATGTATGCCTTTTGAAGTTCCTTGCTTGAAGAACATCATAGAAGAACATGTAATTTTTTTTTAATGTGTGGATCCTTCATGGAGGGTTGTTTGTTCTTTTACTGTCCTTGACTGTTTCTTGCTTTGGTTTTCCATTAAATGTCCAGGTTCTGTTTGAAGAAATGCGCTAAGTGTCTGAAGCAACAGTATTCATTTTCTTATCCTAAAGGTCTATCACTCTTATTCATTCATGTTGGTTGCCAACATCTTGTCTATATCTAATTTAAATTCCTTGATGTTGTAGAAACCAGATCTTGTTATATTAGTTATGGATAGCAGCATTGGCCAAGCAACATTTGACCAAGCTCAAGCTCCACTCTAACTAAGAGCTGAAGTTCAATTCATTCATAGGACTTGAAAATCAGACAACTGAAGATTTTTTCTGTAACTTTCAGCTTTTGAATTATTAACATGTTGGCAACTTTTGTTGTTTGACATGAATCATTTATGGCATGCTACTTTATATTCATCAGTTGGCACAAAAAGGTAAGCATCACTTTTTGTTAGAATAGAGCAGATGTAATGAATACTGTTATTTTTGTTCTACTTTACATTTCTGTCTAGCTGACAACCTCCTTTACATTCTTTTTAACGGATTGGTGGAATGAATTCCTTACTTGCAGTTGAACACTCACTTTCAATTCCCCTGATTTCTGAAGTTCCCACAATCATCCTGGGGATGGATGTATCACATGGTTCCCAGGCCAGGATGTGCCGTCAATTGCGGCAGTAAGATAAGATGCATGATTTTTCTTTTCAACTATTAGTCATAGATTGACAGTACTTGTTTCAATTTTCTTGGATGGATGATGAATGTATTTGGGAATGTAAATAAAAATAAAAAACTTATAATATATATATATATGTTATCAATGGAGGATACCTTGTTTAGGGGGACATGAAATTCTTGTAGCTTATGGTATGGTGCCCCAATACTGGTTGTATGTTACTAGTATGCAGTAGATAATACTAGGTTCAATAGTAGATAATACTAGAGAATCCCTAAACCTAAACCTACACCTAATCCTAATCTACTCCTAAACCTAAACCTAAACCTAAACTTGAAAACTCAAACCTAAATCCGTACACAAACCCGAACCTGAACCCGATTTTCTAAACCTAAACCTTAACCTATTCTTAATTCCCTAAACCATAACCTATAACCTACACTTATAACCTAAACCTAAACCTATAACCTCAACTCTGTAACCTTAACCTAAACGTAAAACCTAAACCTAAACCCAAACCCGATCCCGAACCCAAATCTGAATCCCTAAACTCCTAGCCTAAACCTAAAACCCAAACGTAAACCCGATCTCGAAACCAGACCTGATTTCCTATACCTAAACCTTAACGTATTCTCAAATCCCTAAACTTCAACCTACACCTAATCCTAATCTCAACTCCCTAACCTAAACCTAGACCTAAACTTGAAAACCCAAACCTAAACCCGATCCTGAACCCGAATCTGAATCCCTAAACGCTTAGCCTAAACCTAAAACCCAAACGTAAACCCGATCTCGAACTCGAACCCAATTTCCTATACCTAAACGTTAACGTATTCTCAAATCCCTAAACCTAAACCTACACCTAATCCTAATCTCAACTCCCTAACCTAAACCTAAACTTGAAAACCCAAAACTAAACCCAAACCCGAACCTGATCCCGATTTCCTAAACCTAAACTTATGACTTAACCTAAACCTAAACCTATAACCTATAACCTATAACCTAAACCTAAACCTAAAACCTAAATGTATTCTCAAATCCTAAACCTAAACCTACACCTAATCCTAATCTCAATTCCTAACCTAAACCTAAACCTAAACTTGAAAACCCAAACCTAAACCCGATCCCGAACTCCGAACCCGATTTCCTAAACCTAAACCTTAACCTATTCTCAATTTCCTAAACCTTAACCTATAACCTAACCTAAACCTAAACCTAAACCTATAGCTTATAACCTTAACCTAAATCTAAACATAAACCTTAACCTAAACCTATAACCATAACCTAAACCAAATCCTATGACCTAAAACCTAAATGTATTCTCAAATCTCTAAACCTAAACCTACACCTAATCCTAATCTCAACTCCCTAACCTAAACCTAAACCTAAATCCGATCCCGAACCCGAACCCGATTTCCTAAACCTAAACCTTAACCTATTCTCAATTTTCTAAACCTTAACCTATAACCTAACCTAAACCTAAACCTAAACCTATAACCTACACTTATAACCTAAACCTAAACCTAAGCCTAAAACATAAACCTATTACCTATAACCTAAATGTATTCTCAAATTCCTAAACCTAAACCTACACCTAATAATAATCTCAACTCCCTAACCTAAACCTAAACCTAAACTTGAAAACCCAAACCATAACCCGATCCCGAACCCGAACCCAATTTCCTAAACATAAACCTTAACCTATTCTCAATTCCCTAAACCTATAGCTTATAACCTTAACCTAAACCTAAACCTAAACCTAAACCTATAACCTATAACTTGTAACCTAAACCTAAAACCTAAATGTATTCTCAAATCCCTAGACCTAAACCTACACCTAATCCTAATCTCAATTCCCTAACCTAAACCTAAACCTAAACTTGAAAACCTAAACCTAAACCCGATCCCGAACCCGAACCCAATTTCCTAAACCTAAACCTTAACCTATTCTCAATTTCCTAAACCTTAACCTATAACCTAACGTAAACCTAAACCTAAACCTATTACCTACACTTATAACCTAAACCTAAACCTAAACCTAAACCTATAACCTAAACCTAAGCCTAAAACCTAAACCTATGACCTAAAACCTAAATGTATTCTCAAATCCCTAAACCTAAACCTACACCTAATCCTAATCTCAACTTCCTAACTGTGAGACCCGACCTGAGTTCTCATGTGTGCATGTGTGTGCATAAGTGTGCATTTCGTTCATTTTGGTCCCGCGGTCCTACCGGTCGAATCCCGGTGACTCGCGACCCTTAGATTATGCTGTGGTCATCCTTAAGTTTGGTCACATAGACCCGACTCGGATTGACCCGAGACACATGTCATCTTGTCCGTATCGGCGCCGCGATTCTAACGCCGCGTCCCATGCGTTAATCCGACGTGTACATCTCAAGTTATGAGCATTTCATCATGTGGCCCACTTTTTGTACAAATGTATGTGGACCCCACTCCTCCATGGCACAATTTTCCATGCACACCACACACACACACTACACTATTACATGGAATAAACACTACCCACCCTAAACACTACCCACACCTAACCTACCCTAGCAACATTGTTATTGTCACCATAGGTTATAATTACTTCTCTTAAAAGGCTTTTCCCTCTCTTTCCCTCTCATTTCTCTCTCTCTCTCTCTTCTCTTCTTCTCCAGCAATTCCTCCATTTTCTCCAGCCCCTTCTCCCTAAAATACCTTCTCATCTAACCCTTCTCACTTGATCTTAACCATTGATCCATGTTGCTTGGAGCCTCTAGATGATGGTGATGTAAGTTTCAAGGTTGATCTAGGTGGGTGCTCTTAGATCTTTCTTATTTCTTTCTTAGGAGCTTGTGGGCCCATCAAGTGGTGATGGAGGTCCCTCATGTCTCCATGGTTGAGGCCAATGGCCCATTTTCCTTGCATGCATGATCCATGGATGAGGCCATTCTCCATGGACCCCATCAAGGCATTTTACTTTAATGCATGTCATTTTCCTCTCTTGTGGCTGGATTATTTTTATTTTCCATTATTCTATTCTTGATTTCCTGATGTGTGTGGTCCACTTAGTGGCCCCGAAATATCCAGACCGTCCAAGCAAAGTGGACACCCATGGTCATTCCCATTCCTTGGACATTGGCACTCTATTTGCTCCATTTTGGGCACATGCAATAGGTTTTATGGAGGGGGGTATGGTCTGGATGTTTGTTGGGCCTACTGGGGTGGTCCATATCACAATTTTTATGGATTGATTTCCTCTTTTTATAGTGATTATAATTATTTTAATTCATTATGTTGCTTTGTCCAAAAGCCATCCGACATGATTTTTAAGCTTGTCTTGAGCTCAGTTTGTGGATGATTGGTGGGGTGTTTGGTCCCATTTGATATATACCTCTTAAAGGTAGGGATCCCACCTAAATGTTTCCCAAATTTCAACCTCATCCGTCCCTGTTTGATCACCCAAAAGAGTGGGCCAAGGAGGGTGGATAGTCCAGATTTTCTGACTGCCTAAAGAGTGCTTGTTGTATGAACATAATTATCGGTCTGTTTTGAAATGGTGGGCTACCTTTGTGGACCCCACCTTATTGTATACTTGTGTAGGGATGTTTGTCCTACATTTTCTTAAAATTTGGCAGACCTGGACCCACTCTAATGGGGTGCACAAATCGTAAGGCAAAGATTGTTTCAAAGAAGAACATTATTTTTCGAAATACCTTGTCTTTGTCCGTAAATTATAGGAGTTAAATAAAATACTTTTAATATCTCAAAAATTCTAAAATTTTGCAGAGAGGTGTCCCACCCATGGTAGGGCCTACCTGCAAAATTTTAGGGCCAATGGACACCATTTGGGCATCCAAATGGGTGGGCCAACTCTGATGGGCTGCTAGAAATTTCTGCTATGCGTCCAAAGAAAGATAGTTTCATAAAAATAAATTTTAAAAAAAATATTTTCTCAGAAGGTGGGCCATATTTCTTGGTCCCACCTTGTTGTGGGCTTAATGAGGGACCTTGGGTCCAAATTTCAAGAATTTTGGAGGCCCAAAACCCACCCATTTGATGGCCCAAATTCAGGACAGTTATATTCCAGCAGTATTTCACCCTGTACAGATTGTATCCTTTGTTACTTTCAGATGTACTTGCTGTGATCTTGGGTATGCTCGTATTGGTAATGATTATACTGTTATGAAAATCCTCCTTGTAGGATCCCAGGATCGGAACCTGCCTCAGGAGCCGAGAATGGGGTACTACGGAGGCTGTTGCGGTCAGAACCGGCCATCGGGTTCCTTGTGAGTCCGGTTACCGAGTCTGGGGCGTGACACTAACCTAAACCTAAACCTGAACTTGAAAGCCCAAACCTAAACCTGATCTCGAACCTGAACCCGATTTCTTAAACCTAAACCTTAACCTATTCTTAATTCCCTAAACCTATAGCTTATAACCTTAACTTAAACCTTAACCTAAATCTAAACCTAAACCTTAACCTAAACCTATAAGCTTAACCTAAACCAAATCCTATGATCTAAAACCTAAATGTATTCTCAAATCTCTAAACCTAAACCTACACCTAATCCTAATCTCAAATCCCTAACCTAAACTCGATCCCGAACCCGAACCCGATTTCCTAAACCTAAACCTTAACCTATTCTCAATTTCCTAAACCTTAACCTATAACCTAACCTAAACCTAAACCTAAACCTATAACCTAAACCTAAGCCTAAAACCTAAACCTATGACCTAAAACCTAAATGTATTCTCAAATCCCTAAACCTAAACCTACACCTAATCTTAATCTCAACTCCTAACCTAAACCTAGACCTAAACTTGAAAACCCAAACCTAAACCCAATCCCGAACCCGAACACAACCCGATTTCCTAAACCTATACCTTACCCTAAACCCTAAACCTTAACCAATAACCTAACATAAACCTAAACCTAAACTTATAACCTAAACCTATAACCTAAACCTAAGCCTAAAACCTAAATCTATGACCTAAAACCTAAATGTATTCTCAAATCCCTAAACCTAGACCTACACCTAATAATAATCGCAACTCCTTTACCTAAACCTAAACCTAAACTTGAAACCCAAACCAAAACCCGATCCCGAACCCGAACTCGATTTCCTAAACCTAACCTTAACCTATTCTCAATTCCCTAAACCTATAGCTTATAACCTTAACTTAAACCTAAACATAAACCTAAACCTATAACCTATAACTTATAACCGAAACCTAAACCTAAAACCTAAATGTATTCCTAAATCCCTAAACCTAAACCTACACCTAATCCTAATCTCAATTCCCTAACCTAAACCTAAACCTAAACTTGAAAACCTAAACCTAACCCGATCCCGAACCCGAACCCAATTTTCTAAACCTAAACCTTAACCTAAACCAAAACCAAAACCTATAACCTATAACCAAAACCATAACCAAAACCTATAACCTATACCCGAACCCATTCTCAAATCCAAAAACCTATAACCTAAACCTATAACCTATAACCTAAATCAATACCTATAACCAAAACAAAAACCAAAACCTATAACCTAAACCCAAACCCATTCTCAAATCCCAAAACCTATAACCTAAACCTAAACCAAAACCTATAACCTATAACCTAAATCCAAACCAAAACCTATAACCTAAACTTAAACCAAAACCTATAACCTATAACCTAAACTAAAATTAACCAAAACCTATAACCTAAACCCGAACCCATTCTCAAATCCCAAAACTTTTAACCTAAACCAAAACCAAAACCAAAACCTATAACCTAAACCCGAACCCATTCTCAAATCCAAATATCTATAACCTAAACCTAAACCTAAACCTAAACCTAAACCAAAAGCTATAACCTAAACCCGAACCCATTCTCAAATCCCAAAACCTATAACCTAAACCAAAACCAAAACCTATAACTTAAACTCCGAACCCATTCTCAAATCCAATAACCTATAACCTAAACCTAGACCTTATCCTAAACCTAAACCAAAACATATAACCTAAACCAAAACCAAAATCTATAACCTAAACCCGAACCCATTCTCAAATCCAAAACCTATAACCTAAACCTAAACCTTATCCTAAACCAAAACCAAAACCTATAACCAAAACCAAAACCAAAACCAAAACTTATAAGCTAAACCCGAACCCATTCTCAAATTCCAAAACTTATAACCTAAACCAAAACCAAAACCAAAACCTATAACCTAAACCCGAACCCATTCTCAAATCTAAAAATCTATAACTTAAACTTAAACCTAAACCTAAACCTAAACCAAAAGCTATAACCTAAACCCGAACCCATTCTCAAATCCCAAAACCTATAACCTAAACCAAAACCAAAACCTATAACCTAAACCCGAACCCATTCTCAAATCCAATAACCTATAACCTAAACCTATAACCTATAACCTAAATCAATACCTATAACCAAAACAAAAACCAAAACCTATAACCTAAACCCAAACCCATTCTCAAATCCCAAAACCTATAACCTAAACCAAAACCAAAACCTATAACCTATAACCTAAATCCAAACCAAAACCTATAACCTAAACCTAAACCAAAACCTATAACCTAAACTAAAATTAACCTAAACCCGAACCCATTCTCAAATCCTAAAACTTATAACTTAAACCAAAACCAAAACCAAAACCTATAACCTAAACCCGAACCCATTCTCAAATCCAAAAATCTATAACCTAAACCTAAACCTAAACCTAAACCAAAAGCTATAACCTAAACCCGAACCCATTCTCAAATCCCAAAACGTATAACCTAAACCAAAACCAAAACCTATAACTTAAACCCGAACCCAATCTCAAATCCAACAACCTATAACCTAAACCTAGACCTTATCCTAAACCTAAACCAAAATATATAACCTAAACCAACCAAAATCTATAACCTAAACCCGAACCCATTCTCAAATCCAAAAACCTATAACCTAAACCTAAACCTTATCCTAAACCAAAACCAAAACCTATAACCAAAACCAAAACTTATAAGCTAAACCCGAACCCTTTCTCAAATCTCATAACTTATAACCAAAACCAAAACCAAAACCAAAACCTATAACCTAAACCCGAACCCATTCTCAAATCCAAATATCTATAACTTAAACTTAAACCTAAACCTAAACCTAAATCAAAAGCTATAACCTAAACCCGAACCCATTCTCAAATCCCAAAACCTATAACCTAAACTAAAACCAAAACCTATAACCTAAACCCGAACCCATTCTCAAATCCAATAACCTATAACCTAAATCAATACCTATAACCAAAACAAAAACCAAAACCTATAACCTAAACCCAAACCCATTCTCAAATCCCAAAACCGATAACCTAAACTTAAACCAAAACCTATAACCTATAACCTAAATCCAAACCAAAACCTATAACCTAAACCTAAACCAAAACCTATAACCTAAACTAAAATTAACCAAAACCTATAACCTAAACCCGAACCCATTCTCAATTCCCAAAACTTATAACCGAAACCAAAACCAAAACCAAAACCTATAACCTAAACCCGAACCCACTCTCAAATCCAAAAATTTATAACCTAAACCTAAACCTAAACCAAAAGCTATAACCTAAACCCGAACCCATTCTCAAATCCCAAAACCTATAACCTAAACCAAAACCAAAACCTATAACTTAAACCCGAACCCATTCTCAAATCCAATAACCTATAACCTAAACCTAGACCTTATCCTAAACCTAAACCAAAACATATAACCTAAACCAAAACCAAAATCTATAACCTAAACCCGAACCCATTCTCAAATCCAAAACCTATAACCTAAACCTAAACCTTATCCTAAACCAAAACCAAAACCTATAACCAAAACCAAAACCAAACCAAAACTTATAAGCTAAACCCGAACCCATTCTCAAATCCCAAAACTTATAACCTAAACCAAAACCAAAACCAAAACCTATAACCTAAACCCGAACCCATTCTCAAATCCAAAATCTATAACCTAAACTTAAACCTAAACCTAAACCTAAACCAAAAGCTATAACCTAAACCCGAACCCATTCTCAAATCCCAACACCTATAACCTAAACCAAAACCAAAACCTATAACCTAAACCCGAACCCATTCTCAAATCCAATAACCTAAACCTAAACCTTATCCTAAACCTAAACCAAAACATATAACCTAAACCAAAACCAAAACCTATAACCTAAACCCGAACCCATTCTCAAATCCAAAACCTATAACCTAAACCTAAACCTTATCTTAAACCAAAACCAAAACCTATAACCAAAACCAAAACCTATAAGCTAAACTCAACCCATTCTCAAATCCCAAAACCTATAACCTAAACCAAAACCAAAACCTATAACCTAAACCCGAACCCATTCTCAAATCCAAAAATCTATAACCTAAACCTAAACCTACACCTAAACCTAAACCAAAAGCTATAACCTAAACCCGAACCCATTCTCAAATCCTAAAACCTATAACCAAAACCAAAACCTATAACCTAAACCCGAACCCATTCTCAAATCTAATAACCTAAACCTAAACCTTATCCTAAACCTAAACCAAAACATATAACCTAAACCAAAACCAAAACCTATAACCTATACCGAACCCATTCTCAAATCCAAAACCTATAAACTAAACCTAAACCTTATCCTAAACCAAAACCAAAACCTATAACCAAAACCAAAACCAAAACCAAAACCTATAAGCTAAACCCGAACCCATTCTCAAATCCCAAAACCTATAACCTAAACCAAAACTAAAACCTATAACCTACACCTCAAACCCATTCTCAAATCCCAAAACCTATAACCTAAACCAAGACCAAAACCTATAACCTAAACCCGAACCCATTCTCAAATCCAAAACCTATAACCTAAACCTATAACCTATAACCTAAATCAATACCTATAACCAAAACCTATACCCTAAACCCGAACTCATTCTCAAATTCCAAAACCTATGACCTAAACCTAAACCTTAACCTAAACATAAACCAAAACCTATAACCTATAACCAAAACTAAAACCAAAACCTATAACCTAAACCCAAACCCATTCTCAAATCCCAAAACCTATAACCTATACCCGAACCCATTCTCAAATCCAAAAACCTATAACCTAAACCTAAACCTAAACTAAAACCTATAACCTAAACCTAAACCCGAACCCATTCTCCAATCCCAAAACCTATACTTATAACCTAAAACTATTCCCAAATCCCAAAACCTATACTTATAACCTAAAACTATTCCCAAATCCCAAAACCTATAACCTAAACCTAACCTTTTCCCTAAACCTATAACCTAAACTCAATTTCCTAAAGCTAAACCTACACCTAATCCTAATCTCAACTCCCTAACCTAAACCTAAAACTAAACTTGAAAACCAAAACTTAAACCCAATTCCGAACATGAACCCGATTTCCTAAACCTAAACCATAACCCATTCTCACCCAATCCTGAACATGAACCCGATTTCCTAAACCTAAACCATAACCCATTCTCAAATCGAAAACCTAAAACCTAAACCCGAACCCATTCTCAAATCCAAGAACCTATAATTAACCTAAACCTATAACCTATAACCTAAATCAAAACATATAACCTAAACCAAAATCAAAACCTATAACCTAAACCCAAACCCATTCTCAAATCCCAAAACCTATAACCTAAACCTAAACCTTAACCTAATCCTATAACCTAAAATCAAATCCCTAAACCTTAACCTATAACCTATAACCTAACCTAAACCTATACTTATAACCTAAAACTATTCCCAAATCCCAAAACCTATAATTTAAACCTAACCTTTCCCTAAACCTATAACCTAAACTCAATTCCCAAAGCTAAACCTACACCTAATCCTAATCTCGACTCACGACCTAAACCTAAACTTAAACTTGAAAACTAAAACTTAAACCCAATCCCGAACATGAACCCGATTTCCTAAACCTAAACTATAACCCATTCTCAAATTCAAAAACCTATAACCAAAACTTAAACCCAATCTTGAACATGAACCCAATTTCCTAAACCTAAACCATAACCCATTCTCAAATCCATAACTTATAACCTTAACCCGAACCCATTCTCAAATCCAAGAACCTATAATTAACCTAAACCTATAACCTATAACCTAAATCAAAACATATAACCTAAACCAAAACCATAACCTATAACCTAAACCCAAACCCATTCTCAAAGCCCAAAACCTATAACCTAAACCTAAACCTTAACCTAATCCTATAACCTAAAATCAAATCCCTAAACCTTAACCTATAACCTAACCTAAACCTATACTTATAACCTAAAACTATTCCCAAATCCCAAAACCTATAACTTAAACCTAACCTTTCCCTAAACCTATAACCTAAACTCAATTCCCTAAAGCTAAACTTACACCTAATCCTAATCTCGACTCCCTAACCTAAACCTAAACTTAAACTTGAAAACTAAAACTTAAACCCAATCCTGAACATGAACCCGATTTCCTAAACCTAAACCATAACCCATTCTCAAATCCAAAACCTATAACCAAAACTTAAACCCAATCTTGAACATGAACCTCGATTTCCTAAACCTAAACTATAACCCATTCTCAAATGCAAAACCTATAACCTTAACCCGAACCCATTCTCAAATCCAAGAACCTATAATTAACCTAAACCTATAACCTATAACCTAAATCAAAACATATAACCTAAACCAAAACCAAAACCTATAACCAAAACCCAAACCCATTCTCAAATCCCAAAACCTATAACCTAAACCTAAACCTTAACCTAATCCTATAACCTAAAATCAAATCCCTAAACATTAACCTATAACCTATAACCTAACCTAAACCTATACTTATAACCTAAAACTATTCCCAAATCCCAAAACCTATAACCTAAACTCAATTCCCTAAAGCTAAACCTACACATAATCCTAATCTCAACTCCCTAACCTAAACCTATAGCTTATCACCTAAACCTAAACCTTAACCTAAACCTAAACCTATAACCTTAACTTAAACCAAAACCTATGACCTAAAACCTAAATGTATTCTCAAATTTCTAAACCTAAACCTACACCTAATCCTAATCTCAACTCCCTAATGTAAACCTAAACCTAAACTTGAAAACCCATACCTAAACCCGATCCCGAACCCGAACCCGATTTCCTAAACCTAAACCTTAACTTATTCTCAATTTCCTAAACCTTAACCTATAACCTAACCTAAACCTAAACTTAAACCTAAGCCTAAAACCTAAACCTATGACCTAAAACCTAAATGTATTCTCAAATCCTTAAACCTAAACCTACACCTAATCCTAATCTCAACTCCCTAACCTAAACTTAAACCTAAACTTGAAAACCCAAACCTAAACCCGATCCCGAACCCGAACCCGATTTCCTAAACCTATACCTTAACCTATTCTCAATTCCCTAAACCTATAGCTTATAACCTAAACCTAAACCTAAACCTTAACCTTAACCTAAACTTAAACCTGAACCTATAACCTATAACCTAAATATATTCTCAAATCCCTAAACCTACACCTACACCTAATCCTAATCTCAACTCCCTAACCTAAACCTAAACCTAAACTTGAAAACCCAAACCTAAACCCGATCCCGAACCCGATTTCCTAAACCTAAAACTGAACCTATTCTCAAATCTCTAAACCTAAACTTAATCCTAATCTAAACTCCTCAACCTAAACCTTAACTTGAAAACCCAAACCTAAACCTAATCCCGAACCCGAACCCGAATTCTTAAACCTAAACCTTAAACTATTCTCAAATCCCTAAACCTACACCTACACCTAATCCTAATCTCAACTCTCTAACCTAAACTTAAACCTAAACTTGAAAACTCAAACTTGAACCCTATCCCATACCCAAACCCGATTTCGTAAACCTAAATCTATTCTCAATTCCCTAAACCTATAGCTTATAACCTAACCTAAACCTAAACTTATTTATATGTATTATGCGTGGATGAATGTAATGTGAATAAGATTGTTTGTATTTGGATGGATGTAGTTTATGTTTGGATGTATTTACGTAGTTTGGGTTTATATGGATGTGAATATGAATGTGATGAAATAAATTGTATAACAGGTGTATATCAGGAAGATTGTGTTTGGATGGTGTAATGCCCCAGATTTTTACCAACCTGGGATTAGACGTCCTTAGGCAATGGGTCGATCCTAATACCTCATTAACTTGTCAGAACTAAATCCCAAAGTCTAAAGCCGCCTTTGAACTCATTTCCTTCACAAATCTCACCCTTCATCACCTTGATCTTCCAATTTTTCTAAGAACTTTCACCCTAGACACTATCTTAAACTAGCTAAGTAGTATAACTTGGATCACTTTATATACAAACTACAAAGGCCTGAGTACCACCTTGACCAGAAATCACTTAGGACTAAATCCTTTAGAAATGAGACAAAGTAACTAGGTGTGAAACCAGATTAGCTACGAAATCCGTTTGAATCGCTTTAAATACGATCTGCATGACCCAAAACTTGTAGAATCATTGACGCTAGATTACCCTAAAATTTAGGATCAATCTCATTACCCGGCTGCTCTCGAGAGCACATCGAAACTCCGTATCAGATCTGGACCGCACGTCGGAAGTCCGAATAACTCGAAGTTAAGGAATTAGGACCGCCTCACTGGGTTCGACAACCATCTCGGAAATCAAGTCCAGATAATGTCCCATGGCCATTCGATCGTGTCCGGAGCGTGGGTGTGTGAAAAACACTATTCCCTTTACAAAATAAATATCTGGAATAGTGATCTGGCACCATTCGCTTGCGCATCAGTATTAAGCAACCAGACCGTCAGAATCAGACTAAATTACACCCTCGGATTAAGAAAAATTTTAGGAACATCTACATGTGCTTGGAATTTCGGATCATGGCCCACTGACCGTTGAATTGAAAGTGGTCCGCCACGTGCGATCTGGGAATCCGATCAAGTCGAAAACGTAATCCCACATAGATCCATGTGTGGTGAGCTTAAGTCTGACGTTTGGCTCAAGGGGGGCCACCAGAAACACTCTTTTGAGCAGGAAAAGTGACGAAATACCTATATTAGCAGTAACCCTTGAACCTGAGTCTATTTTGGGAAGGTTTTAGGCTATAAAAGGACCTTAAACCCTCTCCCATTCCAGCCATACGAATTTGGATTTGAGAGAGGGAAAAGAGAGAGAAAGTGAGGGAGATGTGGGAGGAACTCCCTGCTGTTGTTCCCTGCCGCTATTCGGGCTCCACCGCCTGATTCTCATCGCTTTTCCGGCGATTCCGGCGTCGTTTCTAGGTAAGAAACCCTAACCCTAATCTGTTTTAGGGTTATATAGGTTGTAGGTTATGAAATAGCTAACCTGTTTCGTTCTTTAGGCTGCCAAACTCCCGTATACGGAACCTTGGCGAACCTATTGACTCCGTTACGATTCTACGACACAAGGTGCGGACTTTAGGTGTATAGGTTATGGTTTTCAACGCTTGCAATGTTAGATAATGATAGATTCATGATCTGCATGCAATTGCACATGTACAAAATGGTTTCCGTTTTCTGTTTTGATTAGAATTGTAGAATTTGGAAATTCACATACTCTAGGTATTCGTATAAAATACCGTATATGTATTTTTTTTGGAAATTTGTTTGACATGTTTATTTGACGTATGGATATATGACGTATGGATAAAATACTTATTTGGCGAAAGGATTCGCCTAAATACATGTTTACTAATAAACACTATGTATGTAGAAATACGGTATTGTAAGAAGTACCGTATACATGTATATTTTAGTGATGTGTTTGTCATGATTAATTGTCGTATAAATATATTATGTGCGTATAAAACATTTGCTTGGAGAAGGGAATCGCCGTAATACATGTTTGCTTTATACAGTATGTATGTTGAAAATGCGTATTCTAGAAAATACTGCATATGTATAAATATTGGGAGATGAATTTATCATGATTATTTGCTGTAGTAATATATTATACATGGATAAAATACTCACTTGGCTAAAGGATAGCCCTAATACATGTTTTGCTAACATACACCATGTATGTTGTAATAGTGTATTCTAAGTGTTTGTGAAAATGACTGAATGAGTATAGAATCCTCATTCGTGCTCGCCATGACTAATTGTCATGGATTCATGATTGTTGTATTGGCGATACCCTTTTGACGAAAGGATTTGCCCTAAATCACGCCACGGCCAATAGACACCATATATGCTAAAATGTGTGGCCCAAGTGTTTGTGGAAATGACTGAATGAATATGGAACTTGGATTCGTGCTTGCCATGACTATCCGTCGTGAGTGTACGCGTGTTATGATTGGGGCAACTCCCTAGTGAAAGGATTTGGCCTAATGCCTATGTGATCGACATATGTCATGTATGTTGATGCATGTTTGTTTAAGTGTTTCTTGAAATGTCTGAATGAGTAGTAGTTAGCAAATTGTAATGTATAAGGGTGTTGAGATATGATTCTCAACCTCTTTTAACTATGTGTATGATCTCCTTGGATTGTTGTGTGATTAGGAATTGAACATGTATAAACTCATGCTTGTGTTGTGATTCATAACATGCTCAACTGCTTTATGATTATAACTATGTAATGCATATGTTTAAATTTATATTTACGTTGTATGATCCGTCATGGGTGATGGGGGAGCGGAGCAACGAGTGCGTGCAACAGCCCTGGCAGCCCTAAACGGATAATACCATACCTTGATAGTATGAGTTGAATCTTGATCCATTACTGCTTTATCTATCTGCAAGTTATCATGTTTGGGGCTATAATTGTAGTCCAGACAATCGGTACCAGAATTGAATTCGTGGCTGTGATTCATTTGCCACGTGAGATGTGTTCGACGAACCCGAGTCATACTTCGGTTGGCGATAGTGGTTGGCCACGCGAAGTGCTTATGCATTTCATGTCGTTCAACTTGTTGTGCGCTCGAGCTAGCCGAGCTCGTCAAGTAACCCGATCTGTCTAATGTATGTTCACCATGTTTGGACGCTACTGCTTGAACCTAGGGTACCAAACTTACCAGTGAAATCCCTTTTAACCATGGTACCTCGATCCGCTAAGACTCATGAGCCGGGCATGGTGGTATGAGACACCGTGGTCGAGCTGTCGGCCTACGCTGGGGCCACGTACCTCCCCGTAGTGACCAGTGAGCAACCAGACTCGTGAGCCGATTATGGTGGTATGGACACTATATTCAAGCTGTTGATATTTACGGCGAGAGCCGAGTACGGTGAGACCTGTGCTCGTGCTGACGGGCGACGAGTCCTCCGTAGTATCTTCGAGTATACTCCAAGGGTCTGTGATTGACGACGAGTCTTTCACAGCAACTAGAGTATGAGTTGAGCCGAGTACGGTGAGACCTGTACTCGAGCTGATGGTCAGCAATTGAGCCGCATACGGTGAGATCTGTATCCGTGCTGACGGGTGACGAGCCCTTTGTGATGCCTTCGCTACGCCTCTCAAACCATAATATCGTATGAGATTAACTAGGACTGACGACCCTAGAATGGATCATGTTTGGGAATGATACAAGGGAGGTACCTTAGTTTCCCAATACTGCTGTTTGAAATGGACTAATAATAACTCGGTAATCATGATCATCATCGCACCACATGTGCTTAGTAGATGTGGCGCACTGAGGGAGTTAAGCATTCGCGAACGTAAGATGATGTCGCATGAGGGTGGTTTGGCAAGGGCATACAGCATCATGTCATTTCATTCTCGCACTTAATAAGAGTAGTTAGAATTGTTTGATTTGTACTGCTTTATCATTACTGCTTGATTGAATTGATAACATGTTAACCTATGCTTTACTGTTCCACTGAGTTGATCACTCACTCCCACGTTACGGGACGGTGTTGTACACACCAACCAGATTTGTTGAATTTCAGATGATGGCGATGCTTATGAAGCAGAGCCGGACTACTTCTATGGTGATGAGGAGGAGTTCTCCTATCATATAACTCTCTGACGGGTCTCTCGAAGACCCAGTACTGCATTGACGGGGCTATGGTACTTGGGATAGAAGATATTACACTTACACATTTGGTATATTTTAGAACCGTACTTGTAATTATTTAACCTAGTAATGTTATCACACTCTGAGACTCATCACAGCTTTATATATTTTATCTATCTATCATCGTCTTCCGCTTGCAATTTAACTGCTCTCGGAGTATGATATGTTTGTTTTGGCTTAATCTCACTCATGTTCAATGCATGAATACAGTCAACATTCAATCATCATTCATTTTGTTGCATAAGTGATGTTCTGGAACTCGGGAGTTGAGTTTATGCTCGACCCCCAATTTTCAGGGCGTTACAAGTTGGTATCAGAGCATGATTTGGATTAAACCGGACCTGGGTTATGGTCACACGACGCACACTGACGCACTCTGACTTAGGAGGGAGCGACGGAATGTAAAAACAGTCTTAGGCATCCCTGCTCTGTCCAACGGCTAGTTCGCTGAAAGCAAACACCGAAATCGAGTCCGTATTAACCCTTGGTGGCACGGGTCGACCTTAAAATGTTCTTAGGCCGTCTATAGATAATGCTATATTACAACCCACCTCACCCCAACCGTTGACATTCGGTAGAATAGAGGATAGGCGTGATGAGGATAACTACTCGAATCCACGAGGAAAGAAAGAAGAAACTAGAAATAAATTCTAATAAATCCAAAATTGATTAATGAATGAGGAAAAATGAGTTCACAACCCTTTAAATGGGAATACCAAGTAATGGGAAGGAAATCAGAAACAAACTACAACTAAAACTCCTAGGTTGTGATGTCTACTAGTGCGCAAGGCTTTCAGCCAAAAATAGTAAGTGTCCTATTTGACTTCACCAAACCATTCTCCTAATTATTCTAAGCTCTTTACGTGATGAGCGCAACTCGTAAAGCCCAATGGATGAAGAGTAATTAAACTAAAAACTACTATTTTAGTAAAACGAAATTAAAACGGGGAATGACTGTCAATCGGAGGCTTTTTTCACAATTTTGGGCTGCGCAACCTTGCATAGCAAGGTTGGTTGGCTTCATTAGCTCGTTCTACCCCAAATTCATATATTTTACATCAGATAACTCATTCCGGATTGCAAGTTACGTCCGATTATCCCGAAACTACCCGAAATGGAGCGAATCGGATTCGGGGGCCTCCCCACTTAGATCCGATGGGACCCAGGGTCGAACCAGGGTGCATTTGGCACCTTGGGACCACAGAGAACATGACCCCACCACGGCGGTGCGGTTCCGGCCAAGGCGGACCGCGGTGGAGCCGCGGTTCCGGCGGCGGACCGCGGTCCGGTGGCCCATCTAAGGTGGCTCCAAGGCTGGGATTGGTCGGCCCGACCTCCCCTACCCCCTGGCACGTGCCATTTTGGCAAATGTTTGGGATTTTGGGGGCTGGAGCACCCCTCTCTCTCACATCTTCCCTTCCAAACGCCCTCCCCTTCTATTTCTGATTTTTTTCCTCAAATCCTTCCTCCAATCTTTCAATCTAATATTTTCAACCATAATCCATCCATCTCCATCAGTTACAACAATCCCTACCCCTCTACCCTCTCCGTTCTCTCTCATTTGGGCTTTTACATGCCCCATTTGTGACTCAAAATCGTGTAGCCTTCTAACTTATTTCATTTCTCCCTTTTACCTTCTTCATTCCCTACCTTTTTTGCCTTTACAATCCCTGTTGAGGCTCAAGTCCATGGAGAACCAAAAACTCCAGCCCCCCATTTCCCTTATCCTCATTTTCCATGGCTCTATCCGAGCTCATCCATATGTTGTCTTGTAGTTTGCATGGGCTACTATCTTAGGGTGGTTATGTTTTCCTGTTGATAGGTGTAGTAGTTGGTAGAATGTTTTAAGTATTTGAGAACGTTTAGGGTCCGTTCGGCCAAATTACATTAGATAAGTTTACGGTGGATATAATTGTAAAAGTAATAATAAATGTATATGTAGGGTATGGCCCCTAGATTGGGTGTATCCTATGTCTTCCGACACCATGTTTAGAATGTATGCAATTAAGAGTAAATTCCGAGAATTCCTTTCCAATAACACTTAGAAATTTTCCCATCGTGGGATATGAAAAATCCCATCTCACGTTTTTCCAACACCAGGCTCATTTTCCAAGGCCTATAAAAATTAATCCCCTCCCACCCTCCTACCAACCATGTCACACCCAATCCCAAGGTAGGATTAGTAATGCGGTCCCATTTAATACAACTTAAGGCCACTGGCCAAATAGTGTTGAAGAGATAAAGTCCCTTGATATACATTAACCCACCACACTCTGATAGCTTAAGCTTTTGGAGTAAATGGTTGTTTGATAGATAGGCCCATAGAGTTTGGACCTAGAACAAGGTTTCTTCACAGACACTGACAAAGATAGGAAATCCAACCAATTGAGAACGTAAACTCTAGAACCCCCTTAGTTGGTTTGAGCATATGTGAAGTGCCCAAGCGTAGCTACATTCATGTTCGGGCAACTCAATTCCAAATGAACAAACAATTTTCTTTATTAGAAATGATATAAAATCATCTGGTGTATAAGCATAGACTTCGATTATTACAACGGTGGATTACCGCTACTCATCAGCTTGAGCACTGAGCCTGGCTGCTGATTAGGCTAAGAAATGTAAAATGCTAAGATAATTGAGTGAATACTTAGTGAGTCGGTTTGATTAGGTAGGAGTGAGACCCCGTTCCTTTGTTGAAATCCTCTTGATACTCATAGGCTCCTTTAATAACTCATAGGAAGGTTGTATGACATAGAAACTATTCACGCTCATAGAAAACTTATATATCCATTGGATTTAATGTTAAATCAAATCAATACACCCTCAGAATTGCCTTCTCAAGGACTTAGTACAATCGGCAACACGGGGCAGAGAAACTACACATTAACGAGGTATTCGCGGTTTGGATCGAATTCTCAATCATGGTTGTGACCAATGAACCCTATGCTCTGATAAGCAGAAGGTCGGGATCAGCTAGGATTAAGGATTGATACGATGATTTTCTGTCTTCGCGAGGCAGAAGGTCTATGTATCCGACTCAGACCCATTACACAATTTTCTTTCCGTGTTGGCCCAACCATTTATAACTAAAAGTTTATAATTTTATCCTTGAAAAGTGTTAGGAGTATATAGCTGGTAGAGACTATGTCTTTTAGGCCTAAGGAATTGCCCAAATGGGCAACAGACAGTTAGGAATTAGGTCCCAAATCGCATGCCATGTCGGCATACGTATTGTGCTTATGAACGTAAAAAGATAGCCTGCCTATTAAGCTAGACATGATTAAATAGGAGAAGTCTGGACCGCGATAAAATTCCTTGGTAGAATTAGGCATCTCGCCACAAACTCACACCTGACCCCGAATCAACCACAATACCCTTCATCTTTAGATCCTTTCTATGACCATAGGTATCAATGCCATAATACACATCATTGATGAAAAGAAGACCAACGTAGTGGGAGATCGTATCCCATTTCATGTCAAGGATAGGTCCTAAATTACACCTTGTTCCGATGTACGGAGCAAGACATAAACCTTGAGCCTTGAGGGTGACAATAAAATTTTAAGGGGGGTAGACTAAAATGAACCAGGCTAGTATATACCCTACAACGCGTAGGAACTCGAAATCAATTAGTCTTTCCTTATTACCCTTAGGCAATTTCGGGGACGAAATTTTGTTTTAAGGGGGGTAAATTGTAACGCCCCGGATTTTTACCAACCTGGGATTAGACGTCCTTAGGCAATGGGTCGATCCTAATACCTCATTAACTTGTCAGAACTAAATCCTAAAGTCTAAAGCCGCCTTTGAACTCATTTCCTTCACAAATCTCACCCTTCATCACCTTGATCTTCCAATTTTTCTAAGAACTTTCACCCTAGACACTATCTTAAACTAGCTAAGTAGTATAACTTGGATCACTTTATATACAAACTACAAAGGCACAGTACCACCTCGACGAAATCACTTAGGACTAAATCCTTTAGAAATGAGACAAAGTAACTAGGTGTGAAACCAGATTAGCTACGAAATCTGTTTGAATCGCTTTAAATACGATCTGCAAGACCCAAAACTTGTAGAATCATTGACGCTAGATTACCCTAAAATCTAGGATCAATCTCATTACCCGGTTGCTCTCGGGAGCACATCGAAACTCCGTATCAGATCTGGACCGCACGTCGGAAGTCCGAATAACTCGAAGTTAAGGAATTAGGACCGCCTCACTGGGCTCGACAACCATCTCGGAAATCAAGTCCAGACAATGTCCCATGGCCATTCGATCGTGTCCGGAGCGAGGGTGTGTGAAAAACGCTATTCCCTTTACAAAATAAATATCTGGAATAGTGATCTGGCACCATTCGCTTGCGCATCAGTATTAAGCAACCAGACCGTCAGAATCAGACTAAATTGCACCCTCGGATTAAGAAAAATTTCAGGAACATCTACATGTGCTTGGAATTTCGGATCGTGGCCCACTGACCGTTAAATTGAAAGTGGTCTGCCACGTGCGATCTGGGAATCTGATCGAGTCGAAAACGTAATCCCACATAGATCCATGTGTGGTGAGCTTAAGTCTGACGTTTGGCTCAAGGGGGGCCACCAAAAGCACTCTTTTGAGCTGGAAAAGTGACGAAATACCTATATTAGCAGTAACCCTTGAACATGAGTCTATTTTGGAAAGGTTTTAGGCTATAAAAGGACCTTAAACCCTCTCCCATTCCAGCCATATGAATTTGGATTTGAGAGAGGGAAAAGAGAGAGAAAGTGAGGGAGATGTGGGAGGAACTTCCTGCTGCTGTTCCCTGCCGCTATTCGGGCTCCACCGCCTGATTCTCATCGCTTTCCCGGCGATTCCGGCGTCGTTTCTAGGTAAGAAACCCTAACCCTAATCTGTTTTAGGGTTATATAGGTTGTAGGTTATGAAATAGCTAACCTGTTTCGTTCTTTAGGCTTCCAAACTCCCGTATACGGAACCTTGGCGAACCTATCGACTCCGTTACGATTCTACGACACAAGGTGCGGACTTTAGGTGTATAGGTTATGGTTTTCAACGCTTTCAATGTCAGATAATGATAGATTTATGATCTGCATGCAATTGCACATGTACAAAATGCTTTCCGTTTTCTGTTTCGATTAGAATTGTAGAATTTGGAAATTCACATACTCTAGGTATTCGTATAAAATACCGTATACGTATTTTTTTTAAAAATTTGTTTGACATGTTTATTTGACGTATGGATATATGACGTATGGATAAAATACTTATTTGGCGAAAGGATTCGCCTAAATACATGTTTACTAATAAACACTATGTATGTAGAAATACGGTATTGTAAGAAGTACCGTATACATGTATATTTTAGTGATGTGTTTGTCATGATTAATTGTCGTATAAATATATTATGTGCGTATAAAACATTTGCTTAGAGAAGGGAATCGCCGTAATACATGTTTGCTTGTATACAGTATGTATGTTGAAAATGCGTATTCTAAAAAATACTGTATACGTATAAATATTGGGAGATGAATTTATCATGATTATTTGCTGTAGTAATATATTATACATGGATAAAATACTCACTTGGCTAAAGGATAGCCCTAATACATGTTTTGCTAACATACACCATGTATGTTGTAATAGTGTATTCTAAGTGTTTGTGAAAATGACTGAATGAGTATAGAATCCTCATTCGTGCTCGCCATGACTAATTGTCATGGATTCATGATTGTTGTATTGGCGATACCCTTTTGACGAAAGGATTTGCCCTAAATCACGCCACGGCCAATAGACACCATATATGCTAAAATGTGTGGCCCAAGTGTTTGTGGAAATGACTGAATGAATATGGAACTTGGATTCCTGCTTGCCATGACTATCCGTCGTGGGTGTACGCGTGTTATGATTGGGGCAACTCCCTAGTGAAAGGATTTGGCCTAATGCCTATGTGATCGACATATGTCATGTATGTTGATGCATGTTTGTTTAAGTGTTTCTTGAAATGTCTGAATGAGTAGTAGTTAGCAAATTGTAATGTATAAGGGTGTTGAGATATGATTCTCAACCTCTTTTAACTATGTGTATGATCTCCTTGGATTATTGTGTGATTAGGAATTGAACATGTATAAACTCATGCTTGTGTTATGATTCATAGCATGCTCAACTGCTTTATGATTATAACTATGTAATGCATATGTTTAAATTTATATTTACGTTGTATGATCCGTCATGGGTGATGGGGGAGCGGAGCAACGAGTGCGTGCAACAGCCCTGGCAGCCCTAAACGGATAATACCATACCTTGATAGTATGAGTTGGATCTTGATCCATTACTGCTTTATCTATCTGCAAGTTATCATGTTTGGGGCTATAATTGTAGTCCAGACAATCGGTACCAGAATTGAATTCGTGGCTGTGATTCATTTGCCACGTGAGATGTGTTCGACGAACCCGAGTCATACTTCGGTTGGCGATAGTGGTTGGCCACGCGAAGTGCTTATGCATTTCATGTCGTTCAACTTGTTGTGCGCTCGATCTAGCCGAGCTCGTCAAGTAACCCGATCTGTCTAATGTATGTTCACCATGTTTGACGCTTCTTGCTTGAACCTAGGGTACCAAACTTACCGGTGAAATCCCTTTTAACCATGGTACCTCGATCCGCTAAGACTCATGAGCCGGGCATGGTGGTATGGGACACCGTGGTCGAGCCGTCGGCCACGCTGGGGCCACGTGCCTCCCCCGTAGTGACCGGTGAGCAACCGGACTCGTGAGCCGATTATGGTGGTATGGGACACTATATTCGAGGCTGTCGATACTTACGGCGAGAGCCGAGTACGGTGAGACCTGTGCTCGTGCTGACGGGCGACGAGTCCTCCGTAGTATCTTCGAGTATACTCCAAGGGTCCGTGATTGACGACGAGTCTTTCACAAAGAACTAGAGTATGAGTTGAGCCGAGTACGGTGAGACCATACTCGAGCCGACGGCTAGTGATTGAGCCGAGTACGGTGAGACCCGTACTCGAGCCGACGGTCAAACAATTGAGCCGCATACGGTGAGATCTGTATCCGTGCTGACGGGTGACGAGCCCTTTGTGATGCCTTCGCTACGCCTCTCAAACCATAATATCGTATGAGATTAACTAGGACTGACGACCCTAGAATGGATCATGTTTGGGAATGATATAAGGGAGGTACCTTAGTTTCCCAATACTGCTGTTTGAAATGGACTAATAATAACTCGGTAATCATGATCATCATCGCACCGCATGTGCTTAGTAGATGTGGCGCACTGAGGGAGTTAAGCATTCGCGAACGTAAGATGATGTCGCATGAGGGTGGTTTGGCAAGGGCATACAGCATCATGTCATTTCATTCTCACACTTAATAAGAGTAATTAAAATTGTTTGATTTGTACTGCTTTATCATTATTGCTTGATTGAATTGATAACATGTTAACCTATGCTTTACTGTTCCACTGAGTTGATCACTCACTCCCACGTTACGGGACGGTGTTGTACACACCAACCAGATTTGTTGAATTTCAGATGATGGCGATGCTTATGAAGCAGAGCCGACTACTTCTATGGTGATGAGGAGGAGTTCTCCTATCATGTAACTCTCTCGACGGGTCTCTCGAAGACCTGACGTATCGATTGTGGCTATGGTACTTGGGATAGAAGATATTACACTTACACATTTGGTATATTTTAGAAGCGTACTTGTAATTATTTAACCTAGTAATGTTATCACACTCTGGAGACTCATCACAGTTTATATATTTTATCTATCTATCATCGTCTTCCGCTTGCAATTTAACTGTCTCTGGAGTATGATATGCTATTTTGGCTTAATCTCACTCATGTTCAATGCACGAATACAGTCAACATTCAATCATCATTCATTTTGTTGCATAAGTGATGTTCTGGAACTCGGGAGTTGAGTTTATGCTCGACCCCCGATTTTCAGGGCGTTACAGATGGATTTACGTAGTTTGGGTTTAGATAGATGTGAATGTGATGAAATATTGTATAACAGGTGTATATCAGGAAGATTGTGTGTTTGGATGGATTTACGTAGTTTGGGTTTAGATGGATGTGAATGTGAATGTGAATGTGATGAAATATATTGTATAACAGGTGTATATCAGGAAGATTGTGTGTTTGGATGGATTTACGTAGTTTGGGTTTAGATGGATGTGAATGTGAATGTGATGAAATATATTGTATAACAGGTGTATATCAGGAAGAAGACTACAGGTCAAATTTGGTCCTTCAAGGGTCATAAGAGATGGCTTATAGCAGTCCTTTTAAAGGACGGTCCATGACCATCCTTTTAAAGGACAGTCTATAACCGTCCTTTGAAGGCTCAAATGAGACGGTCCATGACAGTCCTTTTAAAGGACGGTCCATGACAGTCCGTTTAAAGGACGGTCTGTCGCCGTCCTTTGAAGGCCCATAAGAGACGGTTCATGACAGTCTTTTTTAAGGACGGTCCATGACAGTCCTTTTAAAGGACGGTCCATGGCCGTCCTCTTTGGGCTCATAAGAGACGGTCTATGACAGTCCATTTTAAGGACGGTCTATGACCGTCCTTTTTTAGGATGGTCTATAACCGTCTTTTTTTCGTCAATAAGAATGACGGTTTTCAACCATCCTTTAAGTAATAGGACACGTCAAAATTTGACAGCCTATGTGACAATCCATGACCATCCTTTTTGGTCATTTGAGACGGTTTTGGACCGTCCTTTTTTCACTGTTTTGGTGTAGTGGATCAACTGATATACTTGTTTAAGAGAGACTTGTGTAGTCATGAGATACAACATTGAGAAATAATTTATTTATTTTTATTTCCTTCTTCTTTTGTGCTCTCTCATGCTTTAGCACATGTGAGGGCTAGATCTCTCCCCTAACTTCGCCTGTGGATTAATGTGAACATAATAACATTGAAGGTTGAGCTTTGGGTTATCTAAAGTCTACACATATGAACCAATGGAGAACACGTGCATCAGATCTAAGTGTTGGGGGCCTTGCACAAAACCTTAGGATCTAGCCCTCCAGAATAAACCAGAATTATGGATAATAAAGCAATGAAAACAATCAATGCATCAATCACACACCACACAAGAGATTTTTACGTGAAAAATCCTCAAAGAGGTAAAAACCATGGGACCTCGTCCAGATCAATAATCCACTATGAAGTAAAACGTTACAACCTTCTTCACTCACGCAGGAGTGGATAAACAATAAGAGAAATAGAAAAACGAAGAGATCTAACCGATTACGAGGACATAGAAGTGCCGAGATATAGATTGCACAATAGATAACCTCCACGAGCAGAACCTCCCTTCTATAAGCTTCCTCTCTCTCTTTCTCCCTCTCTCTCACCTTTGATAGCCCTAAACCCTTTAGCAAATCCCTTGTAAAGCTTTAAGAAACCCTCTTGAATTCCCTAGGCAACCCATTTTATAGTTTAGGAAACTTTCCTTTCACATCCCGATTACAAAAGGACTCTAATCCGCAGTTTTGCGCAAAATCACGGAACAAACTACGTAACCTTCGACTAGTCCTTGAAATTCTAGGACTGGTCTTAGCCTCCTTCAACTGGTCAAAGCCTGTCCACGATCGGTCGAAGCCCACCTTCGACTGGTCCTAGAAATTCCAGGACTGGTCTTAGCCTCTGGAAAAAACAACACGAACTCGCTGGACTTTGAGTCGTGCCAGGGCTCGAACCTACGACCGGTCGAGCGGGGCTCAGGACCGGTCGAAGACGGGGAAAAAACCCCATCACTAAGCTTTCCATGTACTGGGAACAATGGCTATATGTTAGCCCTAAAAAAATAAGGTGAAATATCCATTAGCATCCGATTCAATGTACGATTTTCTAGAAATAGAATACATCCCCAATCTAGATATCACTAGATGCACAGTTCCGATTGATTCATTGGTATGCCATTTACGCTACTTTATTTGATACTCCGATTGTGCCCACTGCCATAAGTGGATACTCAGAAATTACACACGTGTCATATATGTTCTCAAATTAAGTAAACTAAATTGTGGAACTTAGAGCTGGGCATAGAGCCGAGTCGTACAGAGTTAGTACTGACCCAACTCGATTCGGTTTTGAAATAGACCTGATCCGAATTCAACCTGACTCGATACCAAGTCCAGCATGCCAGACCCGATCCGAGTCCGGGTCTGGCATGAACTAATCCGGACTGAGTCCAACTTGGTCACAGCTACCGAGTCAGGTTGAGTCAGAATCGAGTTGGGTTAGGTGCCCAGGTATCCGCTGGCTGAAATCATATTTCGGAATCTAAGTGCACCTGCCAGAATTGCAACCACTTCATCATCTAATGTCAAATCTGAATATATATATATATATATATATGTCAGTTTTCGATTCAAGTAATTACAGAGTTGGATTTTGGTTCAAGTCGAGGAGTTATTGGTTGACTCGAACTTGACTCGGTTTATGTTCAGATTGGACGAAGTTTACTTGATTCATCCAATCGTTCGGATTGATCACTCACCCACTCGGTTTAGCTCGAGCTAGGTTTGAACTAGTCGGACAAGTCAAGTCTGCCGAGTCAAGTAGTCCCGTGCCCAACTCTAGTGGAGCTCATTGTACCTAGGTTATAGTCCCAAGATCAAATTAATTAGAACAATCCTAACCTCTTATTAGTGGACACTTGTTCATTCCAAATAGGACCATCAGATAAAAATTTTTAACTATCCAATAAATGTCTACTAATACAATAATTAAGTATGCCTACATTTTGGTTTCATGATAAACTAAGTTTAATTTGAATTTCTTTTATGAAATGTATGCAATTTCCAGCTCATCCCCAAGTGCCTGTCTATCATCCATCACGAATTACCGGAGTATCAAGCTTTTATCTTTTCTTTTTAATTATTATTATTATTTTTTTCTCTTTCTACATGGTCTAAGGTTGCAGCCGTCCGGGTGCAGTCTGCCAGGACCCACGATTTGTAGGTGGGGATGGAATAACCTTTTATTTTCATGGACAAAGAGACCGAGACTTCTGTCTTGTGTTCGATCACAACCTCCACATCAACTGTCATTTCATCAGCAAACGGAACCCAGCCATGATAAGGGATTTCACGTGGGTCCAATCTATTGGAATCCTCTACTATCATCACCAGATCTATGTTGGGGCCCAAAAGACAGGACTATGGAACGACTTGGTTGATCATCTCATCCTAACCTTCAATGGCAATCCTATCTCCCTCCTGCCTAGCGAAGGCGCCCATTGGGAATTTGATGTTGCACCCCATGTGTCTCTCACTCGCACTCATGACAATAATGCAGTCGCAATCAAAGCTGCCGGGAATTTCATGATCACAGCGACGGTGGTCCTGATCACAGAGAAGGAATCGAGAGTCCATGGCTACAACATAACCGACGACGATTGCTTTACTCACCTTAAGCTTGGATTTAAGTTCTACGCATTGACGGATGATGTGGACGGTGTACTAGGACAGACGTATAGGAAGAACTACACAAGTAGAGCGAAGATGGGAGTTGTAATGGCCGTTTTGGGTGGCGATCGGGAGTTCTCATCCACTCATCTCTTCACCGCCGATTGCGTTGCTTCTCGGTTTAGTCAGACATTGTCACGGATCGACCTAAAACCATCGAGTGTTCATGCCCACACAAACATGCAATGTAACAATGGAATGAATGGGATTGGAATGATTTGCAAGAGATAGGAACTTAGAAAATGCTAATGGTCATTAATGAGACTAAACTAGAATAGAGCTTTTATCTAAATCTGTATTAGATTAGGTTAATCTGTATTAGCATAGGCTTTATTATTACTATGTATTTACTAAAATGAAATAGCTACACTGCGTCTCGTGCAAGCCCGTGTGTAGTAAGTGTTTCAGCCGAGAATGCGTGCATGTGCATGAATGTATATATGGTTTTCACTTTGGGCTGGGAAATAGGCCGGCTTTGATTGTTGGGCTTCTAACCCCAACATGCCATGCAGTGGTCATTGGCACAGGGTCCATGATCGACAACTTTTTCTATGGAGGCTCAGTTAAATATTAGACCCTTATGAGCATGGTCCATTTCCACTTTGTACATTTATTGTGCATGTTTATATTAGAATATCATTTTAAAAAGAGGTAGATCTAAAACTCCAGTGAGATGCAAGACTGAAAATTGTGGAGAAAAGACGCCCACCTTTGAAACTATTTTGGGCACCTTTTTATTAATTTTGCACATTATTTTCATCTTGTTGCTCATCAGCACGATGATGAGTTTGATTCTCGGCCAATTCAGAGGATCTTAGGTGTTGTCTAATCCGGTGATAGATAGGTAATCCTTCAACTAGTCCTCCTTCACTTAAGAGATGAAGAGTATTATCATGAACCCACTTGGGCATGAACCACTCTTAACCTTAATTCTACACCTAAACCTAATTCTACTGAAATAAAAACTACAACAAAATAAGAAATTCGAACTAACTAAAGCAAAAGGGTTGGAATGGTAGTACTTGGTTGAAGATTCTAGGTTAGATTCTACAAAAGAAAATAAATAAAAGAAATATTAAAATATAAAAACCTCAGAAAAACATATTCTAGAAATGTTGATGTAAACCCCAAGTGCAGGGCTACGATATAGTAATAACTCGGTGAAACTTAAGTTGTACCCATAGGGACTTGTGCGATTTTTGGAACACAATAGAATTAGAAGTAAAACTAAAACTAACTTATGGAATCTAATTTTAAAAAGTAATGATGTAATTGAGACGGAAATCAATAAAGGTAAAAAAAACTAGAGCGATAATGATTCATTTATATTAATCCTTAATGTTTAATTCACTTGATTCAATCATACAACTTAACTAGAATTAAAGTCCTATCTTATCTAGTCGGATAATAGAGTGATTAAATCACCATTTATAAACCCAAATCAGATTTAAACTTTAATTGAATCGGTTTCCACATAAAACACCAAAGTATTGATCGCAGAAAATTCAAAGCATCTACTGTGCCCTTAGTATATGATAGATCAATGGATTTTATAGATCAATCCCTTACAAAATAGATAAACAATTACTCTTAGCTTAGGATCTTAAGCATCCAATGTGTCCGGAGTTGACAATGGACCAAAATAAACTAAAAATATATCTTCATTCAAACCAAACATCAATGAATTGTTCATCATTCAAACCAATTTCTTGAATCAAAGTAAATTAAGACATTAAGAATAATTACAAGTTTCACCTCTTAACCCTAGCTAAGAGATTTACCAATCAAAGAAATGATTGAACTAAAAATCAAAAGAAAAACATAAAAATTGAAGAAGAACCGAATGATTGGAGAAAATGGAGGATTCTATAGAAGTTCTACAACTCTTTTCTCTATCTCTTCTACCCTAATTTGTACATAGGAAAGATCAAAACACCCCTTTAATTAGGAAAAATTTGCACCAAATTAGAATCAACTTCAAATTTATGACTTTTTGTCATGCTTCGGTCGCACCGACTGTATGATTTGGTCACAACGAATATCACTTTCGATTACACCAATTAACTTCTCGGTTGTAGTCGAATTTCTTTAATATTCATATGAAGTCTCTGTCTCCCTTAGGTTGCATCGAACTCTCCTTTAGTTGTTCCAAACATGGTTTTGGTTGCACCTAAGTGTCAAGTGGAATTATCTCTGAAAGTCACAGTTTCTTGCTTGACTGTTCACTATTCTGTGCACATTCAGTTGGACCGATCCAACCTTACGTGGGACCAAACAGTTTATTATTTTTGTTGATATACTTTATAATTTTTCAGTCTCTTCTCTCTTTTGCACTTGGTTTTCTTAGATTATTGGCACTTGAATTGTTCAGTAATTACATCCAAATCTCAAAATCTTCACTTGGTCATTCTTTAACATTAAATATTCTCTTTAATCGTTCTTTTCATCTTAGCTCTCCAAATCACCTCACATAGAAAAACATACATAATAAGATCAATTAAGCACATATATGCTTATAAAACTAACGCACAATAAGGGGGAAATATACAATATTTTACACTTAATAAGAAACGCAATGAACTAATATTAATCCTACACTAATTCTAATATTAACCTAAAAAATGTAGTCGAAGTTTTTGGCAACAGCACCAAAAACTTGTTGATGCAAACTCTAAGTGCAAGACTGTGATATAATTTTACTCAGTGAGACCAAGGTTGAACCCATAGGGACTTATATATATTTGTGTGTTTTTGAAATACTTTAGAAATAGAACTAAAACTAAAACTAACTTATGGAATTAGACTTTAAGAATAAGTATGATTGAAACTTAGAAGAATTTAAAAGAAGAAATCAGTAGAGCAAAGCACTAAAGCGTCGGGGATCCACTTATAATCATTCTTAATGTCCAATTCACTTGATTTAATTAGATAACTCAATTGGAATTGAAGTCCTATCTTATCCAGGTGAATAATAGAGCAGTTATACTATCATTTATAAACCAAAATAGATTTGAACTTCAATTGAATTGATTCCCACATAAAACACAAAAGTATTGATCATGGGGGATTTAAAGCATCTATCGTGCCCTTCGTCTACGATAGATCAATGGATTTTATATATCAATCCCTTGTAAAATAGATAAGAAATCACTCTTAGCTTTTCGAAGCATCCAATGTGCCCGGAGTTCGACAATGGATCAAAGTAAGCTAAAATAAAGCTTCATTAAATATCAATGAATTGTAAAACCATCAAACTAAATACTTGAATGAATATAAACTAAGACATTAAAAACCACTACAAGCTTCCCCTCTTAGTCACAGCTAAGAGATTTAGCCAACCATAGACACGATTGAACTTAACTCAAAAGACAAACATAAAAACTGAAGAAGAACCGAAGGATTAGAGGACTACATAGAAGCTCCACAACTCCTTACTCTTTCTCCTCTACCCTAATGCGTATCCAAGATGGCCTGAATCACCCTTCTATACAGGAAAAAGTCATATCAACTTGTATCGACCAACTTCAATTTTACACACTTATGTTACGCTTCGGTCGCACCAAAGTCACACTAAGTCCAGATGAAGATGCCTTCGGCTGTAGCCAGATCTCACCAAAATATGGTTGAAGTCTCTCTTTGGTCGCACCGATCTTTCTTTCGGTGGCACAGAACGTGTCTTTGGTCGGACCTAAGTGTCGAGCCAAATTATCTTTGGAAATCATAATTTCTTACTAGATTGTTCTCTGTGCATTTGGTCGAACCGAACAACTAATTATTTATGTTAATGTACTTTGTAATTTTTCCAACCTTCTCTCTCTTTTGCACTTGATTTTATTAAATCTTTCATACTTGAATTTTTCATTCATGTCCTCTAAATCTCCAATTCTTAACTTTTTCATTCTTTGAGCATTAATTCTTTTATTTAATCATTCCATCTTAGCTCTCCAAATCACATCGCATAGCAAAACATACATAATTAAATCAATTTAACACATCTATGCTTATAAAACTAATGCACAATAAGGGATAAATATGAAATATTTTACACTCAACACTTATAAGACCCATCCTAGCCCATACTGTTCCATAGGCTTCCACGGTCCTCCCAGTCAAATTCCGACGACCTGCAATCTGTTATCGGCATTTGCGTGGGACCCTAAGTCATATCTCGTATTCTAGAGTCAGCTCGACCCGAAACTTATACCCTAGCGACCACGCCGTGTTCTGACACCGTGTCTCGCACGTTAATGCGATACCCGGGCCAGGAGATGTGGGCCCGCGTTCAGTTTGAGAAAAATGCCGTGCATTTGCAAAATCCTAGAAAACATGTCAAATTAATCATCAATCAATCAAGTACCAACACCCATCCTCAAGTACAATACCCCTTCCCTAAAGTCAACTCTCTCTTATAACCAAGTACACATCCATCACCCATCACCCATCTCTCACCCATTACACACCATCACTCATCCATCCCTCTCTCTCTTACAAGCCCTCTCTCTCATCACTCTCTCATTCTCCCAAACAACCCAACCACCCAACGTCCACAGCTTTCATAGAGAAGCTAGTGTGGCCCACCTTCCTACCTCCCATCTACACCATCCAAGCTTCATCTTGACCGTTGAAGTGCATTCCATGGAGCTCTAGGACGCATCGGTGGAAGAAGAAGTCCAAGAAGACGATCGGTGGGTAATTTTATTATTTGATTTGTGATTTGAGGGCCCACATATGTGGGACCCATCTTGATGTATGTGTTGTTCCAATGAGGGACCCATAGTGGCGGGGTCCCTCCGCTACTCCGATCTCCATCACATTTCTCCCTCTTTTTCTCTCTCTTTCTTTCTTTTATGGTAAGGATGAGGTGTGTGGCCCACACATGGACCCACCTTGGCATGTATATTTCATCCATGTCGTCCGTACATGGGTCATTCGGACTGTCCAGCAGGTGAGATAGCCTGCCGTCTCGTTGTGGCAGGCCCATATGAAGGACAAACATAAATATCAGCTTGATTTAAGACTGTGAGGCCCATCCTGGTGGACCCCACCGTGATGTATGGGTTTTATCCCCACTGTTCTGCTTCAACGGTCCAGATCTCAACAGGTTGTGGGCTGCACTGCAGCTGCAGTAACACTGTCCCCTGTTGACCGCCTGGATGTAGGAAAACACAACTGTCAGCTTGATTCATCAGATCTGGTGGGCCACACTGACGTGGACCCCACCCTGATCTATGTATAGTATGGTACATCCACACCGCCCTGATTCAATCCCAATTGAGCCAGGGCCTGCTAGAATGGACTGATGTCCAGACCGTCCAGCGGGCCTGGACGCTGGCGCAGTGTAAATACCAGCTTGATTCATAACTCTGGTGGGCCACGTTGAAGTGGACCCACTCTTATATTTGTATTTTATCCTCACCATCCATTTGTGGATGGTGGGATGGGGGCAGAATGGCTGGTATACCTCACTCCAGCTAGCTGTTGCTTGGACGTTAGTGGGTCCCACCAACTACTGTTGCTCCAACGTCAGCAAGTTCTGTGGATGCTGATCATGAGGCATTTTTTTTCATCCACGCCATCCAGACCATCCATCATCTGAACGGTGGATGTGGAACACCTCACGTCCAGTCCCTGGACATGGGACACCACTAGGACGTATGTATTTTATTCACACCGTCCTCACATGTGGGGCCAGCATGCTGTATGTTTTGATCCAGCACCATCCACCTGTCACACGTGGGGTACACCTTGATGTACATGCTTTACCTGCACCGTCCAGCTGGACAGTGCTGGACGTTGTTGGATAGTGCTGTGGACCCCACCTTGATGTATGAATCTGATCCACACTATCCACGTAGGGGCGGTGGGGCCCTGATGAGGTGGTTGTCCACGTGGGACATGACCCACCATGCTATAGTATTCTATTTGCACCATCCAGTGCAAAGGCTTGGACGGTGAGATCCTCCTTGATGTATGTATTTTATACATACCGTCCATCCCTTTTTATTTTAGGTATGGGACCCACCCACACGTGTTACACGTGTGGGGTGGGGCCCTACCTTGTTGTATGTATTTTGTACCTGCACCATCCATCTCTGGATGGTGCCATGTGGGCCACTCCTTGATGTATTTATTTCATCCATATCATCCAGACGTGCTGGACGATGCTGAACTGTTTGGACAGACCCCGCCGTGCTATACGTGATTTCTTCCATGCCGTCCATCTGTTTAGAATGGTGGGACCCACCCCTGATGTATTTATTCTATATCCACGCTGTCTATCAGGTGAGCTACACTGTAAAAAATAGTGGAGGTTGAACGTCCACCATTGAAACCCTTTTTGGGTCATGAAATTTATTTTCCCTCTTAATCCAGGTCTTTGTGACCATATGATCAGATTGGATGGAGAATATACATGGGCCCTACCTTGATGTATTTATGACCCATCCATGCCGCCCACCCTGATGTATTTGAGGCCCATTGGTGCAGCCCATTGATGCTGCCCACTTGATGTACATGAGGCCCATCTTGATGCATTCGAGGACCATGAGTGTTGCCTATTGTGATGTATCTCCGGCCCATACGATTATGCCCATTGTAATGTGAATTAGGCCCAGGTATGTGGCCCATTGTGATGTATGTGAGGCCCTTGTGTGAGGCCATTGGCCCACTATACGTTTGACTCTATGTGGGCCACTCCTTGGGAGTAATGTTGGTTGAATGTCCACGTTAATAGGCAATGATGGTTGAATGTCCACATTGTGACCTTTCCTTAGGCCTGGTTAAGCTTATTCTTACCGATTTCGATTATCGAGACTGATTGTTGAGACCGATTCTGATTCCGATTGTCGAGGCCAATTTCGATTGTCGATGCCGATTATTAAGGTCGATTTCGATTGTCGATACCGATTCCAATTGTCGAGACCGATTATTGAGGCCGATCCCGATTCCGATTGTCGAGACCGATTGTTGAGGCCGATTTCGACTGTCGAGGCTGATTATGATTGTCGAGGCCGATTCCGATTATTGAGGCTGATTTCGATTCTCGAGGCCGATTCTGATTGTCGAGGCCGATTTTGATTGTCGAGGCCGATTTTGATTATTGAGGTCGATTCCGATTGTCAAGGCCGATTTTGATTGCCGAGGCCAATTGTCGAGGCCGATTCTGATGGTCGAGGCCAGATATCGAGGCCGATTGTCGAGGCCCAATGTGATGTATATGAGGCCTATGTGATGAGGCTCATTATGATGCATTTGAGGGTCAAGCGATGGAACCCATTGTAATGTATGTTAGGCCCATGTGAAAGGCCCATCATGATGTGTATTAACCTCTTGAGTGAGGCCCATGGTGTTGTATATTTGGCCCTTGTATGAGGCCATGGGTCCCTATATGTTTGACTCTATGTGGGCCATTCCTTGGGGGCAATGTTGGTTAAATGTCCACATTATCGAGGTCGATTGTCGATGTCGGTTATTGATACCGATTATGAGTATGTGACAGCATTGCATCATGATACATGCCTATACGCATTATCTGCATGTTTGTTATGAGATGTGGTTGACCATTGCATATGTCATTGGGCAAGTTGTTATGAGACTCCCTGATAGGCGGATGTTATATCACATGGGCGCATGATATGCGCAGGATTGATGCATGACTGGATTGTATGACTCATGCATCTTGCATTGTGTGTTGTGATTACTGTACGCCCTAGCGACATCAAGGTCATAGCCTCCACAAGCATATTGTAGATGGCTAGATGGAACATCGAAAATCTGTTCTAGCATCGGGCCAGCATAGATAGCCCTCGGTGAAAATCCCTAAACCCTCTTGGTACCAAAGGACGCCCCAACGTCGAGATCGAGTAGATACATGAGCGCCCGAGTGCCGAATACCAGGAGGCCGCGTCTCCCACTGTGTCATGGTTGGTTGGGAGGGGGTGTGGCCTTACCCGCCCGAGGGTAGGGGGCATAGCTAGGTTGAGTTTGACCAACTCTGAATGGGTCCGCTATCGATGTGCCGGGTAGATATTGGCTGACTACTGGCCAGGCGGATAGTGAGGTCTCTTCCACTTGTATGGTCGTGCGTTAGTGGCGGCGATTGTATGTAAAGTGTACTAGACCTCATTGATGATCCCAAAGATGTACAGTACTGGTATGTGGACTTATTGAGCAGGTGTTGCATACTCATTCATTCATTTATTCACTATCCACTCAGGTTGGTAGTGCACAACTCTTTGTTATATGTACCTTCACAATGGCCAGGATTTCGGTTGGGGCGCGCGA
This sequence comes from Magnolia changhungtana, assembly GCA_030180095.1. NCBI lineage: Eukaryota > Viridiplantae > Streptophyta > Magnoliopsida > Magnoliales > Magnoliaceae > Magnolia > Magnolia changhungtana. Next base: position 8,365,047 of record JASAUF010000322.1, on the reverse strand, counting down.
CTAACCTGAGATCAGGAGTTTACCACATTGAGTCTGACTATCTAAATTAGGTATGAGACTGGTTTGGATAGAAGTCCCTTGTGATGGACCCCATAGCCTGTGATACTACGTACTATCATCCCGACTTCACACTCCTGCATGGTCATTCACACCACATATTGCATTGCATCCTCAGTATCTGATACTTGACTCTTTATGACTACTCATTTGTATAGCTGATTGGTATTGCGTACTCTGATATTGTATGACTCGTGGACTTGTCAGTATTTCTACTTACTTTGATATCGTATGATTCATGATCTTACTAGTATTTCTGATATTTTATGATGATGGCATTGTATTGAATATTTGGCACTTACCTTGTACACACACTTACACCACCCTCTAAGCTTTCTATAAGCTTATACACGATAGATGCGTGCAGGTGATGTTAGGTTGCAGCAGCATGGAGCTTGGAGCATATAACTGACTTCTGGAGCTTTGATTTTGACATATGTATTTTTCTTTCAGCATTATATTCAAATGTTTATATTAGTGGATATGTGATGATGATGTTGCCTTCGTAATTTGGGTAAACTTATGGTTATGCTTATTACGAGTAAATGTACATTGAAAAATCCTCATTGTAGGATCACAGGATCGGAATCTGGTGTATGGACGCTGAGAGCTGAGAATGGGATACTACGGAGGCCGTCGACACCGGATTTGGTGATCAGAAATTTTGTAAGCCCGATTTTCGAGTTTTGGACATGACAACACTTATCATGTTCCTATTGAGCTTCAAAGGCTATGAGATGCTTACCAAGGGTTTACCTATTAAGTTTAGGATCAGTTAGAGGTATGGATTGTTTTAGATTAAGAGTTAAGGTTACTAAGGCACCTCATTTACTTATTCTTTGTTCCTTGATGCTTCATGTATTCATATGTCTTCGGTCTTCAATTTCCAAGGGCTCAACCGACTCCCTCACACATAGACACATGTGTTGGGCAAACAAGGTATACTAATAGTGTCTATTATATCCATTCATTGTGATTGTCAAGCAGTTATTAATAGGGCCAAGAGTAAAATATACAATGGTAAAAGTACATACATTAGACTCCGACACAATATTATGAGATACCTGTTAAATGGAGTCATAGTTATTGATTTCATGAGATCATAAAAGAATATGGCATATCCTCTAATCAAATGACTATTTAAAGGATTAGTCCTGAAAACATCAAAGGAAATTGGGCTGAACCTAATTAAATAAGTTACTAGTGTTGGCGACCCAATGTATACATGTGGAGATCTCATGCGATAGGTTCAATGGGTAAATAACAAGATACTAGGAGATTGGTAAGCACTATAGAGAACTTACCCATTCTTGTGGTACATGCAGTGCAAACAGAAATGTGATAAAGGATGAGTTTTTTTTTTTAATTAATTTATTTATAAACTCTTAATGAATCCATAACTAAATGTGGTGGTATATCCAGTTGCTATATACAATTGATGGAATTCACTTATATGAGTATGGAAGTGTGATCGCTTCGTTTAAGAATATATAGGCCGTTTTAGCACTAACGAAAATCTAGGTAAAGGTGCATGGTCAAAAGGCACAAAACCGCATAACCAGCTGTAACGGAAAAGTTGTGTGAGTGGCGTGTATAATCGTTTACGTTTCAAGGGTCAGATTAAAGACCGATAGTCACCTGATTCTTATAAACTTGTCTTGCTTACTTTAAATGTTGATTAAAGTCCGATAAATGTTGATTAAAGTCCGATAGACACCAACACTATTACACAACTCTTCTACCTTATACCGAAGTATTTTAAATTTGAAGTATGTGGGGGAATTGTTGTATTGTAAAATATTTTTAAAAATAGAAAAGTGTTTCAAATTTGAAAATCCACCCCCCCCCCCTAATCTTCTTTTTAAAATTACTTCTTTTTATGGACATCTCTTTTTCCCATATTAAAAAATGACCAAGAAAAACATCTGGTTTATAAGAGGGGACTTTTACATGCGGCTTGAGCCCCCTCTCAGGGGCAAGTAAATTTGGTCCGATAGGGGGGTTGGGGTTGTGACTGTGGACGTATGTGTGTACGCCGTGCTGGGCCGAGTAAAGTCTGGGTCTGGGTTTATGTGAGGACTAAAAGTATACTCGCACTAATGGTTTTGTTCTGCACTCCGTGAATATACTCGCACCTATCAATTTTATATGAATTTCAAATTAGAGATGCATTTGTTCGGACGGTTGCACCAATTGAGTTCAAGTTTAATAGACCTGACCCGTTTGAAACAATGCTTTAAGCACCTAATCGTGGTTTATAAATAGACCTACTTTTTATTATTATTATTAAAAATCTCTCTCTCTCTCTCTCTCTCTCTCTCTCTCTCTCTCTCTCTCTCTTCTTGAAATAAATCTCTAGTTTGGTATTTTGCAAATGAGTTCTCTGCCAAGTCAACTCACTTTGGTTTTAGTTATGCACGCTCGTTCGAGCCTATGTATAGCGAGTACACCGTTGGAACCGAGTTGTACCATGGATGGCAATTATCTTATTACACTTGGAATGCGGGTCAAGAAAGGCAAATTTAGTTTCAAGCCGAGTGACCGTGTTATACTTTGATTCAAACATGTAAGTCATCTTTTCTTTATTTATTTATTTTCTATGTTTTCGGCACATGATTTCCAACACTTTATTACTATTTCACCGGTTCTTAATCTCAATGCACGTTGGTTTGTAGCATTATCAACGTGCATGAATACTAACATTACTGCAAACGAAAGCAGTGCTTCGTTTATAAGTTAGGGAGCAAAGCATGCTTCGTATATGCGCTCTATGCTTTGCACTCAACTACGCACGTGAACATGTCACAGTTACTAAGCAAGGTCGGCTACCTCTGCGGCGGATGCATGGTGGCATGGCTATAAAGAAAGTTTAAGCGTAGGGGAATCTAGACCGTCCAAATCATGGGGCTAGTTTTGGATCCAACGCAGCTCGAGAATAAAGGGCACTGGACTGTTCTTATTCATCTGATTTGACTAATTGAATTTAAACCGTTGAGAATAACATTCTTATCCAGACATGATTCACTATTTTGGACGGTTAGCATCATCCAATCAGTGACATTATGGTATGATGCTCCATCAACAACGCGCCCTACGACTTTGGACGATTTAGATTTCCAAGCATGTATGCCATGCTACAGTGGATGAGTCACTACCATTTGTAAAATGGTTAGGTTATTTTCAGGAGAAAAAAAAGGATTTTGAGTTGTACCTACAAGGGAAGCGGATTGGCTGATGTACCATACACCAGATATATAGCTGCTGTAGGTGCGTGTCGTGCGAAGACGAGCGCTGACGCTCCTCCAGCTCCGAGTTGTACGAACGGTTCAATGGAGATCAAAGTTACGTGCCCCCACAGTGATGTATTTATTTTATCCACACCGTTCTTCTATTTTTAGAGAACAGTTTAGAGCATTATCCAAAAAATGAATCATATCCAAAGATCAACTGGACCACACCACAAATAGCTGTAGAGGTAATGATTTTCACCATTAAAACATTCATAGGCCCACCATAACGTTTATTTTCCATCCAATCTGTTCATAAGGTTACAGAGACCTGGATGAAGAGGAAAAAAAAAATTTCATATTAATCCAAAACTTTTGTGACCCGAAAAGGGTTTCAATGGTAGATGTTCAATCCCCATCTATTTTTGCAATGTGGTCCACTTGATAGTTATATCTATCGTATTTTTCGTCTCAAACCTTAATACGAGCTACCTAAATGGATGTACATGCAGTTTGGATATAACACATACCTCATGATCAGACCTACTGAACTTGCTTCATGGGTGGTGTGAAGTACACCAGCCAATCTGCTTCGAAGGGGAGCGGCCTAGGTGTTACCCGGGTAATACCTTAGTGGGTGCTACCCTTACCGTGTGGGGCCACCTTGATAAATATATTGTATATCCATGCCGGAGATCCAAATCTCAGGTGGACCACACCATTAGAAATAGTGGTAAATGATTATTAAAATACTTTCGTGAGTCACTAAAGTTTTGGATTAAGCTAATCTTTGTATTTTCCCTTCACCGGTCTGCTTGATATTATCAACGTTGGATGGAAAATAAACATTATGGTGGGCCCTACGAAGTTTTTAATAGCGTGTGCTCAATAACCGTGGCTTCTTGTGGTACGGTGAATCTGAGATTTGAATTTACTTAAATTTTGTGACCACGTCCTAAAATTGTCTCGAAAAACCATATGAACGGCTTGAATATTACACCTAATCCGCTCTCCAGGTACAGAGGATTTCGCTACTGAAGTGACGTCACCAGGTTTTGTAAGCCCACCAGGTTGTATGTATTCTATCTATATCGTTCATCCATATGGGGAGAGCATCATAGGGCTTGTATCCACACCATCCATACATTTGTGGAGACAATCTTAAGGCATGCGTCAAAGAATGTGCCGGATCCAAAGCTCAAGTGGACCCACTACATAAAACAGTGGGGATTGAATGCCTACCATTAAAAGCTTAGTCAAGGCCACGAAAGTTTTTGACCAAGCTGATATTTGTGTTTTCGCTTCCTCCATGCCTGTGTTAACTTATTAACAGGTTGGATCTCAAATAATCATCATGGTGGGCCCTATGAAGGTTTTAGCCATGGGTGTCACTGTCCCACTGTTTTCTATGGTAGAGTCTACTTCAGCATTGGATCTGGCTCATTTTTGGCTAATGCTCTAAAATGTTCTATCCAAATGGATGGACAGCGTGGATACAACACATATATTATGATGGCCTACAAAACTTGGTGACGTCATTTGAACTGCGAATCTCGCTACTGCACCCGTCAGTAGCTAATCCGCATCACGTAAAGATGCCTCCAAGCAACCGAAGAAATGGAAACGGATTGGCTACATCCCCGGCCAATGGCTGGTGGTCGGTTCTCTGTGGGCCCCACCATGATGTATGTGTTTCATCCATGCAGTTTGTCTATTTTTCTAGATCATTTTATGGTATTACACCAAAAAATGAGGTATATCCCACTCTCAAGTGGACCACATTACAGGAAACAGTGTTGAATGAATGTCGACCATTAAAACCTTTTTGGGGCCATAAAAGTATTGGAGTAAGATGATCTTTGTTTTTTCCCTTCATCTGGGTATTTATGACCTAATAAATAGATTGGATGTCAAATAAAAAATACAGTGGACCTTAGGAGGATTTAAATGATGGATATCCAATCACTATTGTTTTCCTGTATCGTGGTCCACATGAGATTTATATCCTTATAATTTTTGGGATAAAAGCCTGAAATGATATTTAAAAATGGATGAACGGAATGGATGAAACACATAAATCATGGTGGGTCCCACAGAGCACCAACCACCAGCCACGGGGCTGATGTCGGGGGAGTAGCTAATCCGTTTCCAAAGAAATCACCAGGGATCATACGGCCATGCTCGCAAATGTACAGATTGCTGAGGTTCACGATTCGGTAAACGTGGGACCATGGTTCTGCGATCAAATCCGTCCACCTTATGAGCCTTAAGATGGGAGTTGGATTCCTCAGAAATAGTACAGATCAGAAGATCCAGATCCAGATCCCTCCACACTCAGATCCATGGCTCAACTGGTAGACTGAGTGGGGATACCTCGTTTCAACACTTGAGGTCTTGGTATCGATCCTTAGTGGGGGTGGCTAACATGGAGTGTGTGTACTAACAACCTAACCCAAAAAATAAAAATAAAAAAATCCAGATCCCTCCAATGACGGTCTACAAAATAGCAATCAAAGTAAAACACACAACGGTCAACATTCTATAGAAACAGTGGAAAAAAGACTATAATCATCCAAGGGTAGAGATTTTCAATCCATCTCCCATCCACAATATGGCCCACCAAATCAATGGTTTGGATCATCAAACAATGGGTCACGTGATCTGAATCCTACGCATCAGTAAACTAGACATTTGCTTATGAGCTGGACATTGCAATTCCACGTAAAATCAAAGCCAATGAACAAGGGAGCGGATTAGGTGGAGCCCACCTTGAAGTCTGAAGATTTGTTATATATCCACGCTGTCCATCCGTTTCTCCAACCCAATTTATGACAGATTTCCCAAAATTATGGAGATCCAAATATCAGGTGGACCACATCATAAGAAACAGTGGTGATTAGTGTCTCACCATTAACAATTCCAAGGGGCCCATCTTAAGGTTTTCGTAATGTTTACTTGAAATCCAACCTGTTGATAATGTCAAGAAGATCTAGATGAAGGTAAAATTAAAACATCAGCTTGATTCATAACTTTTATAGCCCACAAAAAGCTTTTAATGGCCATTCATCACTGTTTCCAGTGGTATGGTCCACCTGAGATTTGGACCTTCTTAAGGTTTGTTATAGCAGCCTAAAATGAGATGGAAAATCAGATGGTCGGCGTACGTGGATATACAAAAAATACATAAAATTAGCCCCACACGGTTAGGGTAACACCCACTGAGTTATTAACCGGGTAATACCTAATCCGCTCACAATGAACAAAACCACTCCTGTAATTTAGGCTTTTGTAACAAAATACCCCAACATACTCCACATACGTTCTCACTCAAAGAGATAACACCTGAAAACCCCCCACATATTCTAGTGAGCCAGAGATCTCTCCACCCATCTATAAAACGGGGTGTAGGATAGCCATCCTACACACCACAGTGGCTATCTGCCCTTCATGATTAGGCAGAGATCTAAGGGTTCTGATAATGGCTTCAATGGGCCGAAAACTCCTGGGCCTTGTTGTATGTGGGCTCCTTGTCATGGTCATGGTACAAGGTGCAGTGGCACGTCAGCAATACCCGAAACAGTCCAAGTGCATGGAGAAGCAATACAAGCAATGCTACAATGTGTGGCACACATGCCCGAAGGCGTGCCCGTATGACTGCGACGTCGATTGCGACGTGTGCAAGCCCATCTGTAGTAAGTGACAAATATCGATTTTGGGTGTTGATGCCGTGTCAGGTGGGCCACACTCTGGCTGAGATTTTGGTCCTGAAATTAGGCCCATATCTGGCCCACCGTGTTCAGATCAATTTCGGCTGGCCAAGCCATTTACCGGCCGTTGCAGAAAATTGGACCTGGGCCAAGCCCACTGTGAATGAAAGGCCGTAACCAGGTCATCTAGGCCCATCAGCTTCTTTGTGGGAAGAGATCACCTTCAGCACCCTACATTCTAACTTACGTGCCGCCCAAGCATCCGAGCCATGTAAACAGTGCTGACCCCACTTGAAGAGCACGTACTAAAAATCGAGCCCATTCACCTATTACTGGGCCCACCACTTGCTTAGATCGTATGTTCAAGTGACATGTTTACGGAAACGGATTAGCTACCTCTGCCACCAGCCCGGTGGCTGATGGTCAGTGCTCTGTGGGCCCCACCATGATGTATGTGTTTCATCCATTCCGTTCATCCATTTTTACAGATTATTTTAGGACTTGATCCCAAAAATTAGTGGGATATAAATCTCAGGTGGACCACACCACAGGAAAACAATAGTGATTGGATATCAACCATTAAAATCCTCCAAAGGCCCACTGTACTGTTTATTTGACATCCAATCTGTTGATTAGGTCATACAGACCCAGATGAAGGGAGAAAAACAAAGATCAGCTTGATCCAAGACTTTTATGGCCCCAAAAAGTTTTCAACGCACGACGTTCAATATTCAATACTGTTTCCTGTTATGTGGTCTACTTCAGATTGAGATGTACCCACAGAGCACCGACCACTAGCCATTGGCTGTGGCAAGGGGAGTAGCCAATCCGTTTCCCATGTTTATGTTGAATTTTAAATTATTTTAAAATAAGTTAGTGTTTCAAAATATCCTACGGATGTGTCTTTTCACTGAAAGGTTATATCCTTTCAATTTTTATTTTGAAAAGTTGTGTCTTTTGAAGTCTAAGGGTCACACCACTTGGGTTTAAACCCAATAGTCACAACCCTTTGTGAAAGGGTGTCTTCACAAAGTCTATAAATAGACTTCTGATTTTAAGTTTTTGAATGGATTAGAAAATTAGGTTTCATCTTTAAAAATGTGTTCAAGTATTTTTTAGTTCGGGTTAAGACTACAAGTGGTTCGAGCCCGTGTACAGTGAGTGCACCGCTGGGACCGGGTAATAGTCGTTGTATCCTGGAGGTCGATTGCTCTGGAAACCTGTTGCACTTGGGACGCTGTCCAAGGGGAGCAAATTCGATTTCAAGCCGAGTGACTCACGTCACGCCTCGACTTATACAAATTGATAAGTTTTTTAACTTTCTTATTTTAATTTTATATAATTTAAATAGTTTTTCAAACTCCAATTTCCAACAATCTTGAAATCGAATTTTAGTTTGGAAAACTATTTAAGAATTACGGTTACATCTATTTGGTTGGAATAGACCAAAATAAAACCACACCAACCCGATTTGTGGGCCATGACTCATATAATCTAGAGTTGTCTTATCTCACATAATGGTCAAGATCTTATAGATACTTATTATGTAAGTTCTTTGGACCACATGTACAAAAGTGAACATATGCATCGACTGAGTAGGATATACACTGATCCTAACATCCCTGTACAATAAAGATTAACCTATATAATCTAGAACTCTTATATACCATCTAATAGTTAGGATCCTATACATATTTGGTGTACATATTTTCTGGACCACTTGTGCAAATCATCTAAAATGCTTAAAGTTATGCACCGATGTTATAGGCTATTAATTGTTTTTATATTTATGTCATTGACAATGTCAGTTTATCATACACAACAAGATCAAGTCATATGTGGTGCCACACCAAGTAGGTATCCACTAATATTCACCATTTGTGTACAATGATGATTAATCTGGGATGTATATAAAACTAGGATATCAGGGTGGGACACAAGTATCAAGAACTTTTTCAACCACCATGTATGCATAAACAAAGGAGAGCCACTTTTATAGAGAATCTTTAAAACATAAATGGTGGGAGCCATGTGAACCAATGATGGTTTATACACACGAACATTATCTTCATCAAGTGCAACAAACAAAGAAAAATTCTGACTGATCAAATATCCTCAGCATGCACAACTTTCATGTGAAATTGCATTTGAAAGTTCTTTACAACCTGTAGTTTTTAAGTCTTTTAGGACATATTGTGATCTACGGTATCATAAATATTGATATGTCTTGTTTATGGTGAGAATTATTAGAAGAATGTTCTGGATAATCATGTTGTGATATGGAAGTTGTTGAATATGATTTACAAGATCTTAATCCGTTTGCAATTATCTGCTATTTTGAGCACAACATCTTATGTCAATACTAAGATTCTCCAAAAATTCTATACATGGTATGATCCAACGTTCGAGTCAGATTGTGGCTAATACATTACATCTCCAATTATGAATTCATTTCAATCTCTAATAATAATTGTGAATGTGGGGGGATCTAATGACTTTAAGGCCCTAAGGTTTTAAAGAGAAAATAAAAGATTTTCTCATTTCTATTTTTATCTCCAAGGTTCTGTATAGTTAGAATTATTTTAATGTCTATCCTCTAGTTGTGTTTATTGTTGAACTTTTGCATGCACCAAAATTCTTGATGCTTAATATTCGTTACATACATTAAGTGTGTCCTTAAATGTCATGTTATGGGGTCAAAATATCATGTTTGGATCTCTGGTTACTGTATAATAAGAAACGGTTCATGTAATAAAAATAAATAAATAATGGTTTATCAATCGATGGCTGAGATTATTTTCTACTGTTCACCCATAAGAGTCCATTAAATGAATCATTTGGATCACTGGGGTGATGCTCCATCTTTATAATGAAATACCGTCTTGATCAGGTGTTGATTCTTGCCGAAACCGTATATTAGGTACAAAGTTTATTAATTGGATGGCTAGGATCGTTGGTTTAATTTTGTAAAACTGGCTATTAGATAGTCAGAATCGACTCAATGTATTATAGAAATTTATCTTAAGAATTTCTCAAATAAGCGGTCACGATCATCTCTTGGTGGGCAGAATGAGCGAATCCTTTTAAAAGCAATATCTCCAGTATTGTTGTTATAAACTGTTACATGAGTAGTGCACATTCTGTTTAGCATAATTTAAGTTATGTTGATGTTAACATGCAGTTGGGTGATGTTACTCATGACTCATAAATTTTCTTTGTTGATTAATTGAGAAATGCAATACTTTCAAATAGGGAAAGATTCTAAAAGTTCTCATGTTAGGACGATGCATGTGTAAGAAATCCCGACCATTTACCAAGTAGGGCTATAGATAAACAAGTTCTGTCTAAAAGCTAAACATGAACACTGATAAGAAAGGCATTTTCTTACAAGTATATATAATAAGTGGATTAGCCAAATGGGACATGACATTGTCTATAATGAAATGCATATATTGCTTAGATCGGATCCCTCACACATGTGGCAAGTTATATGAAGTAGACATAACACTTCTCATTACTAAAATAATTTTTTTTATCACATGATTTCATGCTTACTTGGAATTATAACTTTACATCATCTTTATATCATATATGGTGCCTATTGCATGTGTAGAATCCATGATCCAAAATATCAATCTTAATTATGTCATTTTTCATATGGTATATGTAGGAGTGAAAATATTATTTAGTGGGTTTTGCCTTTAATGGCCTAAATGGAGGGGTATTCATATCGGACACATGACACATGCAGATGATGCATCAATGTTAGTCATTGATGGAAGTAGCATCATGTGAAGGCAAAAAGTCAAAGGTGAATAGTAAAAATAAAAATAAAAATACTCCTATGATTTTCAACTAAGAAAATTGGTTGGAAAGATCCACTAAGTGCATAGTCTGAATTCATCGTTAAAATGACAATTAGATTATAGTTACAATTCATTTTAGATGTGACTCATCATTGGTTGTTCTATAGAATGATGGTTCTCACATGCCTTGATTGGAATGAATGCAATGGACATTATCAGATCGATAATTGAGTCAATTAAACCATGCGACTAGTTATAACTATATTCTTATATAAATACTCACATTTTTCTTGTACGAATAAATCTGCTTGTAATCACATCCAATATCAACATCATTCTATGGTAGGATCCAATACTTTTTAAGAAAATATTATTTCCATCCGATCATATGCCAATCTAGGATACATGTGTTAGATCTAGTTAATTCATATGATAGTTCCTATGAAATCCTCAAACTCAAATTTTGGTTAATAGATTTATCAGGTAAGCCATAGATATATCTATCTAGGCTAAATCTGAAATTGTGGGGGTGCACTTCAATGCATTTAGATAAACCACTTAATCCATGGAGTAAAAGTTTAGTTAATAAATATTTGATAAATGGGTTGACATGAAGGTTTGTACCTAGAAAGGTATATGATGAATGTTATGGATCAATATGCACATGTGTTACATTGGCATCATGTAGGTTTTAGAAACAAGATATCTGGAATCAAACTGATTACATGTTTTGATGATCTAATTGGTAGCCATCGAATAAATGTTCAGAAAGAAAATGTTAGTGTTTTGAATTCAAAAGATAATTGTTGGGTCAATGGGATATTCAGGCTATATTTTATTCTCATTGGAGATTGGTTTTGGACATTTAGGATTGGTATTCATATGAGACTATAAGTTCATTTGATGAACTATGTTGTTATACCATCACCAAATGTATCGATTGACCAAATTTATGCACCTATGGAGCCCATTGTTTAATCTATTGATCAAGATACTCGATAATGAACTTGAACATTTCTCCTCCATATTCAGTTGCCAAATATCCATTGATTGTATTGAATTTTAATCACTAATTGATAAATTGGCCAAATTTCATGTGTTTTGGAACATATGGTAACATGATAATGTTGTGATATGATTACATGAAAGTTATACTCTATTTTAGTTGTCATATGTTTATGCATGACAAATTACTTCAGCCTCTTTGTATTGCAGATATAATAAGGTCAATTGACTTTACCACCAGTTAGTTGAATGGTGGGCTAGTGAAGTTGTTTGAATTATAAGAATACATTCAAAGTTAAGAAAGTTGGTTGTATTAAGAGCCAGTGATACAACAACTATCATAATTAAAGTGATGCCCAATATCTGTTACTTGATGAAGTCATAATTGTTGACTCTGTGAGGTTAGAAATGAGTTCAATATGCTTTGGCTTAAGATATGAATAATCAAAGAGGTCAAGAATCGATCACAAAGACTTGATTGAGGAGCAAAAGGAGAAATCAGTATAGGCAGAGAGGATCATTTATGAGTAGCTAGTTGGAGAGGCAATAGCTTACCAATACGATGATCCCTAGCTGATCTGAAAGGATGATTAGCCACAATGAGAACTAAAACGGGTGGAGGTAAAAGGTCTAAGGGTCATAAATCTTCTGACCAAGTGACTATCTAAAAGATTAGTCAATGATACATCGAAGGGAATGAAGCTGAGCTTAATATATGAGCTACCAGTGTTGGTAACCCAACCTATATGAGTAGAGATCCTATTAGATAGGTTCAATGGGTAAACAACAAGACACGAGGTAGCGATTGCCGATGTAAATGAGCCCCTTCTATGGTGTACGTGCGGCGACAAGAACGTTGAAGGATGAGTTTTAGAACTCTTAATGAATCCATAGCCATATATTTGGTGGTGTATACGATTCTTTGCATACACTTGATGGAATTCACCTATATGGGTGTGGAGGTGGAGGCCGCTTCCTGAGAATCGGGCGAATTCTCTAGAGCACTCATGAAATCCGGGTAATGGTGCATGGCCGAAAACGCACCGAACCGCAGAATCACTTGTAGTGGAAAAGTTGTGTGAGTGACATGTACTTGCGATCTACATTAAAAGGAATTAGGTTCAAGACTATGGTGTCACCTAATTCCTGTAGACCTGTCATGTTTACTCTAATGTCGGTTCAAGTCTATGGTGACACCAGCACCATTGCACAACTCTTCCATCTTAATCTGAAATGTCAAAAATTTTGAAACATGTGGGGGATTGTTGAATTTTAAATTATTTTAAAATAAGTTAGTGTTTCAAAATATCCTACGGATGTGTCTTTTCACTGAAAGGTTATATCCTTTCAATTTTTATTTTGAAAAGTTGTGTCTTTTGAAGCCTAAGGGTCACACCACTTGGGTTTAAACCCAATAGTCACAACCCTTTGTGAAAGGGTGTCTTCACAAAGTCTATAAATAGACTTATGATTTTAAGTTTTCAAATGAATTAGAAAATTAGGTTTCATCTTTAAAAATGTGTTCAAGTATTTTTTAGTTCGGGTTAAGACTACAAGTGGTTCGAGCCCGTGTACAGTGAGTGCACCACTGGGACCGGTAATAGTCGTTGTATCCTGGAGGTCGATTGCTCTGAAAACCATTGCACTTGGGACGCTGTCCAAGGGGAGCAAATTCGATTTCAAGCCGAGTGACTCACGTCACGCCTCGACTTATACAAATTGATAAGTTTTTTAACTTTCTTATTTTAATTTTATATAATTTAAATAGTTTTTCAAACTCCAATTTCCAACAGTTTACAGGCAAGAATGGCTGCATCATAAGTTATCATACAACCGGCTGTAGGTGACCAACTCTCTTTCACTTACCTACGGGAAATGAAATTCTAGTTCAAAGCACATAGTGAAATTTTAGTGTAAGGTGGTAAAGCTAAATGGGCCCACTTCAAACCTCAAACTTAAGGTTTTAAATTCACCAATAGAGAACGTTGTTTACGTCAGATTTCGTACTTAATCGGACCATGTATGTGCAGAATGTGACAAGCCAGGTGCAGTGTGCCAAGACCCACGGTTTATCGGTGGCGATGGCGTAACGTTCTACTTCCATGGCCGAAAAGACCGAGATTTCTGCCTCTTATCTGATTCCAATCTCCACATCAATGCCCATTTCATCGGCAAGCGCAATCCCGCCATGAATCGGGACTTCACATGGGTCCAATCCATCGGTGTCCTCTTTGACGATCACCGTCTATTCATTGGTGCCCAAAAGACGGCCACATGGGACGACTCGGTCGATCGCCTATCCATCGCTTTCGACGGCGAACCCATCTTCCTCCCATCAAGTGAAGGCACCAAGTGGCAATCGGCCCCCACGCCAGGCGTAACGATAGCAAGATCACGTGACACTAATGGTGTCATGGTCGAAGTTGATGGGCGTTTCAAGATCACAGCCACCGTGGTCCCGATCACCTATGAAGAGTCTAGAGTGCACGGCTATGGCATGAACGGTGAAGATTGCCTTGCACATTTGGAGCTCGGATTCAAGTTTTATTCGTTGGCGGACGACGTGCATGGTGTTCTAGGCCAGACGTATGGGAAGGACTACACAAGTAGAGTGAAGATTGCATCCGATATGCCTATCATGGGCGGGGAGCGTGAATTCGCCTCGTCGGGGCTTTTCGCTACTGACTGCTCTGTTGCTCGCTTCATACGTGGGAGGATGGATATCAAAGCAGCTTCCGAATTCGCTCCTTTGGAGTGCGGAAGTGGCATGAATGGAAATGGTATTGTTTGCAAGAAGTAGATGAATTAGCATGAGACACACGTGTGGGTATTCATATGTACGTGTGTGCATGCATGTTCGCGTCCGAAATAAGGAAATTTATTGCCATTGCTTGTGAAATTAGATGCAGCATTCCTTTTGTCGCATGAGTTGACTTTTTATTTATTTATTTAAAGCGTTGTTGCCTTTGCTTGTGAAATAAGATGGCCGTTTCTTGGTATTAAATATTTTATAATTCTACCGTGTATTTTAATTATCACTGATCAGATGGATAGAAATGTCCAATAGGAGAGATATGAGAAGAATTAGCCATATTCCAATGCTGCAAACAGTAGATTGGATAGAACCGATTGTGAAGTTACCTTGCCACATGTGTGCTGTGGAAATATGAGATTTTCGTCTCACCTTTTTGCTGAGAAAGGTGTAAATTAAGAGACTAGATTGGTGTAAATTAAGAGACTAGGGTCGTGGTGAGTGCAAGTAGAGCTGGGCATCGATTTGAGTCCGATGGAGTTAGGGCTGACCCGACTGGATCCATTTTTGAAATAGGCTTGACCTAAACTCGACTCGACTCGGTATTGAGTCCAACATGCCTGAACCGATCCGAATTCGGGTCTGGCCTGGTCTAATTCAAACCAAGTCCGACCCAGTAAAAAGTACTGAGTTGGTTCGAGTTAGCACCGATTCAGATCGAGAATTGAGGGAGGGAGTGGAGGGGAGAGAGAGGACGATGGTGGTGAATCCGGTGATGGTGGTGGGTGGCTGTCGTGCAACTACCTGGCTTGGAAGAGAGAGAGAGAGAGAGAGAGAGAGAGAGAGAGAGAGAGAGAGAGAGAGAGAGTGGTGATGGTGGTGGGTGGTTGCTAGACTTGGAAGAAGAGGATGAGGGAACAAGAAAGAGTTTGGGATCCGGTCGGGGTGGGTCGGGTTCGGCATATAGGGTTAGAGATATTTAAAATTTAAAGTTTTTTTTTATTTTATATATATATATATATATATATATATATATATATATATATATATATATATTGTCGAGTCAGTTTCGGATCGAGTTGAGTTTGACTGGATCGAGTTTCAGGTCGAGTTAATGGGTAACTCGAACTTGACTCGATTTGAGTTTAGATTTGGCAAAGGCAACTTGGTTCGGACCTACTCACCCATTCAGATCAAGTCGAGTCGGATGAATCAACTTAGGCGAGTCAAGTCGGTTCGTGCCCGGCTCTAAGTGCTAGGCACTTAGAGGATGAGATTACAGAAAGTAGAGATTCATTGTAGAGATAGATGGAAGGAAAGAGAAAGGTAGGGAAAAGCAAGGGCTCTACATTAATGCACATGCTACACGGAAAAAAATAATGATGGGCAACCCATCATCACTGTTTTCCTTGCTTTGAACTCCACTTTACCTGCATTTTACGTTGATTTCTTAACATGAGTAGTGTAGTAGATGTATAGAATAGACTCTTGACATTAATTCATCAAGATGGGCCCATAGAGCCTTTGTCAGTTTCCACACTTCATGTGGGCTATAAGCAGAGAAGAGAAGATGCCTATGAGAGCTATACACAATAAAATTAAGAAGTGAAATGAAGTAAGTTGGATCAAAGCAATTGATAGTGGCTTGTGCTGTAAAATAGTAACTAGCCCTTGCTAAACAAATACATTTTTAGTGACAATTTTATCCTATAATTCTCAAAGTTCTTAAGACTAATTGCAAAGTAAAAATGTCCAAAACTATGAATATTATATATTGTAAAAATTGAAGATGGAAGAATTTCTTGAGTTTTCTATTCAATATATTGGTGAATACATACAGAAGTAATGAAAGGAAATTATCTTT
Organism: Magnolia changhungtana; assembly: GCA_030180095.1. Lineage (NCBI taxonomy): Eukaryota > Viridiplantae > Streptophyta > Magnoliopsida > Magnoliales > Magnoliaceae > Magnolia > Magnolia changhungtana. The sequence goes on along the minus strand of JASAUF010000322.1, from coordinate 8,348,629 downwards.
GATTATTTTTGGAATGAGATTAAATCTTTCCTTATATATATATATATATATATATATATATATATATATATATATATATATATATATATATATATATATATATGGATTATCCTTAATTAAAGCTTCCTAATATACTCTAACAAGAAATGGAAATGGTCCCACCCAAATATCTTGGAATGATTGCAGAGTATTCTAATTGAACTGCTCTTGATTGTGCATGAATTTTTGAACTAGATCCTCTTGGGTCCTTTTCTATATTAATATAGGATTGATGATGAAAGAAGAGACCCTCGAGGATTTTTGTTATGCCCCAAACTCGGAAACCGGGCTCACAAAATTCCTGATCGCCGAATCTGGCGCTGACAGCCTCCGTAGTACCCCATTCTCGGCTCTCTGCACCCATATGCCAGATTCCGATCCTGAGACTTACAAGGAAGATTTTCAACATGATTTTTTTTATATATAAAAGTGCATAACCGCAAGCATAACCAAGTCGCAAAACAACATCACCACATATCCGCTATAATAAAAACTTTGAGTACAATGCAGAAAGGGAAATACAAGATGATCAAAAGGCTCTAAAATAATCTGTCACGCGCTCCTGCCTCAGTACTGCTACGATCCAATGCCACCTGTACGCAACAGTCATGCATAAGCTTACGAAAAGCTTAGAGGGTAGTGTAAGTGTGTGTGCAAGGCAAGTGCTAAGTATGCAATATCAGAGTAATGCGAAAATATATTGGTAAGTCCATGAATGCTATTAGTCATACCAAGGCTATGCGATGCAAGGCCTACGTAGCCAAATATCATATGCACGGTACAATGCAAGTATGCCAGTCCTTGTATCAAGTACATATATCAGTATAGTTTCTCTCTGCAATATCACTGGAGTCTAGTACACTCCACACTGACTACCGCTTCCCTAGCTGCACAGCCCAACAAGTGGAAGAGACCACACTATCCACCAGACCAGTAGTTTGTCAATACCTACCCGGCTTATCGATAGTGGACCCATTTGCGAGCTGGTCAAACTCAGCCTAGCTTACAACCCCCTCACTTGGGCGGATAAGGCCACACCCCCTTCCAACCGATCACGACATAGTGGGAGATGTGGCCTACTGGATTCGGTACTCGTGCACTCATGTATCCACTCGGTGTAGATGTTGGAGCGTCTTCTGGTACCAAAAGGTGCTGGGACTTTCACTCAAGGACATCCTATGTGCCCACAGTACTAGAACCAGGTATTTTCGGCATCCAACTGGCTATCCACGATGTGCCTGTGGAGGCCACGACTCTTATGTCGTTAGGGCGTACAGTAAATCATGTCACACGGAATGCAAAATGCATGAGTCACACCATCTAGTCATGCATCACTCATGCGCGTACCGCGCGATCATGTGGGGTACTCTGTCTCATAAGGAGTCCCATAAATGTCTCAGCCCAACGGTGTATGGTATGATCAAACACTCCTCATAACAGGCATACAAATGATGCGTATGGGCATGTATCATGATGCTATATTAAGCATATTCTCAGTGTATTCTACTATGTTAAGTACACTAGCATGATTATCAGATATAGCAGACGATAATCGGCCTTAACTGGTATGCTACTTATAAGAGTAAAGGCTGAACAATACGCCCTGCTAAATATATAAGTCTATATGGAATGGTCCTTGTTAGACTATCATAACCTATTCAAGGTACTAGCATATCGTATATCCTAAGGCGGGGTCCCCTGCAAGGACGGTGGAAAGTATCATCATCAATGGAGGCCCAACGGTTTGGGTTAACTCACTAAGGGAAGATGAGAATGGGCCTAATAATGGGCCCTAGGGAGAGTTACAATGCGGACATTTAACCATCATTGATTTTACAATATGAACATCAAACCATCATTGCTCCTAAAGCATGGCCCGTCAAAACATTATTACATACATCATGGTGGAATCACACATCGCAATGGACCTCATATACATCACATTAGGCCTCACACAAAGGCCTCACATACATCTTATTGGGCCTCACTCATGGTCCTTATAGACATCAAGATGGGCCACAACAATGGGCCTCAAATACATCAAGATGGGCTACAACAATGGGCCTTATATACATCAAGATGGGCCACAACAATGGGCATTATATACATCAAGATGGGCTGCATCACATGGGCCGTAACAATGGGCCTCATATACACTTCAAGTGGGACCCATCGCCCTGTATTCTACTATCTACACCATTCATCTATTTTTAGAGATCATTTAGAGCATTTAAAAAAAATGAATCATATCGAAAGATCATCTGGACCATACCACAAATAGTAGGGGAGATAATGATTTTCACCATTTAAAATTTCCAGGGCCCACCATAACGTTTATTTTTCAATCTGATCATAAGGTCACAAAGACCTGAATTAAGAGGAAAACAAATTTCATATCAATCCAAAACTTTTGACCCCAAACGGGTTTCAACGGTAGACGTTCAATCCTCCACTGATTGTTGCAGTGTGGTCCACTTGATAAGTAGATCTATCTTATCTTTAGTCTCAAGCCTTAAGACAAGCTCACGAGTGGATGGACGGTTTGGATCTAACACATAACTCATAATCAGGCCCACACTTGCTGATGTCACTACAACAGCTATATAGCTAGTGTGACCTAACAGATGAACTGTTTGGATGTGACACATACATCATGCGGGACCCATAAAGCTGCTGACATTAGATACAACAGCAAATTCTAGTGCTAGTGGGGTCGTAAATGAGCGGTTTGGATATAAAACATATACATCAAGGTGGGTCCCACCTGAAATTTAGATCCAACTCATTCTAATGTCATAAGACGATCTCCCAAGTGGTTGGACGGTGTAGATGACACACCTCATGATCAGACCCTGCTGATATCAATACAACAGCTGAATATATGGTGGGACCCACAGAGCTTGCTGATGTCAATACATCAGCTAAGTAGCTTGGTGTAAGGTACACCAGCCAATCAGCATGGTGGGCCCCACGTGCTGGAGGCAGCTCATTGTCCAGGTGGGCCCCACATCCAATGAACACACATGTCATCAAGGTGGGCCCTGCACGAATGGACAAAGTGAATTAAAACCCATACATCATGGTGGAATCCCACCGTCCAAATGGATGGTGAGGATAAAACATAAATATCACGGTGGATTCCACCGTCCAGAGAGCTGGATGGTGTGGATATAAGATACATACGCCATGTAGTGCCCACATGTAGACAGCACTCATCAGGTGGGCTTCCACCTGTCCACAGATGGACTGTGGAAATACAAAGATACAATGGTGGGTCCCACAGCTGCTAGACATCGGTCCAGCAACGTCCAAACAAATGGGTGGTTTAGATATAACATTTCAAGGTGGGTCCACGTAGTGGCCCACCAAGGTTAGGATCAGACTGATATTTGTGGTTTCCCTCATGTAGGCCCTCCTCATGCACAGACAAAGCTTGTTCATTGTTCGGGCCGGGATCCCAAAGAAGGTGGGCCCATCTTATGGATGACGCGGATAAATACATCATGGTAAGGTGGGCCATCAAATAGGGAAAGAGAGAGAGAGAGTGTGTGTGTGTGTAAGACCCGTATCCTAGACTGTACCGCTCCGTAGACTTCCGCGGTCCTCCCGGTAGAATTCCGCAACTCTCGACCTGTATCCGACGTTTGCGCGCGATCCTAAACCGAGTCCTATATACTGAAGCCTGCTCAACCCGAAACTTGTACCCTAGCGACCGCGCTGTCGCCGCGGTTCCAACACCGTGACTTGCGCATCGATCCGATATCCAGGCCAGGAGATGTGGGCCCGCGTTCATTCCGAAGAAATGCCGCACGTTGTGAATCCCGAAAGAATCTCTACGACCCGTCACATCAATCAAGTACACATCATTTCACAAGTCAAGTACCTCACCCATACCCCATGCCACCTCACCCCCCTCATAAGTCAACTCTCTCTCTCCTCACCCATACCTCCTTTACACAAAATTCAACCCAACCCATCCCTTTTTCTTACACACCCATTACTCTCTCCCTACATTCATCTCTCTCTCATTTCTCTCTCATTCCAAGTAATTTCTAAGAGAGATCCAACGTCCCCACCTCCATGAGGAGAGCCATGTGTGGCCCACTCCCTACCACCCTATCTCTCATCTCCACCCTTGGATCATCATCTCCACCGTTGAAGGAACACTTTTGGAGCATTGGAAGGCTAGGGAGGAAGAAGAAAGATATGTGGGTGCTTCTCTCTCTCTCTCTCTCTCTCTCTCTCTCTCTCTCTTCTCTTGTTGATTAGCCCATGATGTATGCAATTCATCTAGGTTGTCCATCCTTGTGGGACCCACTTGATGGACGTGTTAGATCTACGTCATCCAAGCCATGTGGGCCTTACCTTGGGTGTTGGGAAGACACGAATATCAGGTTGATCCGATTAAGTGGGTCACGTCCACGTGGGACCCACAGCCATGGTCCCCACACGTGGGACCCACCTTGATGAAATGTATAACTAAGCCGTCCGTGACGTGATCCTGGAGTATGAACAGAGAGTGATGTGTACTCTCTGCCAAAAAAAAAAAAAAAAAAACAGAAGAGGTAAAAAAAAAAAAGAGGCACTTTGATTTTATGCTTTTTGGGTGAGCCATTTGTACAGGCCCCACCTTGATGTATGGAGCTAATCCACGCCGTCCATTTCTTTCCCCAGCTCATTTTAGGTGTTGAACCGAAAAATGAGAAGGATCCAATTTTTTCTGGCGGGTGACCACATAGAAAACAATGGTTTTCACCATTAAAATGCACCTTGATATTTTTATATACCTAAATATGCCCAATATTGGGCTTGTCTCGGGCCATAGGAACTAGTGGACGAGGTGGATTTTTCTGAAGTAGGCCCCACATAGGAAAAACCCTTAGAAAACAAAAATAAATAAATAAATAAATAAAATCAAAGCAGCGTGTGCTGCTGCTGACGCAGTACTGCGTTGGGATGTGAAGGACGGGCAGGGACGTGGGTCCCTGCCGTGGGCCCCACCGTGATGCGTGTTTACATCAACACCGTGCATTTTAATGGCCCTCTTGTGGCTGTGGGCCACCCCAAAAAAATCAGCCACGTGTGGGACTCACGTGGCTCACACGACAGGAAATAGTGTAAGGGAACATTTGCCACTGAAACCCTTTTTGGGCAACAAAAGTTTTGGATTTACATGAAATTTGTTTTTCCCCTTGATTTCGGTCTTCGTGACCTTATGAACGGATCGGATGGTGAATAAACGTTATAGTGGGCCCCATGTGGGACTTTTTTTTTGGAAGTGGATTGGCTGATGTAGCTGCACAGCTAGATAGCTGTTGTATTGATGTCCGCGGTACGTGTATCTCCACCGTTTGTGTGGCACCACCTTGATGTTTGTGGTCTACCTAGACCGTCCGTACATGGGACCCCACCTATGATGTATATATCCCAGCTGTCCGTACGTAAGACCCACCTAAAGTATGTGTTGTATCCACCGTCCAGCTGCTGGACGGTGGTACACACCGTTAATGCATGTGGTTATATCCACGCCACCATTTGTTTTGACATGAGGGCTCACCCCACACGTGTGGGAAGGTGGGACCCACTTTGATTAATGTGTTTTATATCAGTGCCACGTGTGTAGGGACCACCATGATATATGTTTTTTTTTTTCTTTTTTAAATCTTGCTGCATCAGGAGCCGTGGAACCCACATGTGTGTGGACCATGTGATGCATGCGTTTTACCAACGCGGCCATTTGTTTTAAACCATGCAGTCCACCTGTTTTGCAATCCCCACCGTCCAGATAGCTGGACGGTGGGTCAACCTGTGATGTATGTGGCGATCCTCACTGTCCAGTACTCTGGATAGTGGGACCTCCTGCCACGTGTGTGGGGGACCACCATGATATATGTGAATATCCACACCGTCCAATATTGCTAGACGGTGGATGTATTTTGGCTGGTATACCTCACACCAGTTATATAGCTGTTGTATGTCGATAGTAGCCTATGTGGGCCCATACATGATGTTTGTGTTAGATCCAAACAATCCATCCATTTGACAGAATCATTTTAAGGTTTGAGACTAAAACTGAGGCAGATTCAAACCTCTGGTGGGCCACCACACCACCATGATGTATATTTTCAGCGGGCCCACCATGTTGAGTTTCATTTCAGCAAGCCCACCGTGTTGCATGTGCTCTATATTCCTGATAACCATCCATTTTCTAGGCCATGGGCCACCTCGTGTGGCCCATTTTGTGTTATATGTGAGGCCCACATGGTGAGGCCTTTTTCCATTGTATGCGTTATATCCATGTTGTCCATACGTTTATGGGCCCAATAGTAATATGCGTGAGGCCCACCATGTGCACGTATTTTATCTAGATCGTCCATCTATTTAGATGACCAATCATGGCCTATAGCAGTAAGTGTATGTGTTGTATTTCCACGCTACCCATCCACTTTCCCAGGTAGTGTAAGGGTCGTGGGCCCCGTTGAGAGGCAGGCCCAAATCCCAAGTGGACCACACTAGGGATAGTGGTGATTGAGCGCCCATTGAAGGTTTGCCCTATGAGGCCCACCATGATGTATGTGTAACACACACACTGTCCATTTATTTTGGGTCGTAGGCCTCATTACCTTGAGAGGCCCACTTATTACACACATGAGGCCCATTGGTGCAGCACATCCATGTGGCCCATCCTGATGTATATTTGAGGCCCATGTGCAGGGCTCACCTGTGATGTATAAGACCCATGTGTAGGGTCCACCTATTGTGTATTTGAAGCCCACGGGTTGTGGCCCATTATGATGTGTTCGAGGCCTATGGGCAAGCCCTGATGCGATGTATTTATGGCCCATGAGCAAGGCTCATTGCGATGTATATTAGGCCTTTGAGTGGGGCCATGGGCCCACTTTATATTTGGCTCTATGTGAGCCACTGCTTGGGGGCAATATTAGTTAAATGACCTCATTGATGGGCAATGATGGTTGAATGCCCATATTGTGACCCTCCCTTAGGCCTTGATAGTTCCATTCTCATCATTCACTTATGGGTTAACCCTAATCAGTAGGCCCCACTCACCATAGACGAATGGCTCCATTTTATTGGATTGATATAACCACGGTCGAGGGCCGATCCTTATATTATGGTTGATCGTTTGTCCATCTGTGGATCCAGCCTTATTTATGTGCTGGTTATCGGTGCCGATTAGGAATGTTGATTGTCGGTGCCAATTATCGAGGCAGAATGCTGATTCCGATTATCGGGGTCGAGGCCGATTCCGATTCCGATTAAAGTGACCGGTTTGCCGATTATCAGGACCGGTTGCCGATTAGCGATCGTGGCCGATTATCGTGACAGATTGCCGATTCCGATTGTTGAGGTCCTACATAATGCATATGCGACCCGTAGTTGGGGCTCATTGTGATGTATTCGTGGCTATGGACAAGGCCCATTGTGATATATATTAGTCCCATGGGGCCTGGCCCATCTGATGTATTCAAGACCCATGTGTAGGGCCCACATGTCATGTAATTGAGGCCCATGGGGCAAGGCCCATTGTGATGTATCCATGGCCCATGGATAAGGCCCATTATGATGTATTCGTGGCCCATGGGTAAGGCCCATTGTGATGTATTCATGGCCTATGAGCAAGGCCCATTGTGAGGCCCATGAGCAGGATCCACATGTTGTGTATATGTGGCCCTTGAGTAAGGCCCATTGTGTTGTATATTAGGCCGTGGGTCCTTTATATGTTAAGATCTATGAGGGCCGTTCCTTGGGGGCAATGTTGGTTAAATGTCCACGTTGTCAGGTTGATTGTCGATACCCGTTATTTATACTAATTATGAGTATTTGACAGCATAGCATCATGATACATGCCCATACGCATCATCTGCATGTTTGTTATGAGATGTGGTTGATCATTGCATATATCAGTGAGCGTGTTTTTATGAGACTCCCTGATAGGCGGAGGTTATCTCACATGAGCGCACGGCATGCGCAAGATTGATGCATGACTGGATTGTGTGACTCATGCATCTTGCATTGTGTGTTATACGCCCTAGCGACATCAGGGTTGTAGCCTCCATAGGCATATCGTGGATGGCCAGACGGGACACCGGAAATGTTTGGTTCTAGCATACGGGCGTCATAGATGTCTCTGGGTGAAAATCCCTAAACCTCCGTGGCCAGGAGATGACTCCAACGTCGAGACCGAGTGGATATATGAGCGCATGAGGGCCGAATACCAGGAGGCCGCGTCTCCCACTGTGTCGTGGTCGGTTGGAAAGGAGTGGTGGCCTTACTCGCCCGAGAGCAGGGGGCATTACTAGGCTGAGTTTGACTAGCTCGGAAATGGGTTCGCTATCGATGTGCCGGATAGGTATTGGCTGACTATTGGCCAGGCGGATAATGAGGTTTTTTACGCTCACTTGGACTGTGCTGCTTGGAGAGAGACAGTGCCATTTGGAGTGTACTAAACCCCGGTGATGATCCCAGAGATGAACCATCGATATGTGGACTTATTGAGTAGGAGTTGCATGCTCATTCATTCATTCATTCACTATCCACTCGGGCTGGTGGTGCGCAACTAATTGTTGTGTGCCTTCGTTATGACAAGGATTTCGGTTGGGGCGCGCGACTAACCTGAGATCAGGAGTTTCCCACATTGAGTCTGACTATCCAAATTTAGGTATGGGACTGGTTTGGATAGAAGTCTCTTGTGGTGGATCCCGTAGCCTGCGATACTACGTACTATTATCCCGACTTCACACTCCAGCATGGTCATTCCATTGGCACCACATATTGCATATTGCATTACACCCTTGGCATATGGCATTTTGGGTTGCTATGTTTCTGTATTCCTATGACTTAGATGAGAGTGATGGTATTCGCTAGTTCTTCCAAATTGAATATTGCATTATATTTTTGGCATCTGATATTTGATCATTTATGACTCCTCATTTTCATAGCTGTCCTACTTTGCGTATTCTGATATTAATTGACTCACGGACTTGTCCGTATTTCCGCTTACTCTGTTATCGTATGATTTATGATCTTGTCAGTATTTCTGTTTACTCTGATAAATTCATGATCTTGTTAGTAATTCTGCTTATTTTGATATTGTACGATTTATGGATTACCAGTATTTTCGGTACTATATGATGATGGCATTGTATTGAATACTTGGCACTTACCTTGTGCACACACTTACACCACCCTCTAAGCTTTCTATAAGCTTATGCATGATAGATGAGTGCAGGTAATGTTAGGTTGCAGCAGCGTCAAGCTTGGAGTATGCAGCCGTCTTCTGGAGATTTGATTTTTGATATATGTATTTCCCTTTCAGTACTGTACTCAAATGATTATATTAGTGGATATATGATGATGTTGTTGCCTTTATGAATTGGGTAATCTTGTGGTTATGCTTATTACGAGTTAAATGTACGTCAAAAAGAAAAGAAAAATCCTCCTTGTAGGATCCCAGGATCGGAAATCTAGCGTATGACGCTAGGAGCCGAGAATGGGGTACTACGGAGGCTGTCGGCACCGGATTCGGCGATTGGGATTCTCGTTAATCCGATTTTCGGGTTTGGGGCGTGACAGAGAGCGAGTGATGGAGGGCTCTGCCACTATGAGCTCTCCCTTTCATACAAAGCATACATCGAGTGGGTCCCAATACATGTGGACCCACCAATCAAAATCAACGATGGAGATCCCTTCTCTACCAAAAAATGCAAGGTCTAGATGACCCTTTCACACTAGGAAAATAAACATCGTGATGTGGTCCATGGAGAATGGTCCTATCATAGGATGATCATATGAATCATGTTGGGCCATCAGCCACACCTAGGGTCCAAAGTGAGATCCATACCATCAATCGGTAGGCCCCACTTGGCCCATCATCAAAACATAAATCGAAGCCTATAAAACACCCACTGTTGGATCTTCTTGGTTTTATGGAATGCCAAACTCCTTGGCTCTCTCTTTGATGGAGGTTGATGAAAGTTAGAGGGTTGGGATGGGAGATGAGAGGGGTAGGAAGTGGGCCACACTTGGTTCTCTTCTCTCCTTGAGAATGGCTTGGACGGTTACTACTCTTGGTGCTTGGGGAATGGGCGGAGAATGAGAGAGAGAGAGAGAGAGAGAGAGAGTGGTTGTAAGAGAGAGGTGATGGGTGGGTAATGGATGTACTTGACTTGAGAGTTGACTTAAGTGGGTTGTTTGTCTTAGGGAGAAAGAAAGCATGGGCTAGAGATGGGATGTGTACTTGACTTGACTTGATGGATTGAAGGGATGGGCTGTAGAGATTCTCTCGAGATTACAAATGAGTGAAGTTTCTTCGAAATAAACACGGGCCCACATTTCTTGGCCTGGGTATCGCATCGGGCCCACATTTTAAATCAGTAGCGATCGCTAGGGTACAAGTTTCAAGTTGAGCCAACTCAGAACTACGGGATGCGACTTAGGGTCACACGTAAACGCTATCTACAGATTGTAGGTTGCCGAAATTTGACGGGGAAGATCACGAGAGTCTACGGAACGGTATGGTCTAGGATACGGGCCTTACAATTTTTATTTGCATTAGAAGTTATTTCATTCCTCTAATTGAGGTTCCCGAGAGTCTAAGGAACGGTAAGGTTTAGAATTGTACATTTTTTAGATGAGATCACTAAACGGACTTTAATAATTGTTCATGGCATTGGATTTCTCATGTAACAACTCTTGGAATGCAGGAATTGTAGGACATTCCTGTGTCATGTGTATGTTACTTGAATAGATACCACAAATAGTTTCAACGGTCTCCTCAGGTTTGACCATTTCTACCTTCTTCAATGACATGGCATTAACTTTTCTCGTAAGGTTATCCAACCCTAGTGTTGACATCGTCTTCTTCCCTTAAGATATATATTCCTCCCTTTTCTTTGGACTAAGTCGACTTAATGTTGGTTGGTTTGGCTGAGGTATCCTAGGATTGTGCATTTTCAGCTATCATATAAAAATGATCATATGTGTCACTGGGATTTTTATTAATGAATTCTCCATTGCATATCATTTCTATGAATTGGCGGATGAGCGAAGTCTGTCCATCATAGAAGAAACTTATGACCTGCCAGATTTTATATCCATGATGTAGGCAACCACTTAGAAGATCCTTAAACCTCTCCCAGCATTAGAAGGTCTCTTCATCTTTCTGCAAGAAGTTCGTGATGACCCTTTTAAGGGTACTAGTCTTATAAATTGGGAAGAACATTTTAAGGAACTCATAGATCATCTCAGCACATGTCTCAATCAATCTCGGTATCAATGAGTGAAGCCATGACTTGGCCTTCTCTTTCAATGAAAAAGGGAATAATTTTAATCTCAGGGTGTCATCCGACACATTATTGAAGTGTAAGGTCTCTACAATCTCATCAAACTCTTTGAGATGTAGATATGGACTCTTAGAATCTAGTCTATGGAATTTCAGAAGTAGTTCGATCGCTACTGATTTAAAATTCATGTTTCCTACATTATGTGGAAAAATCATGCAGGAAGGTTTGTTCATCCTAGCTGGTTGCAAATAGTCTTATAGAGTTCTAGCTGGAGGTCCATTGTGCACATCATTTTTATCTTGTTGCTCATCAGCATAATGATGAGTTTGATTCTCGACCATATTCCCAGCCAATTAAGAGGATCTTAGCTATTGTCTAATCCGGCGATAGATAGGCAATCCTTCAACTAGTCCTCATTTACTTAGGAGATGGAGAGTGTTATCATGAACCCACTTGGGCATGAACCACTCTTAACCCTAATTCTACACCTAAACCCACTTCTATTGAAATAAAAAGTACAACAAAATAAGAAATCTGAACTAACTAAAGCAAAAGGGTTGGAATGATAATACTTGGTTGACGATTCCAGGTTAAATTCTATAAAAGAAAAGAAACAAAAGCAATGTTAGAATCTAAAAATCTTAGAAAAATCTACTCTATAAATGTTGATGCAAACCCCGAATATAGGGCAGTGATATAGTAATAACTCGGTGAGACTAAGGTCATACCCATAGGGAATTATACTTGTGTGAATTCTGGAACAATGTAGAATTAGAACTATAACTAAAACTAACTTATAGAATCTAATTTTAAGAAGTAATGATGTAATTGAAAAGGAAATAAATAAAGGTAAAAAATTGTAGCGATAAGGATCCACTTATAGCCATTCTTAATGTTTAATTCACTTGATTCAATCATATAACTCAACTAGAATTGAAGTTATATCCCATCTAGTTGGATAATAGAGCGATTAAATCAACATTCATAAACCCAAATCAGATTTGAACTTTAATTGAATTGGTTCCCACATAAAATATAAAAGTATTAGTTTTAAGGAATTCAAAGCATCTATCATGCCCTTAGTCTATGATAGATAAATGGATTTTATATATCAATCCCTTACAAAATAGATAAGCAAATACTTTTAGCTTTCATAAGCATCCAATGTGCCTAGAGTTGACAATGGATCAAAGTAAACTAAAAATATATCTTTATTCAAACCAAATATCAATGAATTATTTTTCATTTAAACCAATTGCTTAAATCAAAATAAACTAAGATATTAAAAATAACTACAAACTTCACCTTTTAGCCTTAGCTAAGAGATTAGCCAATCAAAGAAATAATTGAACTAAAAGTCAAAAGAAAAACATAAAAATTGAATAAGAACCGAACGGTTGGAGAAGGATGACTCCGTATAAGCTCCAAAACTCCTTGCTTTATCTCTTATACCTTAATTTGTACCTAGGAAAGCTTAAAAAACCCCTTTAAATAGAAAAAATTTGCACCAACTTGGAATCGACTTCAAATTTATGCACTTTTGTCCTGCTTCGATTGCACCGACTGTATGATTTGGTCATAATGAATATCACTTTCAATCACACCTAATTAGCTTATCGGTTGTAGTCGAATTTCTTTAATATTCATCTGAAATCTTTGTCTCCCTCAGGATGCACCGAACTTTCCTTCAATCTGACCAAACATGGCTTTAACCGCACCTAAGTGTCGAGCGAAATTATCTCTGAAAATTATAGTTTCTTCGTGGACTATTTTGTGCACATTTGGTCGGACTGATCCAACCTTAGGTGGGATCGAATATTTTGTTATTTTTGTTAATGTATTTTGTGAATTTTCAGTCTCTTCTCTCTCTCTTTTGTACTTGATTTTCTTGAATATTTGGCACTTGAATTCCTCATTAATCACATCTAAATCTCCAAATCTTCACTTGGTCATTATTTAAACATTAAATCTTCTCTTTAATCATTCTTTTCATCTTAACTCTCCAAATCACTCTGCGTAGTAAAACATACACAATAAGATCAATTAAGCGCATCTATGCTTATAAAACTAATGCACAATAATGGAAAAATATACAATATTTCACACTCAATCAGAAATGCAAAGAAAATTAATCCTAATCCTACACTAATTCTAATACTAACTTTTTTCAGAAAAATATAGCTGAAGTCCTCGGCAACAGCACCAAAAACTTGTTGATGCAAACCCCAAGTGCAAGGCTGTGATGTAGTTTTACTCAGTGAGACCAAGGTCGAACCTATAGGGACTTATATTTATGCGTTTTCTGAAATACTTTAAAACTAGACCTAAAACTAAAGTTAACTTATGAAATTGGATTTTAAGAAGAAGTATGATTGAAACTTGGAAGAATTTAAAAGAAGAAATCAGTAGAGAAAAGCACTAGAGTGCTAAGGATCCACTGGTAACCATTCTTAATGTCCAATTTACTTGATTCAATTAGATAACTTAATTGAAATTGAAGTCCTATCTTAACTAGGTGGATAATAGAGCAGTTAAACCATCATTTATAAACCAAAGTAAATTTGAACTTCAATTGAATTAGTTCCCACATAAAGCATCAAAGTATTGATCATAGGGAATTTAAAGCATCTATCGTACCCGTAGTCTATGATAGATCAATCCATTGCAAACTAGATAAGCAATCAATCACTCTTAGCTTTCTAAAGCATCCAATGTGCACGGAGTCGACAATGGATTAAAGTAAACTAAAATAAAGCTTCATTCATACAAAATATTAATGAATTGTAAAACCGTCAAACCAAATACTTGAAGAAAGTAAACTAAGACATTAAAAACCACTATAAGCTTCACCTCTTAATCATAGCTAAGAGATTTAACCAATCATAAACATGATTGAACTAATTAAACTCAAAAGAAAAACATAAAAAACTGAAGAAGAACCGAAGGATTGGAAGAGGACTACATAAAAGCTCCACAACTCCTTACTCTTTCACCTCTACCCTAATTCGTATCTAGATTGGCTTGAATCACCATTTTATATAGGAAAAACTCACATCAACTTGGATCCAACTTCAATTTTACACAGTTATATTACGCTTTAGTCGCACTAAATTCACACTGAGTCTAATTAAAGATGCTTTCAGTTGTAGCCGAATTTCACCAAAATATGTTTGAAGTCTCTGTCTCTCTTATGTCACACTGAGCTTTCCTTCGGTGGCATCAAACATGTCTTCAGTCAGACCTAAGTGTCAAGTCAAATTATCTTTGGAAATCACAATTTCTTACTAAATTATTTTGTGCACATTCGGTCGAACTGAACAACTAATTATTTATGTTGATGTACTTCGTGATTTTTTCAGTATTCTCTCTCTCTCTCTCTCTCTCTCTCTCTCTCTTTTGCACTTGGTTTTCTTAGATATTTCATACTTGAAAGTTATGTCCTCCAAATCTCCAATTCTTAATTTGGTCATTCTTTAAGCATTAAATTTTCTCTTTAATAATTCTTTTCATCTTAGCTCTCCAAATCACATCACATAGTAAAACATAAGTAATTACATCAATTAAACATATCTATGCTTATAAAACAATTCACAATAAGGGAGAAATATGTAATATTTCACATTCAACACTTATCATGTTCCTATTGAGCTTGTAAGGCTATGGGATGATCACCAAGGGTTTACTTATTAAGTTTAGGATTAGTTAGAGGTATGGGTTGTTTTAAGTTAAAAGTTAGACTCACCAAGACATCTCATTTATTTGTTCTTTGTTCCTTGATGCTTCTTGTATTCATGTGTTTTCGGTCTTCAACTTCCAAGGGCTCAACTGACTCCCTTACACATGGACACGTCATTGGCAAACAAGGTATACTAACAGTGTCTACTTGTAACACCCCAAACTTTTCAATACTCGAGTATTGAAAATTTTCAAGTGTTACCATGAAAATTAACTTAGTATATACATGTGTACGATACCAATCAATCCATCCGACTGTTGATTTTAAGACAAGATCATCATATGTCCAAGTAAACCCACTTGTGATCATTTGCATACAAATCTGACCATGCACCCACCTCTGTACATGACTAAATTACTAACCATCAAGCTTTCCTATTTTGAACATGTCATCTAACCATTCATCATGTGGTTTGATACATGTGCATTCCCTTGATTAATTTGGTGAATAACTCTTTATTCATAATGATTTAGATATATGCTATTTTGTAAGAATTTCTTAGAAATGTGCCTATAACCATTTAGAACCATTAGATTTTCCAAAACTCTTAGATTATCAATAATTATGAAAATGCCACTAACCTAGACTCTTGAATTCCAGAACACATAGTTTCCATGATCCATTTCATGTAAAATTTTATATCATCCTTAGCTATCATAAATTAACCATACATGTTGAATTTCAACCCTTAGATTAGTGAGATCCGTCATTAAAACAAAATTCACTCGTATGGATCTTCTAAGGACTGTGATCGCCTGATACTTTTAGATAGCTATACCTATAACTGACATAGTGAATGGCCAGAGTGGATTTTCCACAAGCATCACTATGGGGCCCATCTTTAACCATGCAGGTGCACCAAAAGTTGTGCACCGACATTACACCCGGCAACAAAACCGGTCAAAGCTACCTTGACCCGTCAAATAGGAAGGAAATCCTTCCTTCTTTCAAACATGCCTCCCGCCCACATTAGACGAATGGATACCATCCATCTGTGTCATCGTGGCCCTTCATCATGATCTTGTTGGAGGATCTGAACTGTCCATCTGGTTCGGGATACGAATTCGACCAAATCCTGGCCCTTCCTGACCACATCCAATCAAATGACCAAGTAGGCTTCCGGTTGTAAATCCTTCCCTCGTTTCTACGAAGAACGATCAACCGACCATTGTGATGACTAGTGGGTCATCATCATCATCCATATGGATGATCTGTCTATCGAACTCGAATCTCTCCCACAACCAGAGAGCCTAATGACTTCCGACGTAGAGGAGCTGTGTCATGTATGCCAACCCGTCCAAACAAATGTTGTACAAAACCAACAACCTAAACATAGTCCCTTCCATCCCTTCCACACCGGTAGTCTCGATGATATGGACCATCCAAACCCTGAGAAGAGAAGTTTTGATTATACCCAAGTTGTCTGAAAATGACGCAAGGAAGAATAGGTTTTGCTGCTCCGCCGTTTTTCCTTCGCGCAAACCGCAACTCTGGAAACTTCAACTCAAGATTTCTGAAAATCATGTTTGCAAGATATTAATGCAATAAGGCCGCAAAGCTTGTGGGCCAGGGATCGTCGGAAGACCTCTGTAGCTGTCCGAAAGGCTAGATTCAAACCAAGAGAGGCTGGGAATCAACCTACCATTAAAACGGTGATCATCTTCTTAATCAAACACTAGTCGAATAAATTCAGGGACAGACGTTCAAGAAAATAAATCAAAGACATCCATTGGATAACCCGTTCACAACAAAGCCTACCCCAACAACCAGATGAGATTGAACGTTTCAATTACTCCATGATTCGGGGCCCATGTGCAGGAAGAGTGTAAAAGCTCTGATGCGTACATAGAATGTGGAAAGAAGAACACCATCCGACTATAACTCTTCCCTCCTGGCACCGAATAGTTATAAATTAAAACCTGAGGATGACAGGGAGAAACATCTAATTTCTCATTCAGAGAAAAGGAAGAAGAAAAGGAGAGAGAGAGAGAGAGAGAGAGAGAGAGAGAGAGAGAGAGAGAGTTCGTGTGGTGGTATTGCACCATGTCGAGTCAAACCCAGTTAACTCAGCTGGGACTTGCTGTAGTGTTGCCCCGTTCTGTCTCAACTCGCTGGCGCGGGTTGAAGTTAAGTTGGAAAACAAGAGAGAAGGGAGAGAAGAAAAGGAAAAAGAAAGAGTGAGAAGAAGATTGGAGAGAAAGAAGGATTGAGTTGAACCAAGTCAACTCGACTGGGTAATTTTGCTAAAGATGCAAGATGGATCATTCTAAGGTTAATTAGTAATCAGGTTAACCCTCTCAACTATTGAATTTATACCTAATTGATTTCCTTGGTACGCTAGATCTCAAACCTAGATCTTAAGCCAAATCATAACCTTCAATCTTAACCATATGAGACAGTTAATGGAGCGATCTAACCACTTGAATTGTTTAAACGCATGTTAGAATTTAATCCTACGGTGTATACTCACTCTTAAGGGAGAAACGACGTTAGAGGTGAGGGTTTTATCCTTTAAGCTTATCTTAATTCGAGTTGGTACAATTTCCTCTATTCCCCCACATGCTTTGAATTTCCTCTACAAATATTTAACTTGCCATCACCAATCGTTTCCCCTTTAGGAATAATGGTTATGGTTGAAATTAATTTTACATGACCTTTCTAAATCTATGTGAGGGTTTTTATCCTTTAAGCTTACTTTGTTTAGAGATGATATTATCTTGACAGTTACATACTTCATGACACTGTGAACTTCCTCGTATTTATTTAATCTATCAACACCAACTATTTATCCTTGAGAAATAGTGATTAAACTGTGACGTTACTCTTCATGGCCTTTCAGAATTGATGTGAAGGTTTTTCCTTAAAGTTGATATTAATTTAAGTTGATGGAATTACCTTGCCTTTTACATGCTCTCCTGATTTCCTTCTTGCAATTATTTAATTTATCATCAACAGTTATCTACCATTTTGGGAATTATGATATAATGTTAAGTGATCTTTATGAATTTATGTCAAGTGATGGATACATGTCTTGCCCTTGCCTATATCAATTTATTGAGTTAGCCCTTGCTACTCTTCTCTTTATTAAGTTGGACATTGCCACTCTCTTTATTATTGAGTTGGCAATTGCCACTCTTTTATTTGTTGAGTTAGCCATTGCTGCTCTCATTTTATTTAGTTGACCATTGTCACTCTCCTCTTTGTGAGTTAGCCATTGCTACTCTCTTCCTTACTTTATTAGCCTTGTGCTATTATTCTTTGAGGCTCGGGCATGTGTTTTGATATTTCAGAACTCCCATGATTCAGTATATATTCTCTATATGTGTAAATGATGTGTTAAGAGGTATCACAAGTAGTGATTCAGATCTTTTATCATGAACGTAATGCGTTCTGGGTAGAGACCCTCTTGGTTGTCACGTAATTCCATTGGTTTTTGGGTAGTGGTGCACAAATCGATGTAAGTAATTCACAATGCATGTTACATCACTTCCAGGATTGGACATCACAAATAGTCACTCCATGAATAAATCGTGTCACATAATTCATTCGACTCATGTGTTGTGCGCCTTGAGGTGTTCACGTAAATCCACGGTAGTGTCAGACATGCTGGTGAATCTCCATAGTGTGAGAATGTGGGGCGATCCGGGTTTTATATGAATCGTATTCCACATTGTGATGATCACTATGTATGATGAGCCGCACACACTTTATTAAGCATGCATCTCATGTAGGTTGTTTGCACATGCTAATACCTCTTGTAGTAGTGGAGTACGAGATGTATCAGAAGCCTTACATTACATTTATGAATTTCTTGAATTATTGTTAATCTTAAAGGATGACCATCACTACGAGTAGGACGTTGACTCTCTCCAACCATACATATGATGCAGGTGATGTATAGATTGAAAACCTAGAAGACCGTCTCCCTATAGAAGACTATAATGAAAGAATACGAAGATAGTTTTATGAGTTAGTTTTATACTTCCACTGTAAACTTTGATAATGTAATAAGCTTCCATTGAGAAGACATTTAACTATTTACTGAATTCTTTTACTCTAAATGCAATAAACAATACAGTCGATTTTATTCTTATGAATGTTACCTTCTTGAATGTAACTGGATGTGATCTAAATGAAAAAAATATGGTGTGATTTTTAAAGCATCCAATTCATTCAATTATTAACACCCAATTTTCTTGGGCACAAGTATAAACTCTGGCCGTGAAAATTCGGAATGTTATACTACTATATCTATTTACTGTAATTATCAAGCGGCTATTACTAGGGCCAAGAATAAGATATACAATGATAAAAGTATACACATTAGACTCTGACACAATATTGTGAGACACCTGTTAAATAATGGAGTCATAACAATTGATTTCATGAGACCAAAAAAAATATGGCAGATACTGTAACCAAATGACTATCTAAAGGATTAGTCATGAAAACATCAAAGGGAATGGGGCTAAGCCTAACCAAATAAGCTACCAGTGTTGGCAACCCAACGTATATATGTGGAGATCTCATGCGATAGGTTTAATTGATAAACAACATTACACTAGGAGATTGGTAAGCACTGTAGAGAACTTACCCATTCCTATGGTATAGGAAGTGCAAGCAACAATGTGAGAGAGGATGAGTTTTTTAGCTTTTAATGAATTCATAACTAAATGTGGTGGTGTATCCAGTTACGGTGTATAATTGATGGAATTCACATATATAAATGTGCAAGTGGAGTCGCTTCCTATGAGAATATATAGGCCGTTTCTCTATAACACTCATGAAAATCTAGGTAAAGGTACATGGCTAAAAGGTACAAAACCGCATAAATACTATAACGAAAAATTTGTGTGAGTGACATGTATAGTCACTTATGTTTCAAGGGTTAGGTTAAAGATCGATAATCACCTGATTCTTGTAAACCTGTCTTGCTTACTATAAATGTTGATTAAAGTCCATTAGACATCAACACTATTACGCAACTCTTTTATCTTACCTAAGTTGAAGAAGGAATGAATGTTATGAGGTCGAGCACCATCTTCCTCAAGGATAACTACTATGAATCCATGGAGCTTCTTTGGACTCCTCACAGAGACTTCTCGAATCCACGAGGAAAGAAAGCAAGAAAATATAAATAAATTCTAATAAATTCAAAATTTGATTGATTAATTAAATAAATAAGTTCACAACCCTTTAAATAGGGATACCAAGCAATGAGAGAGAAATCAGAAGCAAACTACAACTAAAACTCCGAGAATTCGTAACTTACTATAAATAGTAAACTTACTATTTATAGACGGTCGTGATGTCTACTAGTGCGCAAGGTTTTCGGCCAAAAATAGTAAGTATCTTATTTAACTTCACCAAGCTATTCTCCTAATTATTCTAAGCACTTTTCATGTTGGCCACAACTCCTAAAGCCCAATAGATGAAGAGTTACAATCAAACTAAACCTTACTATTTATAGTAAAAATGGAATTAAAATAGGGATACGACTGTCAATCCGGGGGTGTTTTGCAAATCCAGCTTACGTAACCCTACGTAACATGGTTGGTTGGCTAAAGTAGCTTGTTCTACCCCAAAATCATATATTTTACGCCTGATAACTCATTCTGGATTGTGAGATACGCCTGATCTAAGGTCCGACAGTCCAGATCACTTCTGTTAAGGACCGGGCCTTGTCTTATCTATCTTGGCCATGAAACTATTTGCGACCTGCTCTACATCAGTCCCCTTCACTTCAAAAGAACTCATCCTTGAGTTCTCATCCTGCTCTGGTTCATGATACTCAGTCAGGTTCGCGACGTTGAAAGTCCGTGAGTTCGCTATGTCATCTGGAAGATCAACAATATAAGTGTTGTCATTGATCTTTTGGATGATTGGGATGGGTCCAATCTTCTTATTTTTCAACTTGTTGTATGTTTCTCTTTGTGTAAATGAACCATAATGTGGTCGCCCACCTCGAACACCTTTTGTCGCCGATGCTTGTCTACTTGTTCCTTATACTTCTCGTTCGAGGCATATAGCTTGGTCTACACTTCCGCATGAATGACGATGATCCTGTCTGCCATATGTTCTTTTGTAATGCTTGTGCCTGGGAGCTTTGGCAGAGGGACTAAGTCAAGCATATGGTGAGGCACTCGTCCATAGATAACTTGGAACCACAATTTTCATGTCGAGCGATTCACCAGTTATTGAATATAAACTCTGCTTGAGATAAGGCCAAATTCCACTGCTTCGATTTTTCTCCTGAAATACAGCGAAGGAGGTTTCCCAATGTGTGATTCACAACCTCGATCTGCTCATCAGTTTGTGGGTGGTAGGCACTGCTGAATTGAAGTCATGTATCGAATTGAGTCCACAAATGTCACACCCCAAACTCGGAAACCGGGCTCACAAAATTCCCGATCGCCGAATCCGGCGCCGACAGCCTCCGTAGAACCCCATTCTCGGCTCCCAGCGCCCATACGCCAGGTTCCGATCCTGGGATGCTACAAGGAGGATTTTCAGCATCCGTTTAATTTGTAATAAGCATAACCAAAGGCATAACCCACAAACAACAACCAAAAACTCCATCACATTTCCACTATGATCAAAAACTTTACAAGTACAATGAGCATAAAGGGAAATACAATGAGAATGAACAAAAAGCTCCAAAAGGTGCACGCTCTGCCTCCGCTCTCGCCTCACTGCTGCGTCCTCGCACACACACGCACGCAACGGTCGTGCATAAGTTTATAGAAAGCTTAGAGGGTGGTGAAAGTGTGTGCGCAAGGTAGTAATGCAGTTATGAAGTATCAGAGTAATGCGGAAATGCTAACGAGTCCATGAATACCACTAGCCGTACCAAGGCTATGCGATGCAAGGCATGAATAATGTCGGCCATACCAAGGCAATGCAATGCGAAATGCAACTCAAGCATACAAATCCTCATCTAAGTCCACATATCAGTACAGCTCAAAATCTGGGATATCACCGGGGTCTAGTACACTCTAAACCAGATTGCCGCCCCATCGCGCGCAATAAGGTAAGTGGAAGAGACCTCACTACCCGCCTGCCAATATCGGACGCGGCTCGTCGATAGCGGACCCATTCCTCGAGCTGGTCAAACTCAGCCTAGCATTGCCCCCTCCTCTCGGGCGGGTAAGGCCGTACCCCCTTCCAACCGACCACGACACGGTGGAAAGCGCACCTCCTGGTAATCGGCCATCGGCGCTCGTGCACCCACTCGGTCTAGACGTTGGAGCAACCTCTTTGGTACCATAAGGGTTTAGGGACTTTCACCCGGGGATATCTATAGCACCCCATGTAGAACAAGATTTCCCAGATCCAATCCCGCCAACCACGATATGATCAGCGGCGGCTACGGCCATGTCGCTAGGGCGTACGGAACCATATCACATAATGCGAATGCATGAATCACACTCTCCGGTCATGCAAAGAATCCCGTGCGTCTCGTGCACTCATGTGGGGCAACACCGCCTAACCGGGGCCCTTAAACAATCTGCTCAAGGCATATGCTATGATCACCACTTCTCATACCAAGCATACATATGATGCGTATGATCATGAATCATGGGACTATACTAAACATGTTATATGGAACGATGATGTTGTTCATAAGGAGATGGGCCTAGACGGCCTACAAGTATGGGCCTAACAATGGGCCCTGGGAGAGTCATAATGCGGACATTTAACCAACACTATACCGCAATGTGGACGTCAAACCAACATTGCTCCCAAGGCATCGCCCGTCGTAAACATAATTACATAAACCATGTTGGGATCACACATTGCAATGGACCGTAGGTACATCTCATTGGGCCTTAAATACATCGAATGGGCCGTATCACATGGGCCTTACATTTACCAAATGGGCCGCATTAATGGGCCTCGCTAATGGGCCTTATGTACATTGCAATGGGCTATAACCCATGGGCTTTAGAATGCATCGAATAAGCCTAGTCTCATGGGCCTTATAAATATCAAAGTGGGCCTCAACCACGGGCTACAAATACATCGAATGTGGGCCTCAACAATGGGCCATAAACAGGACATAATGGGCCTGATCACTTGGGCCTTACATCCACATCAAAGTGGGCCCCAATGATCTACCACAAATACGTTAAGATGGACCTCAAAACATGCCAAGGTGGGATCCACTTGGACTATGGATCCGGCTCATTTTAGCTCATGTCATAGAAATGAGCTTGCAAAATAGATAGACAGCTTGCACGCAACACAAGCATCATGGTGGGTCCCATGAAGGCACACCATCAAGTATATTTATTTTACATAATGTAATATATAAATATACATAATATATATATACAATATATATATATATATATATATATATATATATACACACACACAGAGACACACCTGCACACACCACACGCATGCACACGCACGCACCCAGTGTCGCACACGCATGCACACACGCACGCAACTACGCACCTACACACGCACACCCACCGTCCCTGGACGGTGGGGAAATAATAAATACATAACAGTGGGCTCCACCGTCCAGCGGACGGTGGAGGCAAATACATGCATCATATGGACTCCACGTGGGGCCCACCGTAATGTCTACATGCCATCCGACCCGTTGACAAGGTCATACAGATCACAGTGAAAGGAAAACACAGATTTCATCTTGATTCAAAACTTCTGTGGCCCACAGGAGGACCCCAATGGCAGATGTTCGATCTCACTGTTTTCTTCAGTGTGGGCCACCTGAGCGTTGGATGCAGCTCATTTTTGGAGGAGTCTCACCTTAAGAGGTGGCCTACCCAATGAACGGTTTGGATGGCCAATAAGCATCATGGTGGGGCCCACGGCTGGAGCCGTGGTGGTCGCTGCACCGCCCGTCCGCCATCGCCAGCCAGCAGAGCGGCGCTGCGCCCTCTGCTGTGTCGGCAGAAGATAGGCAAGCCTATATTTTTTTTTTTTTTTTTTATTTTTTTTTTAAAAACCGTTTTTCCGCGGTTTTCCTCGTGTGGGTCCTGCAGTAAGTGAATCCACCCCACCCAATAGCCACCATGGCTCAATACTAGCCAAACAAGCCCAATATTGGGCATTTTACTTGTATAGAAAATCGTGGAGCATTCCAATGGTAACCATGTTTGTTTGCCGTGCCATGGCCCACCAGAAAGTCAGTTCGGTCTCATTTTTCGGCTCAAAGCCTAAAACGATGTGGAGAATAGAATGGACGGTGTGGATTAAATCTATACAATAAGGTGGGGACTATATGAACACCCACCCAAGTTTGTAATGAAACTAATATATATTTTTTTTTGTGTGAAACGTCCAGCGCGTCCAGGGACTCTGGACGGTTTGGGTATAACACGTAAACAAGGTGGGTCCGGCTTAGGTGGGCCATCAACACATGTGTAAAGTGGGCCCCGTTTGTAGATTTGTTAGATATAATACATGCCTCAAGGTAGGGTCTATCCAAGTGGGCCACACCATTTTGGATGGGTGGACAAGGTGGGTGATCTCATGCTCCAAGGCGGGCCACAAACTATCATACACAAGAGAGAGAGAGAGAGAGAGAGAGAGAGAGAGAGACATCGGCAATATCGGAGGGACCCCGCCACTATGGGTCCCTCTTGCATTCAACATACATCAAGGTGGGTCCCGCTACACATGGGCCCATTAAATCCAAAATCCAACGGTGGAGATTCCTTCTCCAATAAAATAGACGGTCTAGATGACCCTTATCAACTAGAAAGTAAACATCATGATGGGGTCCATGGAGATTGGCCCCATCATGGAATGATCATGATGATCAAAGTGGGCCATCGGCCACATTTTAGGGTCCCAAGTGAGATCCAAACCATTGATCGGTTGGCCTCACTTGGCCCATCTTAAAAGAAATGAAAACTACTCTATTAAAGCACCCACCACTTGATCTTCTTGTTCCTATGGGCTCCTTAGCTCCTTGGCTTCGATTTCAATGGAGGAGATGAGGAATGGATGGTGAAGATGGAAGATGAAGGAGTAGGAAAGGTGGGCCACACTTGTTGCTTGGGAGAGTTGGAGAGGCTTGGACGTGTGAAGCTCTCTTGCTTGGGAAAGTGTCTTGAAAATGAAGGAGAGAGAGGGTTGTAAAGAGAGAGAGATGGGTGATGTTTGATGGAGTGATGGATGTGGTGTAAGAGGCTCTTTTTGACTTTTGGGGTAAAAGGTGTAAGAGAGGTATGGGTTGTAAGAATCTTTTTGACTTTGGGGCTTGCTTGGGAAAGGTGAAAAGTTGATGTGTACTTGACATGATGGGATTGATTGATGGGTGATTGATGTGACATCTCGTTGAGATTCTCTTGGGTTTCGCAACGTGCGGCGTTTTCCTCGCACCGAACGCTGGCCAACATCTTCTGGCCAGAGTATCGCTTCGGCGCGCGAGTCGCGGCATCGGAACCGCGGCGACGGCGGCCGCAATGGTACAAGTCTCGGGTTGAGTCGAGTCGGGTTAACGGCGTATGAATCGTGGGTCGTGGCGGATATCGGTAAGGGTCGAAGGTTGCTTGGGTCGACCCACCTAAAGACCGCGGAACCTACGGAATGGTACGGTCAAGGATACGGGTCTTACAGCTCTCCCTTCCTAATAAAAATTTCGTCCTCGAAATTTACACAATCATCGCAACTAGGCATAACTCGTGAGGAATAAGAAACATAACGTCGCTATATAAAACCAGAGATAATATACAAAATACATCACATGATCAATCAACAAAGAGATGGGGATAACGCTCTCGAATCTCGGCCTCGCGCTCCCACGAAGCCTCCTCAACAGAATGGTGACCCCACTGAACTTTCACCAACGGAATGACCTTGGTCCGGAGGACCTGTTCCTTACGATCAAGGATACGAACTGGCTGCTCGATATAGGAAGCATCCTCACGGACCTCTAACGGCTGCCAATCAATAACAGGAACGATGTCTGACCCACACTTCCTCAACATGGAGACATGGAAAACGTTGTGGACGCCAGACAACTGAGGTGGCAAGGCAAGCCGATAGGCCACGGCGCCAACGCGCCCAGTGATCTCAAAAGGTCCTATGAATCTCGGGGCAAGCTTGCCCTTCGCTCCAAATCGAACTACACCCTTCATGGGCGAGACCTTGAGATACACATGGTCCCCTACATCAAACTCCAAGGGACGACGCCGACGATCAGCAAAACTCTTCTGCCGGCTCTGAGCTGTGCGCATCCTCTGCCTGATGATATCGATAGCCTCTGACGTCTCCTGCACAAGCTCGGGACCTAGGAGACGGCGCTCTCCAACCTCGGTCCAACAACTCGGTGATCTGCATGGTCTGCCATATAGTGCCTCAAAAGGAGCCATGCCGATGGTCGCCTGATAGCTGTTATTGTATGCGAACTCGCCCAATCGCAGGATGCTCATCCCAGCTACCCCGAAATCAATCGCGCAGCCCGAAGCATATCCTCAAGGATCCGGTTGACCCTCTCGGTCCGGCCATCGGTCATGGGATGGTACGCGGTGCATCGAGCCGCAAATCGCCCCATCGCTCTCCTGAAGCTCCCCAAACCGAGACGTAAACCTCGAATCTCGATCGAAACGATCGAGACTGGAACGCCATGCAGTCTCACAATCTCCTCGAGGAATAACCTCGCAAGCCGGTCCATAGACCAAGTCGCACGCATCGCGAGAAAATGTGCCGACTTCGTCAGACGATCCACAACAACCCAAATGGCGTCATGACCGCGCTGAGTCCTCGGCAAGCCCATAATGAAATCTGTCGACACGTGCTCCCACTTCCACATCGGGATACTCAACGTACCGCAAATAGACCGGGGGTCTCTGATGATCGGCCTTGACACGCTGGCACGTGTCACACTCGGCCACAAAACTAGCGATCTGGCGCTTCATCCCCGCCCAAAAATACTGTCGCCTCATGTCACGGTACATCTTCGTCGAGCCAGGATGGATAGAAAACCGCGATCGATGTGCCTCGGTCATAAGATCTCTGCGTAACTCAGGGATATCCGGGACACATAATCGGCCTCTGAAGCGAAGTCCACCATCTGTACCACCAATCCAACCGCCGACTCTCGATGCTACATCAGCCATATAACTCTGCAACAACTCATCAGCCTGCTGAGCCTCGATCACCCTTGCGACAAGAGAGGGTTGAATCGACAGGCTCGATAACTGCACCATAGAAGACTGCAGGCCGAACTCAAAATCATACTCTGCTACATCCTCGAGCATCCGCCACTCCTGAATCATTATATGCGCCACCAGGCCTCGTGGCTGACGGCTGAGGGCATCCGCCACCACGTTCGCCTTGCCCGGGTGGTACTGAAGATCGAAGTCATAGTCCTTCAGGAGCTCCATCCAGCGCCTCTGCCTCATATTCAACTCAGACTGCGAAAAGAGGTACTTCAAGCTCTTGTGGTCGGAGAAGAGCTCGAACCTGATCCCATAGAGATAGTGCCTCCATACCTTCAGTGCGAAGACAACTGCAGCCAGCTCCAAATCATGCGTGGGGTAGTTCAGCTCATGGATCTTGAGCTGGCGAGACGCAAAGACGACTGGTCTCCCGTACTGCATCAGGACAGCACCCAAACCAATATGCGAGGCATCAGTAAATACAATAAATCCGTCACTCCCCGAGGGAAGAGTGAGGACAGGAGCGGACGTCAGACGGTCCTTCAACTCCATAAATGCTCGCTCGCAGCGCGCTCCCAAATAAACTCTCCGCCCTTCCGAGTCAACCTGGTCACGGGGCAATACGGGAGAAGCCCTCAATGAAACGCCGGTAGTAGCCCGCTAAACCAAGGAAACTACGGATCTCGGACGCGGTCATGGGCTGGCCCCACTGACGCACTGCCTCAACCTTCGAGGGGTCCACTGCGACACCCTCCCTCGTCACCACGTGACCGAGGAACTTCACCTCCTCCTGCCAGAACTCGCACTTCACCAGCTTCGCATAAAGCTGGTGTGCGCGGAGGGTCTGCAACGTAACCTCCAGATGCTGCTCGTGCTCCTCATGGGTCCTCGAATAGATCAGAATGTCGTCGATGAAGACTACAACAAACTGATCAAGATAAGGGCGGAAGACCTCATTCATCAACTGCATGAAGACCGCGGGTGCATTGGTCAGTCCGAAGGACATGACCTGGAACTCAAAATGACCGTAGCGCGTCCTGAAAGCCGTCTTCGGAATGTCCTCCTCTCGACCCAAATCGATGATAACCGGAACGCAAGTCAATCTTCGAAAAGAACTGTGCACCCTGCAGCTGATCAAACAAATCATCAATCCTCGGGAGCGGGTACTTGTTCTTGATCGTGACCTTGTTGAGCTCGCGGTAATCTATGCAGAGCCTCAACGATCCATCCTTCTTCTTCACGAAAAGTACCGGCGCTCCCCACGGCGAACTGCTCGGACGGATAAAACCCAACTCACGCAACTCGTCCAACTGCTTTTGCAGTTCCCGCAACTCTAACGGTGCCATACGATACGGGGCCTTCGAGATAGGCGCGGTACCAGGCACGAGATCAATCTGAAACTCGGTGAGTCGGCGAGGTGGTAATCCCGGAATCTCCTGAAATACATCGGAAAAATCGCAAACAATCGGCATCTGATCAATACAAGGGGCAACAGGCTCCTCAATGGCGCAAGACATCAAGCAAGACAACGGCTCTCCTCGGGGCTCTGCAACGAACTGGAATTGTGGCAAGCCTGGTATATCGAATGTGACGGTCCTCGCGGAGCAGTCCAAGATGGCGTGGTACTCGGCAAGCCAATCCATGCCTAGGATAACATCGAACTCGGACATCGGCAACACATACAAGTCGGCGGGCAAGAAAATCTCTCCCACTAGTATGGGGCAAGACGAACAGAAGCGGCCTAATACTGTAGTCTTCCCTAAGGGCGTCGACACGGTCAACCCCTCTCGAGCAGACTCTGTCGGCAATCCAGTAGAATGACAGAATCCCTCGGATATAAACGAGTGCGAAGCCCCAGAATCAAATAGAACCCAAGCGATGCATGAAGAGACTAGGAGTATACCCTCAACAACTCCTCCAGATGACTGAGGATCCTGCTGGGCCGCGTAGAATCTAGCCTGAGCTGGCTGGGGAGGTGCCTGTCCCCTCTGAACGTGCTGCTGCTGCTGGGGTCGCTGAGGTGGTCGAAACTGCTGCCTCGCCGTGGGCCTCGAGGCCGGTGCCGCCGCCTTGAGGTGGTCTCTGTGGTGGAGGCTGCTGTCGCTGCTGCTGTGCGGGTCTCTGCTGCTGTGGTGGAGGCTGCTGCGGACCTCTCGGCTGCTGCTGCTGCTGTGGGGGCCTCTGCTGCTGCTGCTGAGGGCGGGGACACTCCCACAAACGGTGCCCCGTCGCACCGCACCCAAAACAGGTACCGGTGAACTGCCTCGGAGGTGGTGCTGGAGGTGCTGCTGGCGCTCGGAAGGCTGGGCGACCTGGCGCCCTCGCTGCGGCGGTCGACGCTGCTGCAAGTCACCAGAAGGAGCATGTCTCTTCCGGTCTCTCCCCTGACCGCGATCAGACTGAGAGCCAGCCCACTCAGCCTCATAAATCT
The DNA here is from genome assembly GCA_030180095.1 of Magnolia changhungtana. Classification (NCBI taxonomy): domain Eukaryota; kingdom Viridiplantae; phylum Streptophyta; class Magnoliopsida; order Magnoliales; family Magnoliaceae; genus Magnolia; species Magnolia changhungtana. Next base: position 8,318,977 of record JASAUF010000322.1, on the reverse strand, counting down.
GGGCCTTCCGTACCACTCCCTCAAATGTCGGGAGCTCATGCCCAATGACACGGCCTCGAAGACCGTAACGCAAACCGTCCTCAAATCGGCGGGCTTTCCGCCCCTCATCATCTACTAGATATGGTGCAAATCGAGACAGTGCTACGAAACGGGCTGCGTACTGGGCCACTGTCATATCGCCCTGCACCAAAGCCTCGAACTCCAATGCCCGCTGTCGTCGAATGTGATCGGGAAAGTACTGTCGGTCAAACCGATCCACAAAATCCTCCCATGTCCATATAAAATCAGCGCCTGCTGCTAGGGAGACTGACGCCCACCAGTGCTCAGCCTCACCATGGAGAAGAAACACGGCTAATCGGACTCGCCGCTCTGTCGCACATCCCATCGTCTCGAATATCTTCTCCACATCAGCGCGCCATCTCTCAGCTACCGCAGGGTCTGGCTCACCCTGAAAACGCGGGGGATCGAGTCGTCGGAACTCCCGAAGGAGGGCACTCGCCCGGTCCTGCTCGGCCTGCTCCGGTGAGACAACAGGGTGCCTACCCTGCCCCTGAAGTGCAGCTGTCACAGCCTGTAACATCTGCTGCAACTGGGAGGCACTCACGGATACGGTCGGGTCCGCACCGGTCTCTGGTGGAGGAGCAGCATACTCCTGGATGGGCAGTGAGGAATCTCTGGTGGTGGAATGGGCATCGTAGGTGGTAGTGCGGGAGTCTCAGGCGGTGATGCGGAAGTCTCAGGTGGTGGTGCGGGGGTCGATCGGGTCACTCTTGGGCGCACCATGTCCTACAAGTAGACCGAAGGCGCCTATCAACTTAGAAACTCTCGAAAGTACGAACGTTAAGGGTCGGTAATAAAGATTGTTAAGCTATCCGAACTAAGGACTTAATCATTCTAACTCATAGCAGACATGTAATGTTGTTCTTGGTTATTCCCGAGTTATGCTCTGATACCAACTTCTGTCACACCCCAAACTCGGAAACCGGGCTCACAAAATTCCCGATCGCCGAATCCGGCGCCGACAGCCTCCGTAGAACCCCATTCTCGGCTCCCAGCGCCCATACGCCAGGTTCCGATCCTGGGATGCTACAAGGAGGATTTTCAGCATCCGTTTAATTTGTAATAAGCATAACCAAAGGCATAACCCACAAACAACAACCAAAAACTCCATCACATTTCCACTATGATCAAAAACTTTACAAGTACAATGAGCATAAAGGGAAATACAATGAGAATGAACAAAAAGCTCCAAAGGTCTGCTCTGCGCTCAGCCTCGCCCACACAAGCCTCCGTCACCTACACCGCACGCACGGTGTGCATAAGCATAAATTTATAGAAAGCTTAGAGGGTGGTGAAAGTGTGTGCGCAAGGTAGTAATGCAGTTATGAAGTATCAGAGTAATGCGGAACATGCTGACGAGTCCATGAATACCACTAGTCGTACCAAGGCTATGCGATGCAAGGCATGAATAATGTCGGCCATACCAAGGCAATGCAATGCGAAATGCAACTGAAGCATACAAATCCTCATCTAAGTCCACATATCAAGACACTCAAAATCGGGATATCACCGGGTCTAGTACACTCTAAACATTTGCGCCCATCGCGCGCAATAAGGTAAGTGGAAGAGACCTCACTACCCGCCCGCCAATATCGGACGCGGCTCGTCGATAATGACCCATTCCTCGAGCCGGTCAAACTCACCTAGCATTGCCCCCTCCTCTCGGGCGGGTAAGGCCGTGCCCCTTCCAACCGACCACACGACACGTGGAAAGCGCAGCCTCTCCGGTAATCGGCCATCGGCGCTCGTGCACCCACTCGGCCTAGACGTTGGAGCAACCTCTTGGTACCATAAGGGTTTAGGGACTTTCACCCGTGGATATCTATAAGACCCCATGTAGAACAAGATTTCCAGATCCAATCCCGCCAACCACGATATGACTGTGGCTACGGCCCGATGTCGCTAGGGCGTACAAGAACCATATCACACAATGCGAATGCATGAATCACACTCTCCACCATGCAAAGCAATCCCGTGCGTCTCGTGCACTCATGTGGGGCAACACCGCCTAACCGGGGGCCCTTAAACACTGCTCCCAGAAGGCATATGCTATGATCACTCACTTCTCATACCAAGCATACATATGATGCGTATGATCATGAATCATGGGACTATACTAAACATGTTATATGGAACAGATGTTGTTCATAAGGAGATGGGCCTAGACGGCCTACAAGTATGGGCCTAACAATGGGCCCTAGGGAGAGTCATAATGCGGACATTTAACCAACACTATACTGCAATGTGGACGTCAAACCAACATTGCTCCCAAGGCATTGCCCGTCGTAAACATAATTACATAAACCATGTTGGGATCACACATTGCAATGGACCGTAGGTACATCTCATTGGGCCTTAAATACATCGAATGGGCCGTATCACATGGGCCTTACATTTACCAAATGGGCCGCATTAATGGGCCTCGCTAATGGGCCTTATGTACATTGCAATGGGCTATAACCCATGGGCTTTAGAATGCATCGAATAAGCCTAGTCTCATGGGCCTTATAAATATCAAAGTGGGCCTCAACCACGGGCTACAAATACATCGAATGTGGGCCTCAACAATGGGCCATAAACAGGACATAATGGGCCTGATCACTTGGGCCTTACATCCACATCAAAGTGGGCCCCAATGATCTACCACAAATACGTTAAGATGGACCTCAAAACATGCCAAGGTGGGATCCACTTGGACTATGGATCCGGCTCATTTTAGCTCATGTCATAGAAATGAGCTTGCAAAATAGATAGACAGCTTGCACGCAACACAAGCATCATGGTGGGTCCCATGAAGGCACACCATCAAGTATATTTATTTTACATAATGTAATATATAAATATACATAATATATATATACAATATATATATATATATATATATACACACACACAGAGACACACCTGCACACACCACACGCATGCACACGCACGCACCCAGTGTCGCACACGCATGCACACACGCACGCAACTACGCACCTACACACGCACACCCACCGTCCCTGGACGGTGGGGAAATAATAAATACATAACAGTGGGCTCCACCGTCCAGCGGACGGTGGAGGCAAATACATGCATCATATGGACTCCACGTGGGGCCCACCGTAATGTCTACATGCCATCCGACCCGTTGACAAGGTCATACAGATCACAGTGAAAGGAAAACACAGATTTCATCTTGATTCAAAACTTCTGTGGCCCACAGGAGGACCCCAATGGCAGATGTTCGATCTCACTGTTTTCTTCAGTGTGGGCCACCTGAGCGTTGGATGCAGCTCATTTTTGGAGGAGTCTCACCTTAAGAGGTGGCCTACCCAATGAACGGTTTGGATGGCCAATAAGCATCATGGTGGGGCCCACGGCTGGAGCCGTGGGTGGCTGCCAGCCCGCCCGTCCGCCATCGCCAGCAGTGCAGCCGCGCGCCCTTCTCCCTCTGCTGTGTCAAGAATAGCCAATACTACCGCACCTCTTATTTTTATTTTTTTTTTTTAATTTTTTTTTTTTTAAAAACCATTTTTCCCAGCTTTTCCTCGTGTGGGTCCTGCAGTAAGTGAATCCACCCCACCCAATAGCCACCATGGCTCAATACTAGCCAAACAAGCCCAATATTGGGCATTTTACGGTGTATAGAAAATCAGGGAGCATTCCAATGGTAACCATGCTGTTTGCCGTGCCATGGCCCACCAGAAAGTCAGTTCGGTCTCATTTTTCGGCTCAAAGCCTAAAACGATGTGGAGAATAGAATGGACGGTGTGGATTAAATCTATACAATAAGGTGGGGACTATATGAACACCCACCCAAGTTTGTAATGAAACTAATATATATTTTTTTTTTTGTGTGACGTCCAGGTCCAGGGACTCGACGGTTTGGGTATAACACGTAAACAAGGTGGGTCCGGCTTAGGTGGGCCATCAACACATGTGTAAAGTGGGCCCCGTTTGTAGATTTGTTAGATATAATACATGCCTCAAGGTAGGGTCTATCCAAGTGGGCCACACCATTTTGGATGGGTGGACAAGGTGGGTGATCTCATGCTCCAAGGCGGGCCACAAACTATCATACACAAGAGAGAGAGAGAGAGCGAGAGAGAGAGAGACATCGGCAATATCGGAGGGACCCCGCCACTATGAGTCCCTCTTGCATTCAACATACATCAAGGTGGGTCCCGCTACACATGGGCCCATTAAATCCAAAATCCAACGGTGGAGATTCCTTCTCCAATAAAATAGACGGTCTAGATGACCCTTATCAACTAGAAAGTAAACATCATGATGGGGTCCATGGAGATTGGCCCCATCATGGAATGATCATGATGATCAAAGTGGGCCATCGGCCACATTTTAGAGTCCCAAGTGAGATCCAAACCATTGATCGGTTGGCCTCACTTGGCCCATCTTAAAAGAAATGAAAACTACTCTATTAAAGCACCCACCACTTGATCTTCTTGTTCCTATGGGCTCCTTAGCTCCTTGGCTTCGATTTCAATGGAGGAGATGAGGAATGGATGGTGAAGATGGAAGATGAAGGAGTAGGAAAGGTGGGCCACACTTGTTGCTTGGGAGAGTTGGAGAGGCTTGGACGTGTGAAGCTCTCTTGCTTGGGAAAGTGTCTTGAAAATGAAGGAGAGAGAGGGTTGTAAAGAGAGAGAGATGGGTGATGTTTGATGGAGTGATGGATGTGGTGTAAGAGGCTCTTTTTGACTTTTGGGGTAAAAGGTGTAAGAGAGGTATGGGTTGTAAGAATCTTTTTGACTTTGGGGCTTGCTTGGGAAAGGTGAAAAGTTGATGTGTACTTGACATGATGGGATTGATTGATGGGTGATTGATGTGACATCTCGTTGAGATTCTCTTGGGTTTCGCAACGTGCGGCGTTTTCCTCGCACTGAACGTTGGCCCACATCTCCTGGCCAGAGTATCGCCTCGGCGCGCGAGTCGCGGCATCGGAACCGCGGCGACGGTGCGGTCGCAATGGTACAAGTCTCGGGTTGAGTCGAGTCGGGTTAACGGCGTATGAATCAGGGTCGTGGCAGATATCGGTAAGGGTCGAAGGTTGCCGGAATTCGACCGGAAAGACCGCGGGAACCTACGGAATGGTACGGTCAAGGATACGGGTCTTACAACAAAGTCCGTCAAAAGTGGCTAATAAACTTTGTGTGACGATAAGAAGTAATGGTCTTGGGGACCCCATGTAGCCATATGACCTCCTTAAAGAATAAATTCACCACTTGTATTACATCCAGGGTCTTCTTGCATGGGATAAAGTGTGCCATCTTGGAGAAATGATCTACCATTACGAATAACGAATCCATGCCGCATTGTGTTCATGGGAGACTAAGTATGAAGTTCGTAGATAAATCCTCCTAAGGACCATCAGGCATAAGTAATAGGGTGTAGAGACTCGTATTATGAGATTGCCCCTTGGAGGTCTGACAAACATAATAACATTGTATCGCTTTTTCCACATCACGTGCCAATTGCGACCAGTAATACCGCTCTTCCACAAGAGCTCGCATCTTGTCTCACCCAATGTGTCCACCGAGGCCACCTCCATGTAGCTCCTGAATAATCTGCTCTCTCAAAGAACTTTGGGGGATGCACAATTATCTTTTGAAGAGGAAACCGTCATCTATATGAAGGTCACTGGGGTGACCTTCTTGGCATTTCACCCAAGAATCTTTGAAGTTCTCATCCTCGCCATACAACTCCTTGAGACATTTGAAGTCGACCACCTCGTTGCTCATCGTAACAAGTAGTGATGCACGATGGCTAAGTGCATCAGCACCTTGTTCTACTGCCTTGATTTGTGCTTCAAAATGAATGTGAATTCCTATAAAAATGCAACTCATCTAGCAGGCACACGATTCACGTTAATCTGACTATTAATAAATTTTAATGCTTGGTGGTCAGTGTACAAAACAAACTCTCTTTGAATCAGATAATGCTGCCAATGTTGTAGTACCTGAACAACTGTGTATAACTCAAGCTTATACGTTGACCACTTCTTTCGGGCTTCGCTGAGCTTCTCGCTATAGAAGGTTACCCGCCCTGCCTTCATGTGATAATACTCCTCCAATTTCGATGTATGAAGTGTCACACTCTACTTCAAAAAACTTGTTGAAATTAGGAAGCACCAAGACCGGTGTTGTGGACAAATAGTGGTTGATCTCATGAAAGCTCTTGTCAGCTTCCTCAGTTCACTGAAACGGTCTTTTTTTCATGTAATTTGTAATACGCATGATTATTGTGCTAAAATTTTGCAAGAATCGACGATAGAAGGCCGCCAACCCATAAAAACTCCTCACCTCATGAATGTTTATCGGGATCAGCCATTCCCTAATGGCTCGCATCTTTTCATCGTCAACACGGATGCCCGTGGACGTTATAACAAATCCTAGGAACAATAGGCTTTTCGGTAAAAAACTACCCTTCTCCAAGTTGATGTATAACTTGTTAATCTGTAGGACTCGCAACACCTGCCTGAGGTATTTCTTGTGATCCGTCTCATCCTGGCTATATATCAGTATGTCATCAAAATATACTACCACAAATCGGCCAGTAAACATTTTTAGAACTTTATTCATCAAACGCATAAAAGTACTTGGTGCGTTCGATAGGCCGAAGGGCATGACTAGCCACTCATACAACTATACTTTGGTCTTGAATGTCGTTTCTACTTATCACCGGGTCAGATACGAATCTGATGGTATCCGCTCCTTAGGTCTAGTTTAGAGAACACCTTGGCCCCTTCTAACATATCGAGCATATCATTTAACCATGGTATTGGAAACTGATATATGATGGTAATTTTGTTGATTGCCCGGCCGTTAACACACATGCGCTAACTTTTATCTTTTTTTTGTGTGTTAATAATGCTGGTACAACACATGGGCTCATGCTCTCTCTCAAGAGACCCTTACGGATCAATTTTTTCCAGTCGAATTTCGACAACCCTTAACCTGTATCCAACATTTGCATGCAATCCTAAGCTGAATCCTGCATACTGAAGTCGGTTAGACCCGAAACTTGTACCCTAGTGACCACACCGTTGCCGCAGTTCCAACACCGTGACTCTCGCACCGATCCGATACTCGGGCCAGGAGATGTGGGCTCGCGTTCATTCCGAAGAAACGCTACGCGTTGCAAATTTTGAGAGAATTTCTACAATATGTCACATCAAATCTAGTCAAGTACACCACCCATACCCCATGCCACCTCACCCTATCCCAAGTACAAATGCCCATTCCCTCTTTTCCACAAGTCAACTCTCTCTCTCTCTCTCTCTCTCTCTCTCTCTCTCTCTCTCTCCCCCTACCCATTCCTCTTTTACACAATTTTCAACAAAACCCATACCTTCCCATCCCCATTCCTTATAACACTCATCCCAACATTCCTTATCAATCAATCATTCCTCTCTCTCTCTCTCTCTCTCTCTCATTCTGTAACAATTCTCTAACTCCCAAGAGCAAACACCCAACGTCCAAGCTCTCTCCCAAATCCAAGAGTGTGGCCATTTTCCTATCCTCTCATCTCCCTTCTCAACCATTCATCCTTCATCAACCTCCATTAAAATTGAAGGCATGGAGCATACGAGTTCAAGGAGCTAAGGAAGAAGGCCGATAGGTGGGTGATCCACCGTTGATTTCAATTTCTAAGGGCCCACTCATTGTGGGACCCACTTGATGTATGCATTGTATTTGGGAGGGCCCAATAGTGGCGGGGTCCCTCCCCTTCGTATCCCTCTCTCTCACTCTTACTTCCTCTTAATGGTGTGGACCCCACCAATATGTGATTTATCTACTCCGTCCATTAGCATCAGACGGGGTGGCCCACCTTATTACAGGTGATGATCCACACCGTTCACTGTTGGGACGGTGGAGATCCCACACACTGGTTGGATTTTTTATAATATAATATAATATATATATTATGATATATATATATATATATATATTAATACATATCTGGGTGGGCCACACCACGTGGACCCACCTTGAAGATTACAATGTCCACACCATCCAGATCCCTGGATGGTGGGACCCTTGACACCGCCCAGTGTCTAGATGGCTGGATGTTGGACTCCCCTTTAAAAAAAATATATATATATATTAAATAATAATATATAAATAATATAATATATAATATTATATAATATAATATATTATAATATAAATATATATGGTGGGCCACACCACGTGGACCCACCCCGTTGCATCCAGATCGCCCATCCAGCATCCAGACTCTCTGGACGCTAGACCAAACTTGCTGTATATAATATATAATATATCTAATACAATATATATATATATATTATAATAGCTATGGTGGGCCCCACGTCGGGACCCACCTATTTTGATATATATATATATTAATATAGTATATGGTGGGTCCCATGTGGGGACCCACCTGTTTTGAGATATATATAATATATTATATACATTATAATATAAATGTTATGTTGGGCCCCACGTGGGGACCCACTCGTTTTGAGAAATGATGGCCATTATGTGGACCCATTTTGCTCCGTCCATCCAATTTCGTGAGGACCACCGTGATGTATGGATCTTAGCCGCACCACCAGATGGCTGGACGGTGGGTCCTACCCACTGATGTATGTGTTACATCTAGACCGTCCATCCATTTGGCAGCTCGTCTAAGGCTTGAGATAATAATAATAATAATAATAATAATAATAATAATAATAATAATAATAATAATAATAATAATAATAAGACAGATCTTGTATCAAGTGGACCACACTGCCAAAACAGTGGGATTGAATGTCTACTATTGAAACCCTTTGGGTTCCAGAAGTTTTGGACCAATGTGATATTTGTTTCCTCTCACCTCAGGTCCTTGTGACCTTATGATCGGACTGAATGGAAAATGAACGCTATGACGGGCCCATTGAGGTTTTAACTGTGGAGAATCATTGTCTCCACCATTATTGTGGTATGGTCCAGATGATCTTTTGATCTGATTCATTGTTTGGATAATGCTCTAAGATGATCTCTATAGATGGATGAATGGTGCGGCCCAAGTAATGCAGCCTAATATGACGTATTCGGGCCCATGAGTTGAGGCCCATTGTGATGTATTTGGAGCCCATGGGTAGAGGCCCATAGTGATGTGTATTCGGCCCATTTGACTTGACCCATATGATTCGGCCCATTTGATTGGCCCAATCGATTTAACCCATTTGTATTGGCCCATTTGATTGGCTCGATCGATTTGGATCATTTGTACCGGCCCATTTGATTTAGCCCATTTGATCGGTCCAATCGATTTGGCCCATGATGATGTATATTAGGCCCTTGTATGAGGCCGTGCGCCCATTATATGTTTGGCTCTATATGGGCCACTCCTTGGGAGCAATGTTGGTTAAATGGCCACATTGATGGACAATAGTGGTTTAATGTCCACATTGTGACATTCCCTTAGGCCTGGTTAGGCCCATTCTCATCATTCTCTAGTGGGTTAACCCACACGAATGGGCCCCATTGATATTGCTTGGTCCATCATCGGTTGTCCATCTATGGACCTCACCTTGTGTTCAAGATCGATTACTGATTCTAATTGTCGAGGTCGATTGTATAGGCCGATTCCGATTATCGAGGCCGATTGTATAGGCCGATTCCGATTGTCGAGGCCGATTGTAGAGGCCGATTCCGATTGTAGAGGCTGAGTATTGAGGCCGATTCTGATTGTCGAGGTCGATTGTATAGATCGATACTGATTTTCAAGGCCGATTGTATAGGCCGATTCTGATTGTCGAGACTAAGTATCGAAGCCGATTATATAGGTCGATTTTGATTGTCAAGGCCGAGTATTAAGGCTAATTCCGATTGTATAGGCCGATTCCGATTGTCAAGGCCGATTCCAATTGTTGAGGCCGATTGTATAGGCCAATTCCGATTGTCGAGGACCGATATCGAGGCAGATTATCGAGGCCCAATGTGATGCATATGTGGGCCATATTTGAGGTCCATTGTGATGTGCATTCAGTCCGTGTTTGAGGCCCAATGTGATGTATATGCGGCCATATTTGAGGCCCGTTGTGATGTGTATTAATCCCGTGTTTAAGGTCCAATGTGATGTATATGAGGCCTATGTGATGAGGCCCATTGTGATGCATTTGAGGGCCAGGCAATTGAGCTCATTGTGATGTATGTTAGGCCCATTTGAAAGGCCCATCGTGATGTGTATTAAGCTCTTGAGTGAGGCCCATGGTGTTGTATATTTGGCCCTTGTGTGAGGCCATAAGTCCACTATATGTTAGGCTCTATGTGGGCCATTCCTTAGGGGCAATGTTGGTTAAATGTCCATATTGTCGAGGTCGATTGTCGATGCCGGTTATGAATACTGATTATGAGTATGTGACAGCATAACATCATGATATATGCCCATACGCATCATCTACATGTTTGTTATGAGATGTGGTTGACCATTGCATATGTCATTGGGCAGGTTGTTATGAGCCTCCTTGATAGGCGGAGGTTATCTCACATGAGTGCATGGTATGTGCAGGATTGATGCATGACTGGATTGTATGACTCATGCATCTTGCATTGTGAGTTGTGATTACTGTACGCCCTAGCAACATCAGGGCTATAGCCTCTACAGGCATATCGTGGATGGCTAGATGGGACACTAAAAATTTGATATTAGCATCGGGCTACCATAAATGGCCTTGGGTGAAAATTCCTAAATCTCCGAGGCCAAAAGATGCCTAAACGTCGAGACCGAGTGGATACATGAGTGCCTGAGTGCCGAATACTAAGAGGTCGCGTCTCCCACTGTGTCGTGGTCGGTTAGGAGGGAGTGTGGCCTTACCCACCCGAGAGTAGGGGGCATAGCTAGGCTTAGTTTGACTAGCTTATGAATGGGTCCGCTATCGACTTGTCGGGTAGATATTGACTGACTACTGGCCAGGCGGATAGTGAGGTTTCTTCTACTTGTATGGTCGCGCGTCAGTGGGCGACGATTTACATGTAGAGTGTACTAGACCCCGGTGATGATCCTAGAGATGAACAGTATTGATATGTGGACTTATTGAGTAGAAATTGCATACTCATTCATTCATTCATTCACTATCCACTCGGGCTGGTGGTGTCAATTATTTGTTACGTGTGCCTTTGCAATGGCCAGGATTTCAGTTAGGGCGCGCGACTAACCTGAGATCAGGAGTTTACCACATTGAGTCTGACTATCCAAATTTAGGTATGGGACTGGTTTGGATAAAAGTCCCTTGTGGTGGACCCCGTAGCCTACGATACTACATACTATCATCCCTACTTCACACTCCAGTTTGGTCATTTTATTCGCATCGCATATTGCATTACATCTGCAAACATATGACATTTTGGGTTGTTATGTTTCTGCACTTATATGGCCTAAACAGACTCAGTAGGATTTACATTTTACATTGTATCCTCGACATCTAATATTTGGCTCTTTATGACTCCTCATTTACATAGCTGATCTGTATTGCGTACTATGATATTGTATGGTTTATAGACTTGTCAGTATTTTCGGTTACTCTGATTACTCTGATATTACTTACTTGGCACTTACCTTGTACACACACTTTCACCACCAACTAAGCCTTCTATGAGCTTACGTACGATAGATGCGTGCAGGTGGTGTTAGGTTGTAACAGCGTTGTGCTTGGAGTATGAAGCGGACCTCTGGAGCTTTAATTTTTGATATATGTATTTCCCTTTCAGCATTGTATTCAAATGATTATATTAGTGGATATGTGATGATGATTGTGCCTTTGTGATTTAGGTAAACTCGTGGTTATGCTTCTTATGAGAAAAATGTATGTTGAAAAATCCTCCTTATAGGATCCCAGGATCGGAATCTGGCGTATAGACGATGGGAGCCGAGAATGGGGTACTATGGAGGTTGTCGACACTAGATTTGGTGATTGGGATTCCTGTGAGTCCGATCTTCAGGTTTGGGGCATGACATTGCCCCTAAAGTATCTCACACTCCTTCCGACTCATCCGATAATGAGGGCGGTTGGGCAAGCTAGGCTTAGGGACGAAGTTTATGTGATGTTGGATGTCCCTCATGGGGGACAATCCATCAGGTAAATCTTTAGGCCAGATTTCTTTAAATTCGTTTAACAATAATCTTAAACTTGAAGGAATGTTTGAGGGTTCCGATTCCTCACCCTTCACTACTACGGCGTATACTTCGCCAATTTTCTTGGATTCCTCCATGAAATCCCGAATGGTCAAGAGGGAACTCCCCTCCACTTTAGAGGCTTCAGGTGATTCTTTGATGTCATTGGGGCAATGATTATTTTTTTACTTTCTTTGACGAATATGTAGACATTGTCTCGTCCTCGATGGGTCACATCATGCTTCCATGTCGACCACGTCACAAAGTATTTGATCCTTATAATTTTTGCCAATTAAAATTGAAATAGTGCATTGTTCAGTTACGTTGGTCTCGTTCACCTTTTTTATACATCCAATTGAGTATGAGGAAGGAAGTTTTGTCGTTGGTAGCTGCAACTTGTCCACCATCACTCTTGAGATAATGTTCTCACTACTACCATTGTCTATGATCACATCACAGACCTTTTCGTTGATAGTACACCGCGTACGAAATATATTGTGTCATTGTGGATGTACTTCCTTCCATGGGGTATATAGTAATCGCCTCACGACTAGAGATTCGTCACAATCCTCGTCCGCCAATTCATCACCATCTATTATTTCCTCAGTGGCTTATTCATGTTCATTAAAGCCAAGGTCTTCTTCTGCGGCCTCACATTAAGTGCCCCCTTCGTTTATGGTTAAGTGTGCCACAGGACATTGAGGAGAGGTGTTTGATAAGCGGCTCGGTTGGCTACAACGGTAACAATTGCTCGACCTTAACCGAATGTAAGGATTGAGAATTCTACTCGTGCCCGCATTATGGGTGTTATATGTTGAGGCCTAGATGAGCCCCTCCCCTTATCACGGTTTACGGTTGTAGGAGGTTGAGGAGATTCTCCTACTAGTTCTTTTCCTCGTGCCAGCATTGGATCCTGTGCGGGACTCATTATGGGGGGTCAAGTTGAAGTATAAGACCGATTCAAAACTCTTGCAAGCTGCGTTTCTGCCCTACCTGCCTACTGAATCGCTTTATCCACGATCCCGATTGGGTGCATCTGAACTCAATATTGAATTGTCGATCATAACCCTCATATAAATCGTGCCACCTTTTGAGACTCAGATTCTGATAGATCGTTTCGTGTTGCTGTGAATGTTGGAAATCGGCGCCCACGCTCTTCCTTGGTTTTCTCGAGTGGGAAGATGTTTTGTTCTTGAAAATTGGTTCATTTGTAGGGGGTAATCCGATTGATGTGTATTTGGAGTCGCCACTAGCCACTTAATCCAGAATCCTGCAGTCGGCTAGAACCTACAGAATTTGTAAAGCTAGGGAATTGAAGACCCACTTTGCTTTAGGTTGACTCCTAGTCTACGATCCGGGATTCCAAGTAAGGGACCTCAGTTACAAAGAGGGAAGGTGTTAGGCACCTTCTCTGCCTATACGAATGTATAGTCTTTACTTTGTGTGGTAAACAAATCTCAAGGGATGATGTGATCGAGTTGGACTAGGCAAACTCAGATTTCTGATGTAGCAAGATCCGGAATCCCGGCGAGCCACAAAGCATACGTCTAAGGAATGTCTAGAAAAGTAGATGTGATGATGCTATTGTTTTGATGTTAATATAATAACAAAGAGGGACTAGGCTATCATGGATTTCTGATGTGATAAGATCCGAAGGTTCGACAAATCATAGAGCATACATTCAATAATAATCTAGAAGAGCAAGGGGGTTGAGAAGGGAAGTAATGATATGATGAATGCTTTATAGAGTGACTTGATCTTTGGCTTGCACTTGAGACGGCTAGAACATGGGATGCACCATGTTTAATCCGGGTTAGATTATAGGGTCGAGATGGCTTGAAGGAAGCTAAGAGTGACTAAAAAAATCTAATCTTTGAGGCTTGGAACTCCTTCTCACCCTCACTCTCTTCCTTTCTCTCTCCCTCTCACTTGAGAATTTTTAGGAATGGGATAGTTATTGTTGTTGGAAATGTGAAGAGGAGAGAGCTATTTATAGCCTTTTGGGATGACATTATGGTGATTGCTGGGTTTGTGAAGGGCGAAAGCTGACATGACAGCTTGGTATTGGTTGAGGAGAGAGAATGCCATGTGGCATGCTCTTATGAGCTCTTGGGGTAGGTAAAATGGTAAATAGGGTGAACTAAAAGGGTAATTCCATATGAAAGTTGATTTTGGAACGGGCGACAGTTGCATGTCCAGAGGGGACACCTGTTGGATAATGGGCGACAGTCGGATTGCCGCCGACGGTAGTCTAACTACCGCCCGGGCTACGTTTGGTTTGGGCTTTGGTCAATGGGCTTGCTTCGGTGCTCTGGCTCAGCCTAAAGTCTTCTTTATGGATTTTGGATCAAAATGGTTGGATCTACTTTAGGGTTTGTACTGATTTGCACATACACTCTGGCTCGGGTGATGGTTTAGGGTTTGGATTAAGGTTTAAGCTAGGGTTAGGCTGGGTTTAGGGTTTAGGCTGAGGTTATGGCTCGGGTTGGGACTAGGGTATGGTTTAGGATGTGATTAGGTTTTTAGGCTGAGATTAAGGTTTGGTTTAGGATATGATCAGGGTTTCCGGATTGTTCTAGTTCTCTCGAGATGCTAGCATGGGTGGGGTGTCTACAGTTGTCAACCGCTGAAATTATTCAGTGTAATCTGTGATGGTTCGATTTCCTTGTCGGTAATTCTGGTATCACTGGAATAATATCTACTCATAATCACTGAGGAGAAATCGTGATCGAAGAAGACATCTCATCCGTGTCCATGATGAGATGGGCGCCTTGTTCTAGCAGGCTCGTCAGAGTTGTAATTGCTGCCACTATGGAGAAACACCAGATTTTAATTTAAACGCTACCAATTTTATATTTTTATGATCTGACATGTCCATATAATCAAAATATCTCTCTACTTCGGCTAGCTAATTGTGGAAATCTTCTATGTTTAATAAACCATTAAAACTAGGAAGTTCAGCATTACCTCGAGAGTCTCTTTCAGCATGATCTATATGATTACCTCTATAGATTGGTCGTCGGGCAAAACCTTCATTAATGTCCTCGTCGCTAGAACTTGAATCATCTAGTGTAGCCCTACGGTTTACCACTGGTAGTGCTCTACGAAAATCAGGGTTGTGTCGTACAGCAACCACGAGTGGTGGAGCAACCATAGGCGACGGAGCACCGTTTAGGGCTCGGCGCGGAAGTAGTGCATCCATAAGACGGTCAAGGGTTGCCTATAGCCCTTGCATGGTCAACTGATTCTCCCGGTGGAAAGCTTCTATTCTTTCCGCAAGATCACTGTCCACACAATTTTGGCTCATACTTTTGTTGTTTGCCATCGGCCCGAGGGAAATCCTTACTTTGATACCAATTGACGCAGGGATGAACGTAATGAGGTCGAGCACTGTCTTCCTCAAGGATAACTACTCTGAATCCACGGAGCTTCTCTGGACTCCTCATAGAGACTTCTCGAATCCACAAGAAAATAAAGCAAGAAAATAGAAATAAATTTTAATAAATTCAAAATTTGATTGATTAATTAAATAAATGAGTTCATAACCCTTTAAATAGGGATACCAAGTAATATGAGAGAAATTAGAAGCAAACTATAACTAAAACTCCTAGAATTCACAACTTACTATAAATAGTAAACTTACTATTTATAGACGGTCGTGATGTCTACTAGTGCACAAGGTTTTCAGTAAAAAATAGTAAGTATTCTATTTGGCTTCACCAAGCTATTCTCTTAATTATTCTAAGCACTTTTCATGTTGGACACAACTCCTAAAGCCCAACGGATGAAGAATTATAATCAAACTAAAACTTACTATTTATAGTAAAAATGGAATTAAAATAGAGAAACGACTGTCGATCTGAGGGTATTTCGCAAATCTGGCTTGTGCTATCTGGCATAACAGGGTTGATTAGCTAAAGTAGCTCGTTCTACCTCAAAATCATATATTTTACGCCTGATAACTCATTTCGGATTGTGAGATATGCTCGATCTAAGGTCCGACGGTCCGGATCCCTTCTGTCGTCGACCAGGACTTTTCTTATCCATCTTGGCCATGAAACTGTCCGCGACTTGCTCTACATCATAAGTATTTTGAATTTGAAGCATATGGGGGATTGTTGTATTGTAAATGATTTTCTAAAATAAAAAAATATTTCAATTTAGAAAATTTCCTCCTGATTCTTCTTTTTAAAATTATTATTTTTTTCTTTTTATGGCTCGCTTTTCCCACATTAAAAAATGACCAAGAAAAACATCTGGTTTATAAGAGGGGACTTTTGCATGGGGCTTGAGTCCCCTCTCATGGGGCAAGTGAATTTGGCCTGATGGGGCATGCTGATAGTTCAAACCTATGTCATTTTTTTAAACAAACCTTTCTATAATTGTGCAACCCAATATATTTGAAAACCAGCAAAAGGACCAAGCACAATTAGAACTTCCAATCTAAATTGGGAACCAAGAAAATGATGGAACTGAACCTACAATCATGAACCCTGTATCCTCAAGCTCCTTTCATCAATCAAACTCTCCCTTGTCAGGTACATCTCGTTTTCCCATTCATATTTCTCATCTCCCTGTTGCCACACAAAAGGAAAAGAAAAAGAGAAAAAAAGAGTCGTATTTTTTTTTTTTAAAATCATCTACGTGCTTTTCAAAGCTATGTCATTGACCACACACATGTGCACGCGCCGAGCGGAGTCGGGTCGGGGCGTGGCTGTCGACGTGTGTGTGCACGCCGTGCTGGGCCAAGCTAGGTTCGGGTCTAGGTTTATGTGAGGACTAAGAGTATACTCGCATTAATGGTTTTATTTTGAGCTCCGCGAATATACTCACACCTATTGATTTTGTATGAATTTTAAACCAGAGATGCGTCTGTTCGGACGGTTGCATTTGTTGCGTTCAAGCCCAACGGACCTAACCCGTTTGAAACGGTGCTTTAAGCACCTAATTGTGGTCTATAAATAGACCTACTCTTTTTCGATTTTATTTATTAAAAAAATGATTTCTCTCTTGTTTTGTTGAAATAAATCTCTGGTTTGGTATTTTGCAAATGAGATCACTTCTGAGTCAACTCACTTTGGTTTAAGTTATGAACGCTCATTGAAACCCGTGTACAACGAGTGCACCATTGGAAGTGGGTCATAGTTGTTGTATCATGGAGGCCAATCGTCCAAGAATCCTATTACACTTGGAACACGGTCTAAGAAAGACAAATTTAGTTTCAAGCCGAGTGACCCTTTTATGCTTCAATTCAAACAAGCAAGTCATTTTTTCTTTGCTATTTTTTTCTTTTTTTAAAAATGCACTGTTCTCAACACATTATTTCCAACACTTTATTATTATTTCACAAATTCTTAATCTCCGGCACATTATTTCCAACACTTTATTATTATTTCACCGATTCTTAATCTCCGGCACATTATTTCCAACACTTCATTATTATTTCACCGATTCTTTATCTCAAAGCACGTAGGTTGTAGCCTTATCTACATGCATGAATACGAACATTTCCACATGTGAAAGCACTCCTTGGTTTATAAGGCTAGGGAGCAAAGCACGCATCCTATACGCGCTCTATCCTTTGCACTCAACCACGCATGTGAACATGCCACAGTTCCTAAGCAAGGTCTGCAACCTCTGCGGCGGATGCACGTTCGGTGGCATGGATATGATGAAAGTTTTAGCACAGGGGAATCTAGACAGTCCAAAGCACGGGGCTGATTTTGGATCCAACGCAGCTCGAGAGTAAAGGGGACTGGACTGTTCTTATCCATCTGATTTCACTAATTGAATTTAAACCGTTGAGAATAACATTCTTATCCACAAATTTAGATTCACTGTTTTGGACGGTTAGCATCATCCAATCAGTGACATTATGGTATGATCCTCCATCAACAACGCGCCCCACGATTTGGACGATTCAGATTTCCAAGCATGTATGCTATGCTACGGTGGATGAGTCACTACCATTTGTAAAATTGTCAGGTTAGTTTCACGAGAAAAGGATTTTGAGTGGGGCCTACAAGCACCTTTACACTGGATCCAAGGGTCCACCGAAGCCGCGCCCCCACTCAAAGGGGAGCAGATTAGGTGTTACCCGGGTAATACCTTAGTGGGTGTTAGCCTTACAGTGTGGGGCCCACCTTGATGAATATGTTATGTATCCATGCCGGAGATCTAAATCTCAGGTGGACCACACCATTAGAAATAGTGGTAAATGATCATTAAAAACTTTTCGTGGGCAACAAAAGCTTTGGATCAAGTTAATCTTTGTATTTTTCTCTTCATCGAAGTCTGCTTGACATTATCAATAGGTTGGATGACAAATAAATATTGTGGTGGGCCTAAGGAAGTTTTCAATGCTGGGCGTTCAATAACCACCGCTTCTTGTGGTACGGTGCATCTGATATTTGGATTCTCTTAATTTTTGAGACCACATCCTAAAATTGTCTGGAAAAACCAAGGGCTGTTTGGATTCGCGTATTGTGTTGTATTCAGGTACTGTTCATGTATACATTGAACGGTTTTCAGAATACATCCAAATCAATCAGATATTGATCAATGATCGGATAGGAGGTATTGTTTGGCATAGTATACAATACTCTATACAGATCAATGTTTGGATATGACGTATTATGTTTGCGTATTGTACAAAGGAAGTAAAGCGAGTGATGGTGGAGACTTAGAAATCCGAGTTGTAACAGTTCAAAGGCCAGTCTCAGCTGCCGAAATTTGTAGCCCCGAAACGTTACGACCTCAAGCTTAGACCCGATCTCTCCGCCTGCAAATTTGTCGACACTGTCGATATAAATGTCGACGTCACTGTTGAGACCAGATTCATCATCCTCAATGCTGCCGATCTCTCCATTGATGATGGATCAGTCTGGTTCAAGACTCGATAATCTGACAAGGGAAGAGCTGAGAAAAAAGCTCTTTTTTTTTCCTCTTTGATTCTATTGTTGTGGAAAGATGAGATTGATATGATGATGATTTGTTTTCTGCGGATGGCTCAGGAAGTATATCATCCTTCAGAAGTCGTCTTGGTTGAAGATGATGAGATCTTGGTGCTTGCATTCCATGTAGTTCTTCCTGTTGGGGTTTGGATTATGGGGATTGGATTCTCGGGAACCTTGAATGACTTCTCGGGGTGCTGGTGTAGAGATCTCTCCTTCTCTCGTTGGAGATGAATCTTTGCAAATTTCAAACCTTCTCGCTGCCGAATACAGCGCAATGAATACTCAGTACTGACGGCAAAAGAGCCGTCTGACAATACTCTACCGTCGGTAGGGCTGTTCACGAGTCGAGCTAGTTCGAATAACTCGCTCGACTTGGCTCGAGTCAGCTCAGATTGACTCGGCTTGAATGGTTGAGGCGGGCCGAGTTAAGATCATTTCTTCTAGCTCGAGTTGAATTCGAGCCGAGTTCGACCAGGGGGCATTTTAACTCAACTCGACTCGAACTCGAAACTTGAACTCGAGCTCAATTAGAAATAACTATATTAATTTAAATATTATATATATATATATATATATATATATATATATATATATATATATATATATATATATATATAAAACCCTACCCGCAGTCCGCACGTCCCCTTTTCCTTTCTCTCTTTCCCTTTCTTCTCTTTCTCTACTCCATGGTCCCCACCCAGCCGCTGCCCGCCGCACGCCCGCCTGACGAGCAACATCGATCCACCAAGACCACCACCACCTACAACTACCCGCACGTCTCCACCGGACCACCACCACCACCCCATCTCGCCGAGCGAACCAAAGCGGCCACGCCCAATCCCGACAAGGTGAGTGCCCAGATCGGTTTCCTCTTCTTCATCTTCTTCTTGTTCTTCTTCTATTTCTCTTCCAAATTGTTTATTTTTATGGTCATGAGTGCCCGGATCTGCTCATTTAGGGCCTGTTTGGATTCATGTATAGTATTGTATTGTATTGTATTTGGGTACTGTTCATGTATACATTGGACAATTTTCAAAATACATCCAAATCAAGCAAATACAATCAATGTTTGGATTGGAGGTATTGATTGCCATAGTATACA
The DNA here is from genome assembly GCA_030180095.1 of Magnolia changhungtana. NCBI lineage: Eukaryota > Viridiplantae > Streptophyta > Magnoliopsida > Magnoliales > Magnoliaceae > Magnolia > Magnolia changhungtana. The sequence goes on along the minus strand of JASAUF010000322.1, from coordinate 8,298,733 downwards.
ATACCTTTTACATATCAATGTTTGGATAGGAGGTATTAAAACTGGGGTACTGTACAATCATACAAATTTTAACTTTACTAGTACGGATGGTCAACCCACGTTTGGGTAGCAACCCACCTGTGATATGTAGAGCCCTAAACCCTAAACCATAATCTACCCATCTTCGGTGCAAAATCTCAAGGATGGTTGATGACGAATCCGATGATGGATGAATTTGCTGGAAATCGTGGGTCCGCTGGCGCACATCTTAGTTCACTTCCGAATCTGACTACCTCAGATGCAATGACATTAAGAGGCAGCAATTCTCCAAGTTGGGGCGATGGAATTGGATTGAATGATGGTGATCAAGGTCATTTGAAGACTTTCAATGGGAATCCACAGCAGGTTAGTAGCTGCACGGCATCGTCATCTGATTTCCATATAGAGAAAGGGGCAGAGAATGCATCTTCAAGAGGTGAAGGTATGGTGGATTCATGGATCTGTTCTTCTGATGAGAACAAGATAGAGCAAGCAATGGAGCATAGGAAAAAGAAAACAAAAAGAAAAAACGAAAAAGAAAAAGAGGAGATGTTGGTCCACTTTGTTTTGCACCATCATGACCATAAAAATGCAATACTCTTTATTATTCTTCTACAACAGGTTATAGCTACAAGATGAACTTCACGACATCGTCGTTTGATTTCCATACAAAGAAAGGGACAGAGAATGCATCTTCAAGAGGTGAAGGTATGGTGGTTTCATGGATCTGTTCTTTTGATTAGAACAAGATAGAGCAAGCAATGGAGCATAGGAAAAAGGAAAAAAAAAAAAGAAAAAAAAAGAAAAAGAAAAAGAGGAGATGTTGGTCCACTTCGTTTTGCACCATCGTGACCATAAAAATGCAATACTCTTTGAAAAACTCGTCCGTTGCCGAATACATCGCAATGAAGAGTGCAGTACTGACGAACTGTGACCATCCTAACAATACTCTACCGCCTTTTGGAAATTTTGACTCGTGGCTGTATTCGCGCAGATGGGAATCAATGCCTATTCACTCTAATCAAAACACGGTAAACGTTACATCATACCATCTAATACGATACAATACAACCGAAAACGCGTATCCAAACAGGCCATAAAGGACTATGGTTCGAGATAAAACCGTCCACATGATGAGCCTTAACATGGGAGTGGGATTCCTCAGAAAGAGTCCAGATCAGAAGATCCCGATCCTCCAATGACGGTCTACAAATTAAGAATCAAAGAAAAATACACAACGATCAACATTCTACAGAAACAGTCGAAAAAAGATTATTATCATCCAACGCTAGAGATTTTCAATCCATCTCCCATCCACAGTATGGCCAACCAAATCAATGGTTTGGATCATCAAACAATGGCCCACGTGATCTGAATCATACGCATCAGTGAACTAGACATTTGCTTACGAGCTGGACCCTACAATTCCACGTAAAATCAAAGCCAATAAACGAGGGAGCGGATTAGGTGTTACCCTAACCGTGGAGCCCACCTTGAAGATTTATTGTATATCCACGCTGTCCATCCGTTTCTCCAGTCCAATTTATTACGGCAACCCAAAGTTTATGATGATCCAAATCTCAGGTGGACCACACCATAAGAAACAGTGATGATTAAGTATCTCACCATTAAAATTTCCAAGGGCCCCATCTTAAGCTTTTGGTATTGTTTACTTCCAATCCAACCTGTTGATAATGTCAAGAAGATCTGGATGAAGGTTAAAGACAAAGATAAGCTTGATCCAGAACTTTTGTAGCTCACAAAAAGTTTTTAATGGTCATTCATCACTGTTTCTAGTGGTATGGTTCACCTGAGACTTGTACCTTCGTAAGGTTTGTTATAACGGGCTAAAATGAGATGTATAAGCAGATGGACGGCATGGATATACAAAAAATACATAAAGGTGGGTCCCACACGGTTAGGGTTACACCCACTCAGTTGTTAACCGGGTGATACCTAATCCACTCACAATGAACAAAACCACTCCTGTAATTTAGGTTTTTGTAACAAAATACCCCAGCATACACCACATGCGTTCTCACTCAAAGAGATAACACCTGAAAAAACCCCCCCACATATTCTAACGAGCCAGAGATCTCTCCACCCATCTATAAAAGGGGGTGTAGGATAGCTATCCTACACACCACAGTGGCCATCTACCCTTCATCATTAGGCAGAAATATAAGGGTTCTGATAATGGCTTCAATGGGCCGAAAACTTGTAGGCCTTGTTGTATGTGGGCTCCTTGTCATGGTCATGGTACAAGGTGCAGTGGCACGTCAGCGATACCCGAAACAGTCCAAGTGCATGGAGAAGCAATACAAGCAATGCTACAATGTGTGGCACACGTGCCCGAAGGCGTGCCCGTATGACTGCGACGTCGATTGCGATGTGTGCAAGCCCATCTGTAGTAAGTGACAAATTTTGATTTCGGGTGTTGATGCCGTGTCAGGTGGGCCACACTCTGGCTGAGATTTTGGTCCTGAAATTAGGCCCATATCTGGCCCACCGTGTTTAGATCAATTTCGGCCGGCGAGGCCATTCACCGGCGTTGCAGAAAATTGGACCTGGGCCAAGCCCACTGTAATTGAAAGGCCGAAACCAGGTCCAGAAGCTCGACGGGCCATCTGGGCCCATCGGCTCTTTGTGGGAAGAGAGCACCTTCAGCACCCTACTTCTAACTTACGTGCAGCCCGAGCATCCGAGCCATGTAAACAGTGCTGACCCCACTTGAAGAGCACGTACTAAAAATCGTGCCCATTCACCCATTACTGGGCCCACCACTTGCTTAGATCAAATGTTCAAGTCACATGTTTACGGAAACGGATTGGCTACTCCCCCTGCCACCAGCCCCGGTGGCTAGTGGTCGGTGCTATGTGGGCCCTACCATGATGTATGTGTTTCATCTATTCTGTTCATCCATTTTTACAGATGATTTTAGGCTAGATCCCAAAAATGAGAGGGATATAAATCTAAGGCGGAACACACCACAGGAAAACAATAGTGATTGGATATCAACCATTAAAATCTTCCTAAGGCCCACGGTACTGTTTATTTGACATCCAATCTGTTGATTAGATCATACAGACCCAGATGAAGGGAAAAAACAAAGATCACCTTGATCCAAAACTTTTATGGCCCCAAAAAGTTTTTAATGCTCGACGTTCATTCAACACTGTTTCCTGTAATGTGGTCCACTTGAGATTGGGATATGCCTCATTTTTGGTCTCATACCATAAAGAAAAATAGATGGACAGCATGGATGAAACACATACATCATGGTGGGGCCCACAAAGCACCGACCACCAGCCATTGGCTGGTGGCAGTGGGAGCAGCCAATCCGTTTCCCATGTTTACAGGCAAGAATGGCTGCATCATAAGTTATTGTACAACCGGCTGTAGGTGAACAATTCTCTTCCACTTACCTACGGGAAATGATTCCAGTTCAAAGAACACAGTGAAATTTTAGTGTAAGGTGGTAAACCTAAATGGCCCACTTCAAACCATAAACTTAAGGTTATGTGAGATTTCGTACTTAATCGGACCATGTATGTGCAGAATGTGACAAGCCAGGTGCAGTGTGCCAAGACCCACGGTTTATCGGTGGCGATGGCGTAACGTTCTACTTCCATGGCCGAAAAGACCGAGATTTCTGCCTCTTATCTGATTCGAATCTCCACATCAATTCCCATTTCATCGGCAAGCGCAATCCCGCCATGAATCGGGACTTCACATGGGTCCAATCCATCGGTGTCCTCTTTGACGATCACCGTCTATTCATTGGTGCCCAAAAGACGGCCACATGGGACGACTCGGTCGATCGCCTATCCATCGCTTTCGACGGCGAACCCATCTTCCTCCCATCAAGTGAAGGCACCAAGTGGCAATCGGCCCCCACGCCAGGCGTAACGATAGCAAGATCACGTGACACTAATGGTGTCATGGTCGAAGTTGATGGGCGTTTCAAGATCACAGCCACCGTGGTCCCGATCACCGATGAAGAGTCTAGAGTGCACGGCTATGGCATGAACGGTGAAGATTGCCTTGCACATTTGGAGCTCGGATTCAAGTTTTATTCCTTGACAGACGACGTGCATGGCGTTCTAGGCCAGACGTATGGGAAGGGCTACACAAGTAGAGTGAAGATTGCATCTGATATGCCTATCATGGGCGGGGATCGTGAATTCGCCTCGTCGGGGCTTTTCTCTACTGACTGTTCTGTTGCTCGCTTCAAACGTGGGAGGGTGGATATCACGGCAGCTTCCGAATACGCTCCTTTGGAGTGCGGAAGTGGCATGAATGGAAATGGCATTGTTTGCAAGAAGTAGATGAATTGGCATGAGACACACGTGTGAGTATTCATACGTACGTGTGTGCATGCATGTTCGCGTCCGAAATAAGGAAATTTATTGCCAGTGCTTGTGAAATAAGATGCGGCATTCCTTCTGTTGCATGAGTTGACTTTTAACTCTTTTTAAGGGTTGTTGCCTTTGCTTGTGAAACAAGATGGACATTTCTTGGTATTAAATATTTTATAATTCTACCGTGTATTTTAATTATCACTGATCAGATGGATAGAAATGTTCAAAATGAGAGATTTTCGAAGAATTAGCTATCCATGCTGAAAACAGTAGATTGGATATATAGACCCGATTGTTGCATTACCTTGCCTCAAGTGCTGTGGAAATATGGGTACACCGTATACCACTTCTTCCTTCTTAATTTTTTTTTTTTTTTTTTAAAACATGACTTTAAGATTGGGAGGAATCTACTTCGAATCTACAAGGTTTTTTTTTTAGACTCCTCTCCTTTTTTGGACTCCTCACGGGGGCCTTCTCGAATCCATGAAAAATCAAGAAAATAGAAATAATATTCACAAAAATTCATCAAATGATTGTCTGAAATAAACAAGTCTACAACCATTTTAATAAAGATATCAAGCCTTGGAATAAGTTTCAGAATTAAACTACAACTAAAACTCCCTATAACTTATTATAAATAGTAATTTTACTATTTATATTAAGTGTCCTATGTGGCTTAACCACATTATTCTCCTAAATTTTATAAATACTTTTCATGGTGGACACAACTCCTAAAGCTCTAATGATGAAGAATTATAATCAAACTAAAACTTACTTTAAATAGTAAAAACGAAAATAAAATGGATTTTCGACCGTCAATTTGATGGAATCTCGTAAATTTTGCATGGGCAACCCGACACATCCAGGTTGGTTGGCTAAAGTAGCTTCTCCTACCCAAAATCATATATGGTACATCGAGTAACTCATTCCGGTTTGTGAGATATGCATATTGTAAGGTTCTAACGGTCTGGATCACCTCTGCATCTGATCGGGTCTTCTCTGGTCCATCTTAGACATTAAAGCATCTGCGACCCTCTCTATATCAGTCCCATCCATTTCAAAAGAACTTGTCCTCGAGTTCTCATCCTGCTTCGGTTCATTATACCCAGTCAGGTGTGCCTCATAATGATAACAGGATTAAAATTATGGCTAATTTACGATTCACCTTCTTTTAACCAGCCATGTTAGGAGTATATTGGTGCCACGTCCTACATCAGACCCCTCTACTTGAAAAAAAAAACTCGTCCTCAAGTTACTCAAGGGACTTGGATCATAATTCTTAGATAACTTCCGATGCCGATGTTTATTAGCTCTAATCTTATAATTAGCTCTTCTCTTCCAATGTTGACACAATGCATGTACTCATGCTTTCCTTAACTTGGCTAGTATGGATCAATTCCTTCACTTGTGCCTACAACATCTCACATTCTTTCTGATAATATGGGCAATTAGGCAGACTTGCCCTTGAGAGAAGATCAATGTGGTTTTGTATATCTCATATGGGAGGAAATTTATTAAGAAGTTCATTGAGCACAATCGCCTTGAACTCCTACAACACTTGTTTTAAATCCTCTGGGATGTTCACAGGCTCATATATTTCTGTTCATTTTAACTATTGTATCTACATCTCTAGCCTCCTCAGATTGTTTAACGAAATCATGTTTAAGTATGAGAGATTGTTCCTCAACTTTAGAAGTTTTGGGTTGATTCTCCGTTCCCATAGTGATGAGGATAATCTTTATACCGTATGTAATAAATATAAATACGTTATCCCAACCTCTATGCGTAAGTATTATTTTTCCACAGTCAACCAAGTAACATATGACAAGCTTCTATGTCAACTACGTTACAAAGTACTTAATCCTTATAATTTTTACAAATTGAAAACGAGACAGTGTATTGTTCAGTTACCTCTGTTTTGTTAACCTCCTTGATCCACCAATCGTGTACAGAGATGGGTGTTTTTATTTTCAGTTGCAGCTTTTCCACCATTATTTTCGACACGAGATTCTAACTGCTCCTAACATCGATGATCACATTACAGACTTTTTGGTTTACAGTGCACCTTGTTCGAAAGATGTTATGCCACTGTAAATCTATCTCTACCTTTGGCATGTACAACGACTTCTTCACAATCAAAGTGGTGGCGTGCGATTCACCATCATTGGGTAGTGCTTTACAAAAATCGGTGTTGTGTTGTACACCGACCACAAGCGGTTGAGCATCGCCTTAGGCTCGGGGCTGAATTAGTGCATCTGCAATATGGTTGAGGGTTTCTTGCAGCCCTTGCATGGTCAACTGACTCTCTCAGTGGAAAGTTTCCATTATTTTCAAAATATAACGCATCACTAGATCATCGTCCATATGATTTTGGTCTATACCTTCGTTATTTACCATCGATCCAAGGGGAGTCCTCGCTCTATACCAATTAATGTAGGGCTGAACGTGATGAGGTTGATCACCGTTTTTCTCAAGGATATCTACTTCAAATCCACGAAGCTTCTTTAGACTCCTCACAGAGACTTCTCAAATCCATGAGGAAAAATCAAGAAAATAGAAATAATATTCATTAAAATTCATAAGTTGATTGATGTCTGAAATAAACGAGTCTACAACCCTTTAAATAGGGATACCAAGCCTTGGAAGAAGTTTCATAATTAAACTACAACTAAAACTCCCTAAAAATCGTAACTTACTATAAATAGTAAATTTACTATTTATAGTAAGTGTCTTATGTGGCTTAACCATGTTATTCTCCTAAATTTTATAAACACTTTTCATGTTGGACACAACTCCTATAGCTCAAAGGATGAAGAGTTATAATCAAACTAAAACTTACTATAAATAGTAAAAATGGAAATAAAATGGATTTTCGACTGTCGATCTGATGGAATCTCACAAATTTGACCTAGGCAACTTGGCACATCTGGGTTGGTTAGCTAAAGTAGCTTCTCCTACCTCAAAGTCATATGTTACGTCGAGTAAATCATTCTGATTTGCAAGATACGCCAATTGTAAGGTTCCGATGGTCTGGATCACCTTCGCGTCCGATCAGGCCTTCTCTGGTCCATCTTGGACATGAAAGTGTCTACGACCTTCTCTACATTAGCCTCATAGAGCTTTTGTTAGTTTCCACACTTCATGTGGGCTATAAGCAGAGAAGAGAAGATTCCTATGAGAGCTATATGCATTAACATTAAGAAGTGAAATGAAGTAGGTTGGATTTGTGCTGTAAAATATTAACTAGCCCTTACTAAACAAATACATTTTTAGTGAAAGTTTTAATTATTATTTAATTATCAAAGTTCTTAGGACTAATTGCAAAGTAAAAATGTCCAAAACTATGGATGTTATATATTGTAAAATTTGAAGATGAAAGAATTTCTTGAGTTTTCTATTCAATATATTGGTGTATAAATATAGAAGTAATGAAAGGAAATTATCTTTGATTATTTTTGAAATGAGATTGAATCCTTCCTAATATATATGGAATTAGATTATCCGAAATTAAAGCTTCCTAATACTCTTTCTCAAATTGGAGCATAGAAATTTATAACACCCAACTTACCAAACAAGAAATATAAATGGTTCCACCCAAGATGATATTTTTTTCTCAAACGATGTGATAGTCAATCTTGATTTCTTCACATGTTCATGAAAATGGCAGTACTAGCAATTTAAAGAGCCACTCGATTGTTACAATAAAGGCTCAAGGTTGGAATGTTGAACTCTAAAATCTTAAAGAAGAGCTTTAAGCCAAACGAATTCACATGTTGCATTAGTCATGGCTCGATATTCAGCCTCAATAGATGACCACAAAATGGTTGTCTACATTTTTAATTTTCAAGAAATGGGACTTTGACCAACTGAATAATCATGTAATATATCATCACTTCCAAGCACAATTGGCTCAATCAGAGTCTAAGTAAAGGGAGAGCAAAAGAAAGCTATCGGATGACAGAAACCTGCCCTTACTAAGAGAAGACTTGATATATTGTAAAATGAGATTGTCGAGCTGTTGTTAGTGCCTAGGTTTTGTCAATGACGTGAGATATGGTGTCTTGAGTCGGTTGAGCCTTTGTAGGAAAATATTAAAGACTAATGACTCAAACACTTGAAACATCAAGATTGAAAATAACATGTAAATTTATCAAACCCAAGGGTTGACAACCCAAGTATAGGGATGCGATGTAGTTTTAACTCGATGAAACTGAGATTGAATCATTGAGGACTTATATTGGTATGATCTAAAAAGGGAATTTGACCGTACTGACCTCAAGGTTTCGTCAAATTACTTGGAAGGTATTACGTTCCAGATATCCCAAGAGTGGCCTTCTGACAACTTTTGGATATGGTTTCGAACGAAAATGCTCCTGTCCTTGGTTCAGAAGTCATACTGATCAGGAGTGAATAAGAAGTTACCTTATGTTTCAATGCCCGAGAAAGTGACGGATTGGCTACTCCCCTTGCCACTAGCCAATGGCTGGTGTTCGGTGGTCTGTGGGCTCCACCACCATGTATGTGTTTCATCGATGCCATCCATATATTTTTATAGATCATTTTTATCCCAATCTCAAGTGGACCACATTATAGGAAATAGTTTTGAATGAGCGTAGACCATTAAAAACTTTTTGGGATCTTTGTTTTTTCCATTCATTTGTGTCTGTACAACCTAATCAACTGATTGGATGTCAAATAAATAGTACAGTGGGCCTTAGGAGGATTTTAATGGTGGATATCCAATCACTATTGTTTTCCTGTGTTGTGGTCCACCACAATCCATGCAATATGACAACCACGACCCATATAACATGACAACTACAACCCATGTAAACAACAACCCATGTTACGCCACAGACTCGAAAACGAACTCACAAAATTCCCGATCACCGAATCCGGCGCCGAAAGCCTCCGTGGTACCCCATTCTTGGCTCCTGGTGCCCATTCACCAGGTTCCGATCCTTGGATCCTACAAGGAGGATTTCTATAATGTAAGTCTGATTCATAATGAGTATACCCAAAATCATAACATCGTAACCACAGAAAAATAACCACAGGAACAACATTACAAAATCCACTAAGAATTTAAGCTTTTTATAAGTACAAGGCTCAAAGGGGAGAAATACAAGGACTATACAAAACAACTCGAAAAGGGTCCACGGCATGATCCACACTCCTGCTCAGCTACTGCTGCTACTGCCTAGAATCACCTACATGCATCAATCGTGCATAAGCTTATAGAAATCTTAGAGGGCGGTGCAAGTGTGTGTAAGACCAGTGTCGTGAATGTAATATCAGAGTATGCGGAATATGCGGAACGGACCATGAACACCACCAGCTATAACAAGGCTACGAAATGCGATGCAGGAGTGCCAACAGCCATCCCAAGGCTAAACAATATAAAGCAGGGCCTATGGAGCCAATGCCTCATGCAATATGCAATATGATCAAGCTCATCCATATATCAATATAACATATCAGTACAGTTCCTCTCTGGGAAATCATCGGAGTCAAATACACTACTTGCTGACTGCCGCTCTCCTAGCCACATAGTCCAGCGAGCGTAAGAGACCTCACTACCCACCTGTGGACAACCAACACCAACAAGGCATGATGGTAGAGGACCTATTTACGAGATGGTCAAACTCAGCCTAGCTATTGCCCCCTCACTTAGGCGGGTAAGGCTACACTCCCTCCCAACCGACCACGATATAGTGGGAGACGCGGCCTAATAGTGAAGGCACCGACGCTCATGTTTTCCACTCGGTCTCGGCGTTGGAGCATCTCCTGGTATCATGAAGGTTTTGAGACTTTTACCCAAGGACATCCTACATGCCCACAGTGCTCAAACAAACATTTTAGATGTCCAAATCTGGCCATCCACGATATGCCTAAGGAGGCTACGGCCCTGATGAAGCTAGGGCGAATATCAACCGTGCTATGCAATGCCAGATGCATGAATCACACAAATAAACCATACATCAGTCCTACGCATACAGCGCACTCAAGAGGGGCAACTCCATCACTCAGGGAGTCCCATAACAGATTGCCCAATGGCATAAACGATGACCAATCACGTCTCAACCAAACACACATATGATGCACATGGGAATGGGTCATGATGATAACTCCGTATGCCATGCGTTGATGTTATACTCTCCTCATAACAAGGTAGGGTCTAAGTACTTAGACAATTTACATGGAATGAGAAGAGCACAACTACTAGTGGGGGTCCAACAATTTGGGGTAGCCCACAATGACTAAAAGAGCAATACTATGGGCCTAAATGGGTGAAATGGGCCCAATCAAGGTCTAAGGCGGACATTCAACCACCAATAGATGAGAGTGGGCTTAATAAAGGGATCTAGAGGGGTACACAATGTGGACATTCAATCACCATTTGTCCCTAAGAAGGCAGCCCATCAAGGAGCCTAGCCAAGAGAAGGCTCGTGGCCCAAGTACAATCATAAAAATGAAATGGGCAGCAATACATACATATCATATCACATAATGGGCCTGAAGAAAATGGCCTAAAGCCCTCACACAGCATCATGGGCCCAAAAAGGTAAACTATGGTCTAAGAACAATGGCCACCGAATTCATGTATTATGTTGGACCTAATGGGCAGCCCATGAGCCCAAATACATGGGTAAGGCATGCCTAATGCTTAACAAGTTGGGTCTTTCCAATCAGCCCAAATCTGGTTAAGATAGAGGGGCAACAAGGATCCTAGGCCTGCTGGAGTCTAGCAAAACAGATTTTCTGGTTAAAATATATAGTCCAAGGTAGCCCATACTTGATACAATGGGCCCGACCAAATGGAAGGTGGATGTACAACACATAATCCAAGTGGGCCTGCTGCTGAAATGCAAGTCCAGCAGCACCTAGAAATGCTTGGATGTCCCAAGGGCCTAGACGGCCAGCATAAAACACATCAAGGTGGGCTCCACATGTGGACGTCACACCAAGGGACGGTCCACACTTCAGTGGACCACACAAGGGAGGACGGTGTAGACAATACACATCAGCAAGGTGGGCCACATGGGGTGAGACGGCCAGCCCTTGCTGGACGTCAGCCCAGCTGGGACGTCCAGCAGGTGGGCTGCTGGCCCAACTCTGGTAATCTCCAAAAAAGGTTGGTCCAGGTGGCCCACATGCACATGAAGTGGGTCCTAGCAAGGTGGGCCATAAAGGAGGAAAAGGAAAAGATCTTATATCCATACATTTAGAGAATAAAAAATTTGGACAGCAAGGTTGTAAATAAAATTCTGCTACTGTTGGCCCCATCTTGTACACCCAATGGGGTGGGCCCAGGCCTGCCAAATCAAAGGAAAAATGGGTGGATTGCATGCACCCATATTGGACAACAAACGGGGTCCACCAGAGTGGCCCACTATCCCCAAAACTAAGCTGATACATGTGTATTTTCTGCATGTAGGACTACTGGACAGTCCATAAAATTAGGACCGTCTAGCCCTCTTGGCCCCACTCCATGGTGCTCAAATTAAGGGTGGATGGTGTGGGATCCATCCTACATCAAAGTGGGGTCCACACCTCAGAGAACACCCGAAAAAGTTCTAAAAGAAAGGCATTGTAAACAGGCCTTGCAACAACATACAAAACCATACAACAATGGGCCTGAAATTTGGACAACAACATGTTGCTGCCCATTTTCAGCCCATTATAAAATAAATGGAGGGATTAAAGCTTAGATTCAACAAAGTGAGGTCCACCTAGATGGGCCACATATACTTCAGACCCAAGCCCCTTACAAAATCATCCAAGAAATCAGGCCTTAGAGGCCATTCAGCCCATGCAAATAAGAAGGGCCAAATCTGGACGATCTGGAATTTATGGACACATCAGGTGGACCACATACATTAGGAACAAAAGAGGGGAGGAGAGAGAGAGAGAGAGAGAGAGAGAGAGAGAGAGAGAGAGAGAGAGAGAGAGAATCATAGCCATAAGGACTCCACCACTATGAGTCCTCTACAACAATCACAACCACATTTATATGATCATGGGTCCCATACAAGTATGGGCCCTTGCAAAATCAGAAATTCGAGGTGGGGATACTATTCCTACCGTGGATCTAGGGTCTAGATGACCCACAAAGCTATAAATCAAAGGAAAATCTCATGATGGGGTCCATGGAGAATGGCCCCATCATGGCAATCATGCATGCATAAAGTGGGCCATTGGCCACACTCATGAAGTTATGTAGGACCTCCACCATTGATTGGTGGGTCCCACACACTCCCAAACAAGTGAAAAAGGTTCATGCAAGAAGAAAGGAAATAAACTAATCCTATGAATCACCCACCTTAAGACTTCTTCTTCTTTCTCCACACTAGAGATCTATAGCACCATAGGACAGGTTTTAATGGCAAAGATGGTATATGGAGGCTTAGATTAGGGGGGAAAAGAGGAGAAAATTGCTGAAAATTGCTGGAAATGGTGGACGTTCCACCTTCCTAGCAATGAAGGGAGAGGAGAATTAGGAGGAAAGAGAAGAGCGTGAAGTGTTGTGGAGATGGAAATAGTGCATGTAAGGTAATGATGTGTTTTGGGGAAGAAAAACCACTTATTGCACATGGGGAAGAAAACTCATGATGACTTTTTTTTAAGGAAGAAAATTCATAATTGCTAGGTTAGGCTAGGCAATCATGGGTAGCTCACATGGGAAATGATGCAATTAAGGTGGGCCCACCTAGGAAAACATACGCAAGTACCAGGTGGGTCCCACATTATGATTAATGGCCCAAATAGTGCGCGACCTACAACTTTAGATGTACACATCGGATTGATGTACGAGATGCGGCGTTGGAACCGCGACGTCCATGCGGTCGTAACGGTATAGGTTTCGGGTAGATCCGGGTCGGGTTTACATGATGAGACTTAAGGATGTCGCAAATAAAATCTATAGGTCGCGAGTCATCGGGATTTGACCAGTAGGACCACAAGACCTAACAGAACAAAACGAACACTAAGGCTAAGGGTCTTACATCTCTCCCCTCTTACAAAGAAATTTCATCCTCGAAATTTACCATAACCATGACAAAATAACGGAAGGAAGACAAAGAACATCATATATATATATATATCAATCAACACATGACAAGACAATACATAATACAATACAATCAATCAATCAACAAACCGATGAGGATAGCACTCTCAAATCTCTGTTTCTCACTCCCAAGACGCCTCTGCCTCCGAATGATGGCCCCACTGAACCTTCACCAGGGGAATGGCCTTAGTTCGTAGAACCTATGTAACACCCCGTACTTTTCAGTACTCGGGTGTTACCGTATAATCAAATTTAGAATAAATGTAAGTCTAGCTTAAGCAAGTAATCACGTGCATTAGTCTAAATCCAACCAGTGATTGCAATACCAACCACTAGACCCCTGATATGGTAAACCTTTATCAAACACAAATAGATACAAATTATTCGTTAATGACCTGGTCATAGGATCGCATGATGAGCTATATAGACAATCAAACTGTACATAGCCACCTTCAGGACACGATCCAACAAATCCACACATTAAGAGTTGTCTTCGTCACAGAGTAACCATTCATCCTATGTCCTAAGGCCCGGATCGACAGATCCATCATTCATCTAACTTTAAAAACTATATTTAGAAAGTATGGCTCACGTGTAGATTTAAAATAATCTAATTAAGCCCTACAAGCAACTGATTGAGTAAATAAATGGCACGGATCGAGATGCAAACCACAATAAATAACTTAAAAAAATAATAGTAATAATAATAATAATGATAATAATATTAATGATATTAAAAGCATTAAAAATAAATAGCTCATACTATAAGCATGTATTAGGCCATATGATTCATAGTCCAACCACTAAAATCTAGCTTAAATGGTCCTGTGGACTCTTTTAACCGTTGGCGTTCAAACTCGGGAAGATCCGACCATTTGGTTGGCGAGAATCCATAAATACGACCCAAATCAAGTTGTGGGCCCCACTTAGGACTTAGATATGCTTGATCTTTAGACAGGGGACCCATTTAGACCCATAGAGCACCTTGGTCGGAGTGGATTTCTCACAAACATCATGGTGGACCCCACATAGGAGGAGTGTTCATGCTAGGGGTGTGCACGAGTCGTGCATGGAACCTACTTGCTCTGAGTTTGACCGAGCTTTCCATAAAGAGAAACACTCTCCCTATTCAGTTCTCATCAGCAGACGAACGAGCATCCGGAATTCTCGACCGTGGCCGACAACCCAGGACCCACTTCCATGATTTGACCCGTCCACCTTGTGCAGACGATCATTCTGACCAAACCCCACCTTGTCCCGCATTTGGAGTGTGTGCATGCACACAATCCTTGCTGACATCAGGCCCTACAAAACCATTCTTTTCGAAAATGGAAAGCACTCTGTCGCGATCTGCGTGACTCCTTTTCCTTTGATCTTAGTCGTTCGTTTGACAAGATCTCGGCCATCCAACAACCTTCCACGTGGATTAGGTTTTTCTTAACAAACCGGAAACCAAAACCATAGTCGGTTTTACCGCGCTCGCCATTTGCAAATACCTCTGATCAACAGAGGATATCAGGGCCATTGGGTTCTCATCCAATGGTGCTAAGAGAGCCTTGACATACAATAAAGAAGCTATAGATCGAGTGTACTAGGGATCCTCGTCAGTTCTTGTAAGCTTGCACAAAAACAGCCGCAGCACTCTATCTCCAAATCCACCACATAAACCTCATCCGAGCTTCAAAAGAGCTCATCCATAAGCCTTTTAGGACCCATATGGGGTGTCTGAAGGGAGCAGATTGAAGGGAGAAGTGGTGTTTCCAAATTCGCCATTGATGGCATGTCATCTTCTCCACCGCTCGAAACCGGGTCGAGCGGTGTCACCTCGCTTGAACTGTCAAGTTTCTATTCTAGTTGACTGGGTCAGGTTGTACAGATCTGGTTGGGCCTGGTTCATCCTAGGGAAGAAATAAAAGAAAGGACGGAGAATAGAGGGAAGGCAGCAACGGCTGCATTATGGCAGCAACTTGATCCGAGCCAAGTTCGGGCCGAGTCATGCTAGGTCTGTCGGCCGTTGCTGGACGTTTCCAGCAGCAAGGAACAAAGAAGAAGATAGAAGAAGAAGGAGATAAGGAAAGAAGAGAAAATCAGAGAGAGGGAAGGAATGATTGCCGTCTCGCTGCCAGTTTCCTGTTGCACTAAGTCGACTCAGTTCGACCAGGACTGAGTCGGGTCGAGAGGGGTTATGTTGGATCCGATCCAACCTCCTTGATGGCCTAGCTGTGAAGAGAGAAGAATAAATAAATAAATAAAAGAGAAGAAGGAAGAAAAGAGAAAGAGAAGGGAGAAGGAAAGGAAAGAGAAAGAAAGAAGAGGAGAGGAAGGTTTGTTAAACCGAGTCAACTCAGTTCGGAACTGGGTCAACAATGGTGAGATTTTTCATCTCTTTTCATCAATCAGCTTCATCATTAATTTCCTTAGTTATCAATAATATAGTTATTATTCCTATCCATTATAGCGATTAGGGTTATTTTAATGTTATTAACTAGGAATTTTAATTAATATTATAATGTAATAATTAGTATTGTTGATTAGCCATTATTAGATTATTATTTTAGTTAGTAATATTGTTAATATCATTGTTACATCAATTAGAAGTTGAATCCAAAAATCTAAACCTAAACATAAACTCTAGGGTGTAATCCTAGACTTAAGTAATCTAAACCTTAGGCCGATATTTAAAACGTAAATGGTAAGTTAGGTTGGATCTAATGGTACAATTTCATAATTTATGGTGGGATCAAAGTCCATTATATAACCTAGTACTGTAAAACAAAACTTCAATTATCAAATGATGGTATTTTGTTTAATGATAGACAATAATATCTATTATCGAGACTAGATTCATTATTTACAGTTACGATTATTATCATTAGGAAATATTATCATTTTCTTTATGGGATTTGTGTATTTCCTGTAATATGATTATTATCATTTGTCATTTTACTATTAGTGAATATCCTAATTTATTACCTTTATTATTTAATGAGTTATTAGTCATTATAAGAACATTTGATAATGTCGGTACATTTAAATATGAACTTAAGAATCATCATCATTAATATTGATGGATTAATACCCCTATCGTGAATATTACTTGACCCATTGTACGATAATGATATTAATGATAACTTAATTCAAATCCTAGAATCTAGAGCCTATAACTAAACCCTAGGATGAAACGCTAACTCTATACTAAAACCCTAAAAGTAACCCAAACCCTAGGTTGCATAAGTCTTGAACATAGACATTTGGTAGAACATTGATCTCATGTGCAGATCTCAAATTTTTGGTAGGCTTTGATTCTAGGGGAACACGCATTCGTTAGCAATGCTGGTAGGCGATTTAAACATAAGGTGATGATTTATTCCCCTTGAGCTTTCCATTTCCTATTAGCTTAAGTGATAGTTTTTATTTACATTTCAGTTAATAATTGATATTTTCATCTTATAGTCACATCTGCTTAGTGTTGGAATTGAACTACTAGATTTTATGCCTGATATCTATCCTGTACATTTTCTCATGCTTATGAATTACTTGTGGATTGTTTATGGAATTTAAACTGGTACATTAGTGGGAAACCCCCACTTATAAATGTACACCCATACTTGGGATGTAACGTGATTGATGGTGATTGCAATGGACCTTTTATCTAGTGGTTATTGAGTGGTGATCTAAATGGATCATTGATGTGGGCCTACCATCCAGGGTTGCTGTATCTAAGTGAGTTTTCAAGGATGGTCTTTTATCGCATGGTTTTGATACTCGCCCTATGTGGCTTATTTCAATATTTGCCCTAAGTGGCTTGTTTTGATATCGCCCTAGGTGGCTTTGTTTGGTATTTTTCCTATATGGGTTTGTTGTATTATTTACGTAACTATGCGATGGTAAGCCCCATATACTATAATATCATTGGCTACTAGTTGACAGGTTTCCATTAAACATCCTAAGATGGTAGTCTCATGAGCCGGGGATGGTGGTATGGGACCTATGCCCGAGCTGTCAACCTACACTGGGCTTTGAGCTCCCCGTAGTGACCTTTGAGCATATTAAACCTGTTGGTTGTAAACCAATTAATAATGGTTGGGCTAATCATGCATTCATAGCATTCGGGCGATGACGGGTGGCTAATTCTGGATGCAGTAGCACGTGCCTAATAGGATTTAGTTGGGGTATCATTTCGCTAGCTCCCAGACCATCGACTATCAACCCACTTTTGGTGAGTTTGGCACTACGCAGTACTATGTACTTTCACTAGTGACTGGCCACATTGCATGGGCTTTTTCCAAAAGCCAACTAGATAAGCATCCCCAGTTGATGTGCACTCATACATCCATGCATTTAATAAGATTGCATCATGTATTGTTTTTTATCATTACCAAAAAACTGGGCAAAGGCTATGGATAAAAGCCGTAGCTAAAGACCTATGGCTACGGTTATAGTCTGTAGCACGATCGTAGCCATTGGTGCCGTAGTCATAGGTCTTAAAGCTATGGTTACGGTTATAGTCTGTAGCACGATCATAGCCATTGGTGCCGTAGTCATAGGTCTTAAAGCTATGGCTACAGTTTTAATCCATAGACGTAAAGATAATAACTATGGATTAAAGCCGTAACAATACTTTCCATAGCTCTAAAGTATATACAGCTACGGATTATATCTGTAGTTAAAAGTAGATCAAGAATCGTTGCAATAGGCTGAAATTAGAAACAACTACGGTTTTCAGATAAAGGGCTACGGTTAATAGCCGTAGCTAATGCCTATTTTTTAAAAAATAATTAAAGAAAATATAATAATGGCATCTCTTACCATTGTAGTACATGACCTGATAGATCAACTCATATAAGATAATATAGATAAATACTTCATGGCTAAATCATTTATTCATTCAATCAAATACAATCATTCATTCAATCAAATAAATACAATCATTTATTTTAATCCATTGACAAAAGTACAATGCCAACATAATAGTTATATATCTATTTAAAGTTCTCATTGACAGCAAGATCCAATGCTTTCTCGCAGCCAAATAGCTTCTCAACAATCGCAAGCGACAACTCCATGGATGTGCCTCTACTGGTTATCAATTTTCCATCAACTAACACCCTATTCTCAGCTTCGCTTTGATCCGAAAGCTTACTGCACATGGCTGAAAATCAATTTAATCATACAAACAATGTAGTCATATGAAAAAGCTATGCCCTAAAACTGAAGAACTAAATTATAGAGAAAGACGACGACGAGATGACATAAAAAAGAAAGAAAATACTCGGGAGCATACACTGATCTTCTTATTTCTGAATAATCAAAATCTGCAACTACCAAAGAAAAAATAAACATTCAGCTACTTAAAATACCAACTAAATTTATGGATAATACATGAAACAAATCGAAACCCAGTGAAATTCGAAGCTTGAGAACAGCTTACCTCCAAAAATCTCAACATGGTTTGCAAAGTAGATATGATTTTCAGCTAAACCACCTGCAACCAGCAAGCCAAGCATATGCATTTCTTTTTACAATGCAACAAAAAGGAGAGGGACTTACCATGATTGATCGAACTTCATATACAACAAACCCACAACTTGCTAAGAAAAAACCACAACGAGTTAAACTAGCAATCAAGGTTATTATGATCGCTTGAGGGAAGAGAAGAATGATGAACTTGGTATTTCCTCACGGAAAGAAAGAGAACTCACACATGGGGTTGCAACAAATCATCCCATTGCTCCAGATACTGTTCATAGATACCCAAACTATGATGGAAACATTCATCAATTTAGTTTCCATTCATTACATGAAGCTTAGTCAAAAGATGAAGCTCAGTCAGAAGAATAAAAAAAAAAAAAAAAAAAGATCGCTCAATTTTAGGCCTAATTGGTGAAGCTGACATGAAGATGATTTCCATCAAACAAAGAATGTTAATTTTCTCAAGTAATTTCTTCTCATTCTCAACTAACGCAGGCTGTGTACTAAGAGCAGTGCTATGGACATGGTAGAGTTCTTGATAACGAACCAAATCACCAGTATTAAATGCCTAAAGTATATAATAAAGCCACTCCACTTTCATCCCCAAAAGACTTTTTATCTGCAGTCATTTAGAAAGCAAACTAGGTATATATACAATATCCAATTATCCATGTTTGTCTGCATATTGCATACACATGAACATGTTACATATGCATACATAAACATATCTAAACCTAGATAAATGGGCTATGCATAAATGCATGTGGACCTATACAAGTTTATACATACATACAGAGAGAGAGAGAGAGAGAGAGATAAAGAGAGAGAGAGAGAGAGAGAGAGAGATCATGGATGAATATGTACCTGCATAAATAAATACAACAAAAATAGAGCAGTTCCCTCTCTATCAAAAAACAAGAAGAAGAAGAAGAAGAAGAAGAATGAAGGGCATGCAAGTAGAAATCAAACTAATTGCAACTAAATAATACAAGTGGACAAGAAAGAAGAAAAATAAAATAAAATCAGCTAGTGCTAATTGAAACTCTTACCACAATGCAGTGCAAGAATTTCTTCAACTCCCCAACCTGTCTAAAGGCCTCAAAAGTCGAAACCCACGGCGCGAAGAACCCATAACCCATTCCAACAAGAACACTTCTAGTGATACTGAGAATTAACCAAAGACCAAACAGTGGGGGCAGAGAAAACAGGAAGGCAAATTTGAGAACCGCATCAAACCGTTTAGTCCTGCACAACCGAATCGTCAATCAGTCGACCCTCCTTCTAAATAGGACCTCTCATCCCATTGTTGAGAACACCAACCCAAGAATGTTACATTCATTACATGATTCTATTTTGTCTTCTGAGTTTCAGCCCAATGGTTTTTTTGGTAGAATCAATTTAGGTTGTATGTTCTCACGACTGTGATACTTCTAATCCAACACGAACTGACTATCTAGGTAGCATTTGGATACACTATCCAATAAAATTGCAATAATAAGTTCAATAAAGTGGAAATGACCAAATTGCAATTAGTTAGCATTCATATTCAATAAAGTAGAAGTCCGCTATCAAAAGCAAAAATAAGTAGGCTGGATATCTACTAGGATGACTTTAGAAAAACATGGAACTGGAAGATGTGCAGAAATGAATCTACTTGATGTGCAGTCTCATGAACATATAAAAACCTGCCTCCATACACCTAGCCATACTACACAGACATGGAACAGGAAGATCCTCGTCATCCATAAAATCAACTTACTTTGTACCTGCCTTGGCTGAGAAAGAAGGACATAGTCTCAACTTCTAATTAGATGGGCCATGCATGTATTTTGAATGCAGGCTATTTTTCATTTCCTTAGATGCCATTTTGATGAACTGCCTACCATACATGGATACCATGCTTGTGAGTAAGTAGTGTGAGTAAAAAATCCAAGAGTATCTTTAAAAAGCCATTGAAAAAAAAGGACCTCTGAGAGACTTAAAGCAAAAGTCCCATTAGAAGTAGGAATAAGTAGACCAAAAAATAAAAGAAAAAGAACAATGAATTGTTTGGTATTATTGGCGAATCAAATCACTTACTTGAAGAAACGTAAGCTTGAGGATAACACACAAGTTCCAGCATTCATGCATAGTTATTGGGGTGAGAAGGTTCCATGTCTTAGCATATACCAGCCCCAACACCATTCCTGTAGAGGCAAAGGCAACATGGCATATGTAAGAATGGAGATGAAACATAAAAAATAGCCACAATTTTAAATCAAAGGTGATACCGCCATTAACGTGCCTTAACTCAATAATCAGACTGGTACACTCATCAGGCAAAGGCAACCATGAACATGAAATTCACTTCAAACCAAACTCAACAGGTAAAGAACATAAAACGAAAAACCCAAATCATAAAGTACATCAATATAATTAAAAAGAAAAAAAACATCAAATTACATAGAATTAGGGATTTATAGCAGTCCAAAATATGACTAAGAACATGAAATTACCATTGAGAGCAGATCATGAGCTAATAAAAACCAAGTACAAAATGCATTAATAGAGGAAAGAACCATCAAGATGCATATAATTAGGGATTTACGTCGGTCCAAGAGACAACCGTGAGTAAGAATATTAGCTTTGAAAACAAAACAATGAGCTAAAAACTTTTTTTTTTTTTTTTTTAAAAACACCAAATAAGAAAATGCATCAATAGTAAAAAGGTGAGACGATGACATTGATGATATAAAAGGGTGGCAAAAAAAATAGTAACAAGGTAGAGATAATTTTTTATTGTTTATTTTTTAAAATGCAAAGGTAAAAAAACACCAAGCATTCCATCATATATTGAGGTAGGAGTAAGCAGATGTAAATGCATAGGATAATGCAACTATTTTATAAAGATTATATTACTTGGAGTAAGCAGATGTACCACGTCCATAAAATAATCGTTATGTTTCTCCAACTCATTACTAAACATGGAAAGAAAATAATAATAATTACAGGGAAGAATAGAAATTCTAATTGGTGAAACAAGATTAGCATAGAAGCATATGAAAGTATGAGAACAAACTATAGAACCAGGATGCATATAAGACTATTTGATTTTAGGCCTAAACCTATGTATGGATTGGACATGTACCTATGTGCTATGGTGGCACCTTTGTTGTGTCATGATTTGCCCTACCATGGATATCTAGCTTCATGGTAAGATGATTTGGACAGTCCAGCTAATTTGCACCAACAGAGATAGCTATCAGTCCAAAATACTTACAGGCCAATACATTTTTTTTTCTTTTGTCAAGTAATGGATGTCCCACTTGAAAGGAATTTGATTACATTTTGTTTGCATTTGCAATGTGCAAAATGGAGATTTCTGATATGGTTAGCCATAACAAAGCATTTTCCTGTTTACCCTCAGGCCATGATGAATGTTCATTTCTCATCAACAGCTCCATATCTCTTTCTACTGAATCACCCATAGCACATATGGATAGCAGGGTTAAAACAACATTTTTATACAAGCGCTTTCTAAATTTCTAAGTGGGATGGGAAGGTCTTAAAAGAAACTAAAAAGCAAAAAACAAAAACAAAAAACAAAAACAAAAACAAAAACAAAAACAAAGCAAAACAAAATTAAAAAAAATAAAAAATCATGCTACATACTGCATAGTGCAGACATCCAAATGCTATTTTGGGCAAAGGAAAAACCAATGTATCGGACCATCAAAACACTAAATTAAAGATCATCAAACATGCTAGCAATTATGAACATTGACAAGCATGCACATATTATAAAAATGAATAAATTGGGACTGCATCACATCAAGGAAAGCCCTTCAAAATGTGCCACAGAACAAAAAAAAAATACTGCAGTACCTTGCTACGACAAAAATATTCATGGCCAATTACAAAAGCAACGATTCTTTCCATACACAATTATTGAATCACCTCCCTTGATCATGACACACTTTTCCCAAAACCATAGCTTAGCAAAACAATTGAATTGCATAGGCATAAGATATTCTATTGGAACCATAATTTTATTTCCCAAAGCAACTGGTTGATTTTAATAAACCTTTGTAATTAATTGCATACTCATAGCATCTATAAGAGTTTTGTGTTCTTATTTCCAAGCCCAAGCTTGCATAAAAGAGTGTTTCCTTAGCATAGCAGCCAACATGCTAAGGCAACTCGTCTCTGCTCGCTGGGCTATATTTTCAATTCCATAAGTCCACAAATGCATTACAACTTACTTCAGTAGTTACACTTCCACATGTTTGGAGGAGGAGGCAGGGTATATACTTGAAGGTGGTGGCTGTATAACCATATATGCATGTTTTAAGCTTGCTAGTGTTGTGCATATAAAGCATGCACTTGCCCAACAAAACCCACTTGCAATTCAAATCAATGCAACAACATAATCAAAACCTATGATAACTACTCTAATATATATTTGAAATATTAATGGAAAGAAGTTGCGATAAATACATAAGTGGTGCATGCCTGTGCAACATGGGCTTTGGGAATTTCATCATACAGTTGGCATCCCTTCCTCCACATGTTCTTGTCCCTAAACACTAGATTGATGTTAGTGAAGCAACGATCAATAGCTCGGGATCGAGCCATGCCATAACCCACAACACCATATTAAGCTTCACAATAGGGTACACCATGCATTTTCCAAGGGAAATCCCCCTCTACATCATCATACAACAAATTTACAGATAAATTTTAGAAACTCTAATCTCAACATCCGATTTCAGTAAAAAAAAATATAAATCAAAAATAATAATCAGAAACCCCTAAATAAAAACATCCGAAATTTGAAAATAAACAACAAAAAATTGATTAAAAATTATTTCTACATAAACTAACCTTTCCTTAAAGAGCTTGTTTGGTGCTCTGCCTATGACTTTTGCGACAAGTAGCAGACAGAGCTCTGCTTTCAGATTTATCAGCGAAAAGAGGTTTTTGATTTTTTGTGAGTGGGAGTGAGAGAGGGGTTCCGAATCTTTCAGTAGAGAGAGGTTTTAGATCCTTCACGACTGGGAGTGCAATAACTCGAAATCATCCATTGATGAAGAGGAGTTCGTGAGATCGAGTGGGAGGGGATGGTTAGGGAGAGAAGAGGAGTTCGTGAGAGGGGAGATCGATAGAGAGAAAAGGAGCATGGGAGATTGAGATCGAGATCGAGAGAGAGAGAGATAGAGAGAGAGAGAGAGAGAAGGGGGCACGGGAGATCGAGAGAGAGAGAAAAGGGGCGAAGAAGATCGAGAGAGAGAGAAAGGGACGGATGTGAGAGGGAATAGGGTTGAGTGGAGGGAAATGAATGTTACCAAAAAATCGAGCAAAGGCTATGGAATGTGAAGGCTTTTGGCTACGGATTTAATCTATAGCAATTTTGTTACGGATCTAAACCGTAGCCAAAAGACTAATTGATCCGTAGCTAAAGCCTTC
Source organism: Magnolia changhungtana (assembly GCA_030180095.1). Lineage (NCBI taxonomy): Eukaryota > Viridiplantae > Streptophyta > Magnoliopsida > Magnoliales > Magnoliaceae > Magnolia > Magnolia changhungtana. Next base: position 8,274,367 of record JASAUF010000322.1, on the reverse strand, counting down.
CTCCTCATCCCTCTTGTTGGTGCTTAAGGGGCTCTATGGGGCTCAGTGAAATATATGTGTTTGATCTAAGCCGTCTATAAATTCGTATATATAATTTCAGTGGATCAGGCCAAAAATTTTGTAGATTAAAGGTATAAGTGGACCACACAATAAGAAATCATAAAAATTAAATTTCTATTGTTAATTTGTTATGTGGTTTTCTTACAACTCTGATCTGACTCATTTTTTGTATCAGCCCTTAAAATAATATTTTAAAAGTATTGGACAGAGTGGATAAATGACATACATCATGGTGGGCCCCACAGTCCTAAAACCCATTCTCAAATTGGCCGTCCGTCACACGCCACACCCCCAAATCCCTAAACCTTTCCCATTTCTCCCGCCCGCACCTCCTAAAATGCCATTTTCATTTCCGCCTCACCCTCTCTCTCTCTCTCTCTCTCTCTCTCTCTCTCTCTCTCTCTCTCTCTCTCTCTCGCACCCGGCCTCTCCCTCGCCATCTCTCGATCTCCCGCTCTCCCTCACCCTCTCCACGTCTCTCGACCGCATTCCCCTCTCTCTGTTTCCCAACCCCCCCCCTCTCTCTCTCTCTCTCTCTCGCGCTAACGTTTTCAAAACCCACTTTTGCCGAGATCAGTTGAGGGTTTTCGCTAGGAAGGTCTCAACTGGTTTGAAGGTTAGTCTCTCTCTCTCTCTCTCTCTCTCTCTCTCTCTCTCTCTCTGTTTCTAAAATCAGATGAGGGTTTTTGGTGACTCGGTTACCATGCTATTGATGTTGCTCACCAAGTGTGGCTGGTGGCAAGGAAAGTATGTACATGAAACAAATGCTCATTTTTTTCTTAGGGATCATTTGACACCTTGGATTGGAGGGGATTGGAGGGGATTAGAGGGGGTTTCAAATCCCCTTGGTTGTTTGGCAGCATAAAGCAACTGGGGATTGCCAATCCAGGGGGTTTCGAATCCCCTCTTTGAGGGGTTTGTAATCCACTAGGTGAGAGCTTGGATTACGCCTAAAATCATTTCAATAGTTGTAGGTATAAATGTATGTCATCAGTACACTATCATTTTACGGGCACATGGCCCACTAACGATGATCAGCCCCGTCCAAACATTATTCATGTAGATCAGCACCATCCAAATATTATCCAGCACCGTCCAAACATTGTCCATATTAATCAACGATTAAAAATCGTTGGTTAGTCACTTAGACATGATCTTGTGCTTGCCATTCATCCGAGACTTGGAATTTCATCATTTTTAGGCAAAACATATATTTTAGCGAGCTTATCACAACCATAGTGTCAAAAATTATATATCTCACTATTGGGGAAATTAAAGTTGATTTAGTAATTAAATTCAAACCCTTGTACATATGTCATGTATAGGTATTTTTGAACTAAAGTTGATTCACACTCCAGGGTGCCAAACACACCCAGAGGATTGCCAATCCAGGGGGTTTCCAATCCCGGGGGTTGCGAATCCAGGGGGTTCCAAATCCATGCTCCCAAACCCGACCTTAGTTTTTATGTTGCATAGAAGGTGTTTCATAAAATATTTATAATGTAAAACCATTGCTTTTATTTTACTTATAGTGGGATTTTGAAGTTGTAGTCCAGGTGTTTGTAGAAATGCTTCAATGGCGAACTCGACTTAATCTTGACTCAAACTTAGCCCGAGTTGCTGACCAGAACAAGCCGAGACAAGCTTGAGCTGAGTTCAGCTAGTGGCTAAGCCGCCAGCTTGACTCGGTTCAACTCGATGTGCACCCTTACTGATACATGGTATATTGATTTTGATAAAATGATTTTTTTTTTTCAAACATGAACATTAGATTTTTAAACAACATTATAAGAAAAATCAAAAAAGAAAAACATGCAAACAACATTTTTAAATAAATTATTTGTAAAAACTGATTTCTAGCCATAGAATTTTTTATTTTTATTTTTGTTCCCATATAATTATTTGTACACTACCATCTATTTAGTTTATAATTTTTTATCAACTAGAGGAGTGAAACAGACTGAATTTATAGGTAGAAAATCCAACGGTCCAACTGACCTGATGGAAATCTGAAATCTTGCATGTGTGCCGCAATGGCACGTGTGATCACATTTGGACTGACAACACTCCACATCTTAGAGATCTCATCAAACTTCAACTTTTCATATCTTGGGCCACCTTGCCGATGAAAGATGCCCCAACATATCTCCCATCAGTTGATTCTAGTGGGCCCGGTTAACTCTGACCAATCGGTTGTAAGATCATCTAATAGGCAGATAACTTAATGATGGCTCATCTAATTATGAGGTCTACAAGATGAACGGCTTAGATCACTGAAATGTAGTACGGAGCCAAACCATTGCTGTGAAGAACAAAACCGTACCATTTCTTCTACAAGGTTTGCTAGCTCTACCAGGATGCACCCACTCCACACGTACGTTTAGCACGTGTGTGAACGTGACAGGTCCATGTGGAACCTCTGGGCAGAACATAAGGTGGTGCCAATGGTGAAGATGAACATACACAAAAATCAGTGTGGTACACTCATCAAGTGGGGTAACCTTGTAAAAGAATGGACGGTTTAGAAGAACTTAGATGTGGTTTGACTAGTGACGCTGCCATCAGCCAGGTGGCTAGTGGTCGGTGCTATGTGGACCCCACCAAGATGTATGTGTCTTATAGGGCAAGCTCGAACTCATTTTCGAGTTGGCAAGAATAAAATAAATTAGAAAATGTTGTGAGATTTATATTCAACACATTCAGTAGTCATGAATCTCACACCAAATTGTTGCAGCACAATTGGCACATCTTTGGATTTCGCATGTCCTAATATCATGTTGATTCTGACATTTAAAATGTTCAGAGTTATAGATATCGCAATTCCTACTGATTCCCTGTAGCCTTAACTGTAAACTAATATATTGATTTTTAGGCAAAAATTTTGTTGTTGGTGGTGGTGCCCTAATCTAGGAAGCATAGGATTTTATTTTTATTTTTTGTTTTGAGTTTATACAAATTTCTGAGGGAATGTTGTTCATTATTTTTATAAAATGTTATCTAGATGATTCATTCTTTTACAATGGTCGGATCAGCACCATTTCCTGTCGAAGTGAAGTTATAGAGTCGATATACAAAGAACTGGCATGCAGATATTCCGAGAGTGTGCCCACCTAGTAAAAATATCACAATCATATCTTAATATTATGAAAGGAACATAACATAAATGCTAATTTTCCCAATGTTTCCTTATTCTAAAACACTATGATGGTTGAGATTAACAATGTCTTAGACTCTTAATAATATTTGATTGCATATAATAGTATAGAAACTTAGAAAATTTTAGGTTGGTTAAGGTGGTATTTTGCTAGTTTTTATATTTCTTGGCTAATTAAGTAATTTCTCCAATTCTCTTGAGAAATTAAAACTGATTTTTAAACTTTTACAGGTAATTTTCTCAAAAAAACCTTATGTATTAACCAAATAAAATTTAATCATTTTTCAAGAAACATAAAAACAAGAGAATGAATGCTGAACAATGAACAGGCCCTAACGTCTAGTTGCATACCGACAAGGGTGACGAGGTCCTGAGTATCAAGGCCTTTATCAGCGAACTTCTTCTTTTGAATGTCAATGGAGTCTGTGAAAGCTGGTAGACTTGCTGTGTTTGAGGCTGATGAGACTAACCCATCTCTACGCCCGGTCGGCACGGGCCAACTTGGGCCATTGGTCTGCAAGTGATGGGCCAGAAGCATGCTTCATATTAATAGTCCTTATATCATCTTATGCAAGAATAAGTACAAGGATTTAGACTTAAAGAAATAAGCATATTTAGTGTGAATACTTGTATATGCAAGTTGGGCCCATGGTTTACTGATGCAGCCCTTGATTTAGTGGACCACATTTTGTATGGAACACTTGCATATTTTTAAAAAATCCCCAAGATTGGATGATCCAAACCATCCAATCTTTAGCCTCTTTCTAGTTGAATGTGTACTGTTGCTGTATTTGTTTTCTTAACCATCTTAAAACTGAAAGTATCTTTCTTCTGAAACTTTTTATGAAATATCTCATTGTAGTGGTTTCACAGAAACCACATTGGGTAGAGCAAAATGTTAGCAACATTATTAATTTGTTGTAAAAATACAATGATTGCAAACTTCTTAATACATTGTATTTGGTAGATAATATCTGTATGGGTTCAATCATCTGATAGCACTTCTCGAATCCCTAACTTTTGAGGAAGATGGTGCATGAAGCTAATTTCCAACTTTAATTTTCGGTAAGGTGCAGGTTGAAAATGGACCCCTTGTTTAATCGAGATCCGGCTATAATGAATAGGGAGTGGATGACACTAAGTTTCCCAGACCCACGTTTTCTTTCTGGAATCAGAATTTTTTCAAAGTTTGCACAAGAAAACCTTCCTGGTCGAGAATCTGTTCCTTGTCCATGCACCACTTGCAGATGTGCACGTTTTTCAGTTTCTTATGATGATATGAAAATACATCTAATGAAAAATGGATTCAACCCAAGCTATAGGGTTTGGAACATGCATGGGGAGCATGTATCACCTAAGTGTACTGTACGTGAATCAAGTTCCCAACAATACCATAGTGTCCCGAACTTAAACAAGGTTCACAACGCGATCGTTCAAGAACTTCGTGGTAATAACCTAGATGAAGTTGTACAGGATGGGCCCAATGTGACCCCTATAGTTGAAGGCGTCTTTGGAGAAAATGAAACTAATGAGTTTGAAGCAAATCTGCGAGACGCAATGACTGAGCTATACCCTGGGGCCCAAGATTTCACCGTGCTGACTTTCATTGTACAGCTTTTCAAATTAAAGGTGAATCATGGATGGAGTGAAAAAAGCTTTATAGAGCTCCTTCAACTACTGAAGAAGGTGTTACCTTACGGTAACAAGGCCCCAACTAATACCTACCAAGCGAAGAAGATCATTACAAAGTTGGGTCTTGATTATGTGAAAATCCATGCTTGTCCAAATGACTGCATCTTATACTGGAGAGAGAACGAGATGAAAACCATTTGTCCAAATTGTAAAACTTCTAGGTACAAGATCCGAAATGGATTATGAGAAAAATAATCTCGAATACCTAGGAAGGTGTTAAGGTATTTTCCATTAACACCAAGGCTACAAAGAATGTTCAGTGTGCAATGCTTGGCGAAAGAAATGTCTTGGCACTCAACCATTAAATTTCAACATGGAAAGATGGAGCATCCGGCTGATTCTATTGCATGAAAGAATCTTGATGACAAGTATACAGATTTTTCAGCTGAGCCTCACAATGTTCGATTGAGTTTGGCTACAGATGGGTTTAACCCATTCGGCACTTTCAGTATGTCACATAGTTCATGGCCCGTTATGTGTGTGACGTACAACCTTCCACCAAAGCTTTGCATGAAACCTCAGTTTACTATGTTGACTTTGCTCATTGAGGGACTGCGACAATCGGGAAAGGATATTGACGTTTATTTACAGCTATTGATTGATGAACTGCAAAAGTTATGGCGAGAAGGGGTCACGACGTTCGATGCATACCATGAAAACAAATTCAACATGCGTGTCATTCTGCTTGAGACAATCCATGACTTTCCAGCATATGGTAACGTTTCTGGTTGTAGGACAAAGGGTAAGTATGGTTGTCCCCTATGTGGTCCTAACACAGATTCTCTGCGACTCCAATATGGAAAGAAACATGTTTATATGGGTCACAGACAATGGTTGCCAATGTCAGAACAGGCTAGGAAGGACACAAGTACTGGAATGTTCAACAAAAAGGTGGAGATACGACGTCAACCGATCCGTCTGGATGGGATTGAGGTCAAAAGACAAACTGCAAACTTGAATATGCAGTGGGGGAAGACTGGGAAGAGTAATATAAGGGGTATTGAAGGAGGTCGCCAAGAGCTAGCGGATGATGTTGAATCACCGTGGTTCTTCAAACGGTCTATATTATTTGATCTGGAGTATTGGAAAGATATTCCCCTGCGTCACAACCTTGATGTCATGCATATTGAGAAAAATATATGTGAAATCCTAGTTGCCTTGATGTTGAACACGCCTGGCAAAACCAAGGATGATGCTAATGCACGCAGGGATCTGAAACAACTGGGAATTAAGAAGCGTCTATGGCTGAAAAAGAACAATGGCAAGGTGATTCAGAAATAAGGTCCTTTCTGTCTAAGAAAAGAAGAGAAAAAACTTTTCATCCAGACTTTGCATGAGCTGCGTGTTCCTATCGGTTTTAGTGCAAATTGGAGGACCATCGTAAAGGAAGATTGCTTGGATTTAAAGGGAATGAAGTCTTATTCGTATCATATGTTGATGCAACATCTGCTCCCAGTTCTCATCCAGCATGCATTCAGGGATATGAAGGTCATTCGTCCTATAATTACAAGCTTTTACACATTTTTTAATGGCTTGTGCTCGACAACCGTAGACCTTTAAACACTCCTTACTCTCGAGAGGGGCATGGCTAGGACGCTATGTCAGCTTGAAACTATATGCCCGCCATCGATATTTGTCATTATAATGCATTTGTCGATCCATTTGGCTTACGAGGCTCGCATATGTGGTCCTGTATACTATCGATGGATGTATCCATTCGAAAGGTATGCTGTGAGCTTAGTAAGAATAAATTGGCTTAACATCTACATTTGCATGTATATATAATGTATTATTAACTTTGTCAGGTTCATGAAGACATTCAAGGTCTATGTCCGTAACAAGACATGACCTGAGGGTTGTATTGTAGAGTGGTACATCTAAGAGGAGACGGTTATATTCTGCAACCAATATAAAGGAAAACAGAAAACATGCCTATTGGAAAGGCTGAAAAACGATTTAACGGAGTCATTCCAGGACTACGTAAGTTGGAAGATATCGTTGATGATGACCCTAATGATGACGACGTTGGTCTAGTAGGTTCGGGTCAAAGTGTTATCCTAGCGGGTATTGAATACGAACAAGCTCATACATGGGTACTGAAGAGTCATCCCAGCTACGACAAGTGGGAAGGGTATGTACAATAAACTCATATATGTGTATATATATATATTTATATATATCTTCCTTACTTTATGCGATTTCAATATAACAATGTTATTGAATATCGCGCAGGAAGCACAAAGATTTCTTGCAGCGATGCTATAAGAGGACCAACAGGGTGCCTAGCGAGGATGAATTCATATCTTGGTTGAAGAGGCAACCAGATTTCATTGAATCTAACGATAATGAATTTAAAGATGTAGTGAGAGGACCTCTAGCTTTTTCTATTGAATACAATAAGTATTGTATTAATGGTTTCCTATTTGTCACTAAGGACTATGAGGAGAATAAAACGAACCAAAACAGTGGGGTTAGGACAGAGGGTATGACAACCTTCTGATCAAGTGCCAAGGATATCAATACAGTGGATGAAAATCAACCTTACTATGGAGTCCTTCGTAGAATTATCCAATTGGAATACCGAACAGGGTACAAGCCTGTCCTATTTAAGTGTGATTGGGTGAAGTGACACATCATGGTGTTTCTTTTGATGTCGAAGCGAATTTGAGATTAGTAAACTTGTCTAGTCTTTACAGTTCAGACAAAGTCAGTGACGAGCCCTTCATTCTTGCAGAGCATGCCACGCAAGTTTTCTACTCCAGAGATCCAAAAAATGCTGACTGGCATGTCGTCTTGGAGGTTCCAAATTTTTTTTTTGTCGAAGAAGAGACATGCGTTCTATCGGAACAATTAAAGGCTGTAAGCAATGCCGATGCAGGACCTGATCTTACTTCATTAGCAATGGTTGATGAGTTGATATTCGATGAATCTGAAGACATTAGTGTTGTGGTCGAGAAAACAAAGAAAAGAAAATGATCAAAGAGAATCTACTGATTTGTTTGTATTTTCTAAGCATGTAACAAAATGATATTTATTAGAGGAAATCTAATCAAGGTTTGGATAATATATGTGAATTTTTTGTACTTTATCTGTGATCTAAATTATTTCTTAACCATTAGCTTTTTTTTTTCTTTTCTTTTCATATTAGGGAAGAAATAGGCACATGGATTCACAACCAGAACTATTGGGTGCACAGGTGCTTGAGAGTATAAATTTAAGCAACACCAAACGTAATAAGATACTTCTCCTTAATTATATATGTAAATTTCCTTTTTCTTATATATTGGCATTAATCAATTATGTGTATATATAACTGTTATTCTTTTTATGTAATTATGTCAGCTTCTTCTTCATCTAGAAAGAGAGGCATTACTAGGGGGGTCTCTTTACTTGTGGAACCTGATAGGAAAAAAGTCCTAAAGATAAATGAATTCGGACAACTGAATGAGGATTGTTCCGATCATAGAGACTTTGCGTCGCATGTCGGTGTCCTCACCCATTCTCATATCCTAATCATATACCAGGACTTTCACCGGGTGCCTCATGAACAAATTCGTATGGTCACAAAAAGACTGTCACAGTTTTATGAGTTTGAGGATCAAAGTTGGGATGCAAGTCTTAAGTATGTTACAAAACGCATCAATGAAGCGTGGAGGAATTACAAGAGAAGATTGACTGTAAAATATATTAAAGACAAGGATCCTATTGCTGTGAGAGATGGTACTGCCCCCCCCCCCCTCAGGTATCCCTATGGAGGATTGGAGGGTCTTCGTGGATCAACGCACCATCGAGGAATTCAAGAGGATAAGCGTAAGGAATAAAATCAATCGGGCCAAGCTAAAAGGACCTATGTGTCTTGGGAGGCACAGCATGGCTGTTACTCGCCATACGATGGTATGTATTTAAAAATAGATATTATAGTTTAAAATTGAATTTAAATTTGAATTATCATTCATCTAAATTTATTAATGATATGTATTTCAATGATATGTAATGTCCTAAAAGCGAAGGAGAAGAATCTTACGTCTGATGCCGAGATAGGTAGATGTGAAGTCTTCTTAAGAGCCCATACAAGAAAGGACAAAGTTGTCCAGTATCCTGACCTTGCTGTAAGTGCATCCCTCGTACCACTAACTAGTACCCTTATGAAAAGCATATGTATAACTTTGAATTATATTACATTCATTTGTATTTTTTCATAGGAAAAACTAGAGGAGCTCTCTAGTAGCAATCCTGCTTCTAGGATGACCGGCATGGATGATGCCCTTACAGAGGTACTAATAAAATTTAAAAATTACTTAAGTTTTATGGTAATTATGAATATTTTAATAACTTGATTTATAATATTTTATAGTTGGTTGGTTCTGACAAAAGAGGGCGAATGCGGGGTCTAGGTTGCTCAATAAGCAAGGTAGGACTGAAGAAGTCAGCCCCTGCTCGTTCAAAGGTAGAGAATGTGACAAAAGAAAAAGAGAGTGTAGTTCAAGAGTTAACTCAGGTGAAGAAAAAATTAGATGATGTGACTCAAGATATAGTTGAGATGAAGAAAACATTGGTGGATATACAGAAAGAGAGAGAGTCTACTCAAAATCTCTCATCACCAACAGTCGTTAAATATACTCAGGCATCGTCGGTATGCAAGTATAAATTTTTTTTTTACTATATTGAGCTTACAATTATATTATAAGCGCTAACAATACCAATGCCATTTTATGTGTAAATGTAGCCGAATATTATATATATCGGTAAGAGATGCGACTTGCTTGGTTTTGGAAAACGTGGTGTAGTTGCTCGTGGTGAAGTACACGAAGTTAATCCAAATGCAACTGTCCATTGCGAACCGTTGGAGGATGGAGCTTTTGTTGTTATCTTGACTGAGGTTGTACAACCTCATGCTCCTTTGTGGAAAGAAGATGGGTTCGCATCTACACTTGGAGAGGTCAGTCTGGGATCATTTGTGCAATGAGGGAAAGAGGCTTTGAGAATTCAATAATTTGAACAAATTTGGTACTCTATAATTAAACATGTGTAGTGTGCATTTTGAACTAATTTTGAACATGTAGTGTGCATTTTGAACTAATTTAGAACTAACTTGGCACTTGTTTTTTTTTTTAAAAAAATATTGAATGAATTTTGTACTCTATATTTGAATGTATTTATCGTCTTAGGCTCCATCTGGTCATCACATTAGTGTTTATGAAAGCATTTTTTTTTGAAAACCAAATGGAGCCTAAGCCCTTTTTTTTAACTCCGCCAATGCAACTCCTTGCATTGCCGGTCCCAAGCCCGGATAAAGGAGGGAGAAGGGCTTTAGAATGAGATCGTCAACTATAGAGGAGATCTTGAAAATGCAGTGAGTATCACTGGTTTTATGGTTTTACTTGTACATTCCTGTATTGATTACTCAAGCATGACGGTTATGCGCATTCTTTTAAGTGGATGTTGCATGTGGGAGGATTGGAACTGCATATTTAAGATTCAAGCATATGGTACGTCTCTTGTCAAGAATATACATGTGTAGTTAATCAAACAATACATTATGTGATATCGTGTGCATGATATCTATGTTGTAATTCCCCTCATGCATTTTGCTTAAAATCCATGTTTATGCATGATTCTCATGCATTGACATGGATTTGGGCAAAAAAAGATCGAACCCGAACCCGATTTCCTAAACCTAAACCTTAACCTATTCTCAAATCCCTAAACCTAAACCTACACCTAATCCTAATCTCAATTCCCTAACTTAAACCGAAACCTAAACTTGAAAACCCAAACCTAAACCCAACCCCGACCTCGAACCTGATTTCCTAAACATAAACCTTAACATATTCTCAAATCCCTAAACCTAAACCTACAACTAATCCTAATCTTAACTCCCTAACCTAAACCTAAACCTAAACTTGAAAACCCAAACTTAAACCCGATCTCGAACCGAACTCCGATTTCCTAAACTAAACCTTAACCTATTCTCAATACCCTAAACCTTAACCTACAACCTAACCTAAACCTAAACCTATAACCTACACTTAGAACCTAAACCTAAACCTATAACCTAAACCTAAGCCTAAAACCTAAACCTATGACCTAAAACCTAAATGTTTTCTCAAATCCCTAAACCAAAACCTACACCTAATCCTAATCTCAACTACCTAACCTAACCTAAACCTAAACTTGAAAACCCAAACTTAAACCCGATCCCGAACCCAAACCCGATTTCCTAAACCTAAACCTTAACCTATTCTCAAATCCCTAAAACTATAACCTATAACATATAACCTATAACCTAAACCTAAACAAAAAAATGCAATGAGTATCTCTAGTTTTATGGTTTTAAATGTAGATTCCTATATTGATTACTCAAGCATAACGGTTATGCGCATTCTTTTAGGTGGATGTTGAATGTGTGAGGATTGGAGCTGCGTATTTCATATTCAAGCATCTGGTATGTCTCTTGTCAAGAATGCACATGATTGGAGTGGCCTGGCCATTTGGACAGGCCGTATTTATGTATTTGCTTGAAATTGATAGAGCAGACCCGGATGTGCGTCGGAGCTATCCGGAAGAGCGGGGGTCCCTGGAAGGTGGGAACCACTGTTATGACCATGATGAAGCTGTCCATTTCCTATGGACGGCATTGGAGGGGCCTGACCATTTGGACAGGCCGTGTTTATGTATTTGCTCGAGATTAATGGAGCAGACCCGGATGTGCGTCGGAGCTATCTGGAAGAGCGGGGGTCCTTGGAAGGTAGGAACCGCTGTTATGACCATGATGAAGCTGTCCATTTCCTATGGACGGCATTGGAGGGGCCTGGCCATTTAGACAGGCCGTGTTTATATATTTGCTCGAGATTAATGGAGCAGACCCGGATGTACGTCGGAGCTATCTGGAAGAGCGGGGGTCCCTGAAAGGTAGGAACCGCTGTTATGACCATGATGAAGCTGTCCATTTCCTATGGACAACATTGGAAGGGCCTGGCCATTCGGACAGGCCGTATTTATATTTGTATTATATTTGTATTTACAGGGACCACACCCGAACCCATTCTCAAATCCTATAACCTATAACCTATAACCTAAATCAAAACCCCTAACCTAAACCAAAACCTAAACCTATAACCTAAACTCAATTTCCTAAAGCTAAACCTACACCTAATCCTAATCTCAACTCCCTAACCTAAACCTAAACCTCAACTTGAAAACCCAAACTTAAACCCAATCTCGAACCTGAACCCGATTTCCTAAACCAAAACCATAACCCATTCTCAAATCCAAAATCTATAACCTATACCTAAACTAAAACCAAAACCAATAACCTTAACCCGAGCCCATTCTCAAATCCCAAAACCTATAACCTAAACCAAAACAAAACCTATAACCTAAACCTTAACCTAAACCAAAACCTATAACCTAAACTCAAATCCCTAAACCAAAACCTATAACCTCTACCCAAACCCATTCTCAAATCCAAAAACCTAAACCTTAACCTAAACTAAAACCTATAACCTAAACCTGGAACCCATTCTCAAATCCCAAAACCTATAACCTCTACCCGAACACATTCTCAAATCCAAAAATCTAAACCTTAACCAAAACCTATAACCTAAACCCGAACCCATTCTCAAATCCAAAAACCTAAACCTTAACCTAAACCAAAACCTATAACCTAAACTCAAATCCCTAAACCTTAACCTATAACCTAACCTAAACCTATACTTATAACCTAAAACTATTCCCAAATCCCAAAACCTATAACCTAAACCTAACCTTTCCCTAAGCCTATAACCTAAACTCAATTTCCTAGAGCTAAACCTACACCTAATCCTAATCTCAACTCTCTAACCTAAACATAAACCTAAACTTGAAAACCAAGACTTAAACCCAATCCCGAACATGAACTTGATTCCTAAACCTAAACCATAATCCATTCTCAAATCCAAAACCTATAACCTAAACCTTAACCTAAACCTAAACCAAAACCTATAACCTTAACCAAAACCAAAACCTATAACCTAAACCCGAACCCATTCTCAAATCCCAAAACCTATAACCTATATCTAAACCTTAACCAAAACCTATAACCTAAACTAAAACCAAACCTATAACCTAAATCCGAATCCATTCTCTAATCCCAAAACCTATAACCTAAACCAAAACCAAAACCTATAACCTAATCCCGAACCTATTCTCAAATCCCAAAAAACCTATAACCTAAACCTAAACCTAAACCTTAACCTAAACCTTAACCAAAATCAGAATCCTAAACCCGAGCCCATTCTCAAATTCTAAAACCTATAACCTAAACCAAAACCAAAACCTATAGCCTAAACCCGAACCCATTCTCAAATCCCAAAACCTATAACCTATAACCTAAACCAAAACCTATAACCTTAACCAAAACCCATAACCTAAACCAAAACCAAAACCTATAACCTAAACACAAACCCATACTTAAATCCAAAACCTAAACCTTAACCTAAACCAAATCCTATAACGTAAACCAAAACCTATAACCTAAACTCAAATCCCTAAACCAAAACCTATAACCTAAACTTAAATCCCTAAACCAAAACCTATAACCTAAACTCAAATCCCTAAACCAAAACCTATAACCTAAACCCGAAAACCTAAACCTTAACCTAAATCAAAACCTAAACCCGAACCCATTCTTAAATCCAAAACCTAGACCTTAACCTAAACCAAAACCCATAACCTAAACCCGAACCCATTCTCAAATCCAAAACCTAAACCTTAACCTAAACCAAAACCTATAACCTAAACCCGAACCCATTCTCAAATCCTAAAACCTAAACCTTAACCAAAACCTATAACCTAAACCTTAACCAAAACCTATAACCTAAACCAAAACCAAAACTTATAACCTAATCCCGAACCCATTCTCAAATCATAAAAAACCTAAACCTAAGCCTAAACCAAAACCATAACCTATAACCTAAACTCGAACCCATTCTCAAATCCCAAAACCTATAACCTAAACCAAAACCAAAACCTATAACCTAAACCGGAACCCATTCTCAAATCCAAAAACCTATAACCTAAACCTAAACCTAAACCAAAACCTATAACCTAAACTCGAACCCATTCTCAAATCCAAAACCTAAACCTTAACCAAAACCTATAACCTTAACCAAAACCAAAACCAAAACCTATAACCTAAACCCGAACCCATTCACAAATCCAAAAACCTAAACCTTAACATAAACCAAATCCTATAACCTAAACTCAAATCCCTAAACCTTAACCTATAACCTAACCTAAACCAATACTTATAACCTAAAACTATTCCCAAATCCCAAAACCTATAAACTAAACCTAACCTTTCCCTAAACCTATAACCTAAACTCACTTCCCTAGAGCTAAACCTACAACTAATCCTAATCTCAACTCTCTAACCTAAACCTAAACCTAAACTTGAAAACCAAGACTTAAACCCAATCCCGAACATGAACTTGATTCCTAAACCTAAACCATAACCCATTCTCAAATCCAAAAACCTATAACCTAAACCTAAACCAAAACCTATAACCTAAACCAAAACCAAAACCTATAACCTCAACCCGAACCCATTCTTAAATCCCAAAACCTATAACCTAAATCTAAACCTTAACCAAAACCTATAACCTAAACCAAAACCAAACCTATAACCTAAATCCGAATCCATTCTCAAATCCCAAAACCTATAACCTAAACCAAAACCAAAACCTATAACCTAATCCTGAACCTATTCTCAAATCCCAAAAAGCCTATAACCTAAACCTAAACCTAAACCTTAACCAAAACCTTAACTAAAACCCGTAACCTAAACCCGAGCCCATTCTCAAATCCTAAAACCTATAACCTAAACCTAAACCAAAACCTATAGCCTAAACCCGAACCCATTCTCAAATCCCAAAACCTATAACCTATAACCTTAACCAAAACCTATAACCAAAACCAAAACCTATAACCTAAACCCGAACCCATACTTAAATCCAAAAACATAAACCTTAACCTAAACCAAAACCTATAACCTAAACTCAAATCCCTAAACCAAAACCTATAACCTAAACTTAAATCCCTAAACCAAAACCTATAACCTAAACTCGAAAACCTAAACCTTAACCTAAATCAAAACCTAAACCCAAACCCATTCTCAAATCCAAAACCTAAACCTTAACCTAAACCAAAACCTATAACCTAAACCCGAACCCATTCTCAAATCTGAAAACCTAAACCTTAACCTAAACCAAAACCTATAACCTAAACCCGAACCCATTCTCAAATCCAAAAACCTAAACCTTAACCAAAACCTATAACCTAAACCTTAACCAAAACCTATAATAACCTAAACCAAAAAGAAAACCTATAACCTAATCCCGAACCCATTCTCAAATCCCAAAAACCTAAACCTAAGCCAAAACCAAAACCATAACCTATAACCTAAACCCGAACCCATTCTCAAATCCCAAAACCTATAACCTAAACCAAAACCAAAACCTATAACCTAAACCGAACCCATTCTCAAATCCAAAACCTATAACCTAAACCTAAACCTTAACCTAAACCTAAACCAAAACCTATAACCTAAACCCGAACCCATTCTCAAATCCCATAACCTATAACCTAAACCAAAGACAAAACCTAAACTTAAACGCGAACCAATTCTCAAATCCAAAACCTAAACCTTACCAAGACCTATAACCTAAACCAAAACCAAAACCTATAACCTAAACCCGAACCCATTCTCAAATCTAAAAACCTAAACTTTAACCAAAACCTATAACCAAAACCAAAACCTATAACCTAAACCCGAACCCATTCTCAAATCCAAAACCTAAACCTTAACCAAAACCTATAACCTAAACCAAAACCAAAACCAAAACCTATAACCTAAACCCGAACCCATTCTCAAATCCAAAAACCTAAACCTTAACCTAAACCAAAACCTATAACCTAAGCTCAAATCCCTAAACCTTAACCTATAACCTAACCTAAACCTATACTTACAATCTAAAACTATTCCCAAATCCCAAAACCTATAACATAAACCTAACCTTTCCCGAAACCTATAACCTAAACTCAATTCCCTAGAGCTAAACTTACACCTAATCCTAATCTCAACTCTCTAACCTAAACCTAAACTCGAAAACCAAAACTTAAACCCAATCCCGAACATGAACCCGATTCCTAAACCTAAACCATAACCCATTCTCAAATCCAAAAACCTATAACCTAAACCTAAACCAAAACCTATAACCTAAACCCGAACCCATTCTCAATTCCCAAAACCAAAACCTATAACCTAAACCAAAACCAAAACCTATAACCTAAACCCGAACCCATTCTCAATTCCCAAAACCTATAACCAAAACCAAAACCAAAACCCATAACCTAAACCCGAACCCATTCTCAAATCCAAAACCTAAACTTTAACCAAAACCTATAACCTAAACCAAAACCTATAACCTAAACCCGAGCCCATTCTCAAATCCCAAAACCTATAACCAAAACCAAAACCAAAACCTATAACCTAAACCCAAATTCATTCTCAAATCCTAAAACCTATAACCTAAACCTAAACCTTAACCTAAACCTAAACCTATAATCATATGGTGAGACCATTTCTTTTGTGTCAATTTCATTCCTCTTTAAGTTTTTTTTTTAAATTCATTAAGAAAAAAATTGTTATACATGATGCACTTCTTTCACTTTATCTTTCTTTTCTCCAATGGGTATTCTAATTTATGAATGACATGACTGTTTGTAGGATGATGGAATATACGAAGCTGTTGAAATTTCATGGTGAAGTCAAGCACATTAATTTCTCTAATGAAGCCAAAGACTTGTATTTTCAGTATTATTGTAATTGTAATTGTAATTGATTGAATGAATTGGATTGTAATTGATTGTAATTGTAATTGATTGAATGAAGGATTGTAATTGTAATTGATTGAATGAAGGATTGTACTTGATTATAATTGAATGAATGAATGATTGTATAGGTGGTAATTGAATGAACAAATGATTATATAAAATTTTTTAATGTCCAAAATAGCTATGGATATTGACCGTAGCCACTAATCTGACAGGTGTAGCCTTAAATTTTGCATATTGGTAAGAACTTTTAATATTTTGCTACGAATTATAACCGTAGCTATTGGAATATATAGCTACGGATTAAATCTGTAGCCATAGGTTCCATCGCGCCTATAACTACGATCGTGCTATGGACTAAAACTGTAGCCATAGATCTATGGGTACAGATTTGGTCCGTAGCCTTTGCCTGTTTCTGGTAGTTATTGCTACGGATCATATCCGTAGCTGTTGGGACATATAGCTACGGATTAAATCCATAGCCATAGGTTCCAAACCTATTGTTTCGGGACCTACGACTACGCTAGTGCTACGGACTAGATCCGTAGCCATATACCTATGGCTACGAATTTTATCCGTAACCTTTGCCCATTTTTCTGGTAGTGGTTTTGTGAGAGGGGGAAAAGAAAAAGGCAGCGCAGTTTTCTGCATTTTTGCCTGCTACGGTCCTACTACGGTTTTTAATCGTAGCTAAAATCTAATATAATCGTAGCCATTGAACAATCCATAATGGGCCTTCCATGGTTCACATTTGATGGGATCTGGTCGGACGTCCTTATCAAGGGCTTTGTGGGGTACATCTTGATGCAATCGATATATCCACTCCGTCCATTAATTTTGTAATTTTTTTATAGTGAATAAACTCAACATCTAGGCAAGTTGAAAGTGTAATTGAACCATACCATCAATCAATGGATTAATCTCCACTCTTTCCTACCGTGTGGTCCACTTGTGCTTTGGATCTACTTCCTTTTTTCAGTTCTTGTCCTAAAATACTCTTAAAAAATGAATAGATGTATTAGATGGAGTACATACATTTTAATAGGCCTTGTAGAGTCCCTTATGAGGTATCCAATGTTGTATGTACATTTGTCGGCGTTAGCCTTTAGCTACGGTTTGGATAGTTTTAGCTACGGTTTTAAGCCGTAGCAAATGAACTACAGTTTATAGCTGTAGCCAAAAACCAGAATAGTCCGTAGCCTTTGGTCATTTTTTTGGTAGTATATGCCTAGTATGTTTCATAACTATGCTTACCTAATGCGGCGGTGTGTAATCTTGGGGGAATTCACACTGAGTTGGCCACTCATCCATCAAATATACAACCGTATAGGTAGCACAAGTGGCCCTGATGATGTTCACATTTATATTGGTGAGGAGCAAGCTATGGTTGACAAGGGTGCATGATTATATTTTCTAAGGGCTGTTACAAGATTTTAGATCTAAAGATTGTTGCGATTTACTTTGTTTCACATGTAATGTTATTTCATTTTGTATTTGTAAGAATGGAGACATTGGTTTGTATAAGTCATTATGGGCACTCTCTTGTATACTCTAAATGAAATTGAAATCTTCCTTTATGTTGATTTGTCCATTCTATGCTCATTTGCTTACTCTAAATGAAAAAAATATACATATATACTTGAATTTAACCATCCTTTAAGGTTAACACTCGAGTTTTTGGGAAACGGGTCGTGTACTCGGGTCCTGAAAAGTCGGGGCGTTACAACCTACTCCTTCTGATCGAGGATGCGAATCGACTGCTCAATGTAAGAAGCATCCTCACGGACCTTAAGGGGCTTCCAATCAATCACTGGAATAATGTCTGACCCACACTTCCGCAACATCGATACATGAAACACGTTGTGGATACCAGACAACTCAGAAGGTAAGGCGAGTCTATAGGACATGGCGCCCACGCGCCCAATGATCTCAAATGGTCTTATAAATCTTAGGGCGAGCTTTCCCTTTGCTCTAAATTGCACCACGTTCATAGGCGAGACCTTGCGATATACCATCTCCCCAACTACAAACTTGAGGGGACGACACTAACGATCAGCAAAACTCTTCTGCCGGCTCTGAGTTGCGTGCATCCTTTACCTGATGATGTCGATGACCTATAATGACTGCTGCACGAGATCGGGACCTAGGAGACGACGCTCTCCAACCTCTATCCAACAACTAGGAGATCTGCACGGTCTGCCATATAATGCCTCAAAAGGAACCATGCCAATGGTTGCCTAATAACTGTTGTTGTACGTGAACTTGGCCAGATATAAATGCTCATTCCAGCTACCTGCGAAGTCAATCACATAGGCTCTAAGCATATCCTCGAGGATTTAGTTGACCCTTTCAGTTTGGCCATTGGTCTGTGGATGATAAGTGGTGCTAAGCTGCAAGGTAGACCCCATTGCCTGCTGAAAGCTCTTCCAAAACTGAGACGTAAATCTAGGGTCTCGGTCAGAAATGATTAAAACCGGAATGCTGTGAAGTCTCACTATCTCCTCAATTAATACTTTCGCAAGCCGATCTAATGTCTAGGTTGCACGAATCAGAGTAAAATGCACCGACTTCGTAAGACGATCGACGACAACCCAGATGGCGACGTGACAGCGATGAGTCTTCGACAAGCCCATGATGAAATCAGTCAACACGTGATCCCACTTCCACAGTGGAACGCTCAATGGCTGCAAAGGACCAGGGTGTCTCTAGTGGTTTGCCTTGACACGCTGGCAAGTGTCACACTCGACCACAAAACTAGTAATTTGACGCTTCATCCCCAGCCAGAAATACTGCCTCCTCATATCTCTATACATATTCATGGAGCCTGGGTGGATAGTAAGTTGCGATCGGTGTGCCTCGGTCATCAGATCTTTACGAAACTCTGGCATGTCTGGAACACACAATCGACCTCTAAAGCGAAGTCCACCATCGGAACCAA
The DNA here is from genome assembly GCA_030180095.1 of Magnolia changhungtana. NCBI lineage: Eukaryota > Viridiplantae > Streptophyta > Magnoliopsida > Magnoliales > Magnoliaceae > Magnolia > Magnolia changhungtana. The sequence goes on along the minus strand of JASAUF010000322.1, from coordinate 8,254,649 downwards.
TCTGCCAGTCAAACTGCTCCATGGATGTTGCCTCTGCTCGGAATCCCTGTAACGACTCGTCTGTCTACTGAGCCTCGATTACCCTTGCAATAAGAGAGGGTTGAATAGACAAGCTCGAAAGCTGAACAATAGAGAACTGCAGGCCAAACTCAAAGTCGAACTCTGATACATCCTCTAGCATCTCCCATTCACGAACCATTATCTGCGCCATCAAGCCTTGTTGCTGATGGTTGAGCGCGTCTGCCACCATGTTTGCCTTGCCCAAGTGGTACTGAAGGTCAAAATCATAATCCTTCAGGAGCTTCATCTATCGCCTCTATCGCATATCCAGCTTCGACTGTGAAAACAAATACTTTAGGCTCTTATGGTCTGAGAAGAGATCGAACCTAACCCCATAGAGATAATGCCTCCACACCTTTAGTGCGAAAATAATTGTTGCTAACTCTAGATCATGTGTGGGGTACTTCTGCTCATAGACCTTGAGCTGGCGCCAGGCATATGTCATTGGCTTCCCGTGTTGCAACAGGACAACACCCAAACCAACTCTGGAGGCATCGATAAACACAATGAACCCATCACTCCCAGAGGGAAGAGTGAGAACAGGAGTGGACATGAGGTGGTCCTTCAACTTCACAAATACCTCCTCATAGGCATCACTCTAGATGAACTCAGCGCCCTTCCGTGTCAACTGGGTCAACGGTGCTGTAATGCGAGAGAATCCCTCAACTTAACAAATACCTCCTCATAGAAAACTACGGATCTTGGACTCGTTCATGAGCTGGCCCCACTAACACACTACATTGATCTTTGAGGGGTCCACAATGATACCCTTCCTCGTTATGACGTGACCAAGGAACTGCACCTCCTCCTGCCAGAACTCACACTTCTCCAATTTCTTATATAGCTGGTGAGCACGGAGGGTCTCCAACACTATCTGCAATTGTAACTCGTGGTCCTCCCACGTCCTCGAATATACCAGAATATCATCAATGAAGACTAAGAAAAACTGGTCGAGGTAGGGCCGGAAGACCTCATCCATCAGCTGCATAAAGACAACAGGCACATTAGTCAGCCCAAAAGACATGACTAAAAACTCAAAGTGACCATAGTGCGTCCGAAAAGTTATCTTCAAAATGTCCTCCTCTCAGACCCGAATCTAATGATAACCGGAGCGCAAGTTAATCTTGGAAAAGAACTGAGCACTATGTAGCTGGTTGAACAAATCATTAATCCTCGGGAGCGGGTATCTAGTCTTAATAGTGACTTTGTTGAGCTCGCGGTAATTCACGTAGAGCCTCAACGAGCTAGCCTTCTTCTTCACGAATAATACCGGGGCTCCCCACTGCGAACTTCTAGGACGAACAAAACCCAACTCTTTCAACTCGTCTAACTGCGTCTACAGCTCCCGTAACTCCATCAGTGCCTACAATATGAGGCCTTCGAGATAGGCGCGGTACCGGACACCAGATCTCTATGAAAGCATGGCGGCAAACCCGAAATCTCCTAAAACACATCCGAGAACTCACAAACAGTCGGCAACTTCTTGAAACACCTAGCCACGGACTCCTCAACAACATAGGCTAATAAGCTCGACAACGAACTAGAACATAGGTAAGCCGGGTATTCAGAATGTGACTATCCTGGCAGAGCAATCCAACAAAGCATAGTACTCGGCAAGCCAATCCATACCCAGGATCACATCATACTCATCCATCAGTAACACGAACAAATCCACGGGCAGGAACATCTCTTTAACTAAGACGGAACAAGATGAACAGAGATGGCTCAAAACTGTAGACTTCCCCAAGGGAGTTGAAACTGATAGGGCCTCATGAGCGGACTCCGACGGAAGACCGGTCGATTGGTAGAACTCCTCGGCCAAAAACGAATGAGATGCTCCGGAATCAAATAATATATGAGTAATACAAGCGAAGATAACAAGAATACCCTTAACTACTCCTCCCGACGACGTCTGAGGGTCCTGACCCTTCACCTGCTGTGTGGCATAGAATCTACCCTGGGCAGGCACAAGAATCAAGCCTGACGACTAAGGGTCCACAACCTGCTGAGTGGCATAAAACCTGCCCTGGGCTGGTGGGGGAGGTGCCTGTCCCCTCTGCGAAGGTCTCTGATGTTGTTACAGTCATTGTGGTGGTCTACCCTGCTACCTCTGCTACTACGGGGAGGCCTAGGAGGCTGATGCTAGGGTCGCTGCTACTGCTGCTGTGGTGGATGGTGCGGAGGCTGCTGTGATACCCTCTGCTGTTGCTGCTGGGGATGGGGACACTCGCACCTACGGTGTCTCGTCTGTCCACAACCAAAACAAACTCCTGTGAATGGTCCAGAAGAAAAAGCTGGGTGTGAAGAAGATGATGCTGGTTGCGCTGCTGGCGGTCAAAACCCTGAACGGCCCCTATGCCGACTGTGTTGATGCTAGTGGGAGCTACTAGAGTGCGCCTTCCTCTTCCGGTCTCCTCCCTGATCTCGGGACCTCTGAAAAGTAGCCCAATCGTCCTCATAAATTAAAGCCCTCTGCACAACCTCAGCGAAAGTCATAAGAAGATGCCCAAATACTCGACTCCTGAGAGCGGGACGCAAGCCATTCATGAAATGGCGAGCCTTCCTTCTCTCATCATCCACTAAGTAGGTCGCGAATCGAGATAAAGTAACAACACGGGCCTTGTATTGCACCAATGTCATATCACCTTGAATGAGGCTCTCAAACTCCAAGGCTCTCTGCTGCTGAACGTGCTCAGGGAAGAACTTCTGGTCGAAATGATCCATGAAGTCCTCCCAGGTCCAAACAAAATCTCTCAAATCCGATCTAGAAACAGAAGCCCCACCAGTGATGGGCCTCGCCCGGAAGAAGATAAACTGCTAACTGAACTCACTGCTGTGACGTACATCTATGATCAAGCTCATCCATATATCAATCTGACATATCAGTACAGATCCTCTCTGGAGAATCACCGGGGTTAAATAAATTACCAGCTGACTGCTGCTCTTCAAGCCGTATAGCCCAGCGAGCATAAGAGACCTCACTACCCGCCTGTGGACAGCCAACACCAACAAGGCACGATGGTTGCAGACCCATTTATGAGTTGGTCAAACTCAGCCTAGCTATTGCCCCCTCACTCGGACGAGTAAGGCTACACCCCCTCCCAACAGACCATGATACAGTGGGAGACGCGGCCTAATGGTGAAGGCACCAGTGCTCATGTTTTTCACTCGGTCTCCGCGTTGGAGCATCTCCTGGTACCATGAAGGTTTTAGGACTTCGCCCAAGGATATCTTACATGCCCACAGTGCTCAAACAAACATTTTTGGTGTCCAAATCTGGCCATTCATGTTATACCTATGGAGGCTATGACCCTGATGAAGCTAGGGCGAATATCAACCATGCTATGTAATGTCAGATGCATGAATCACACAAATCAACCATGCAACAGTCCCGCACATACAATGCATCCAAGAGGGGCAACTCCATCACTCGGGGAGTCCCATAACAGCCTGCCCAATGGCATTAACCATGACTAATCACGTCTTAACCAAGCACACATATGATGCACATGGGAATGGGTCATGATGATAACTCAGTATGCCATGTGTTGATGTTGTACTCTCCTCATAACAAGGTAGGGTCTAGGACTTAGACAATTTACATGGAATGGGAAGAGCACAACTACTAGTGGGGGCCCAACAATTTGGGGTAGCCCACAAAGACTAAGAGAGCAATACTATGAGCCTAAATGGGTGAAAATGGGCCAAATCAAGGTCTAAGATGGACATTTAACCACCAATAGATGAGAGTGGGCTTAACAAAGGGACCTAGAGGGGTGCACAATGTGGACATTCAACCACCATTTGTCCCCAAGAAGGCAGCCCATCAAGGAGCCTAGCCAAGACAAGGCCCGTGGCCCGAGTACAATCATAAAAATGACATGAGCAGTAATACATACATATCATATCACATAATGGGCCTCAAGAAAATGGCCCAAAGCCCTCACACAACATCATGGGCCCAAAAAGACAAACTGCCCAAAAAGACAAACTATGGCCCAAGAACAATGGCCACCGAATTCATGCATTATGTTGGACCTAATGGGCAGCCCATGAGCCTAAATACATGAGTAAGGCATGCCTAATGCTTGACAAGTTGGGCCTTTCCAATAAGCCCAAATTTGGTTAAGATAGAGGGGCAACAAGGATCCCGGGCCTGCTGGAGTCAAGCAAAACAGATTTTCTGGTTAAAATACAAAGTCCAAGGTAGCCTATACATGATACAATGGGCCCCACTAGATGGAATGTGGATGTACAGCACATAATCCAAGTGGGCCTACTGCCTTCAAGTCCAGCAGCACCCAGAAATGCCTGGACATCCCAGGTGGGCCTAGACGGCCAGCATAAAACACATCAAGGTGGGCTCCATATGTGGACGGTCCACACTTTAGTGGGCCAAACAAGGGAGGACGATGTGGACAATACACATCAACAAGGTGGGCCACGTGGGGTGGGATGACCAGCCCCAGCTAGGACGTCCAGCAGGTAGGCTACTTTTCCTGCTCTGGTAATCCCCAAAAAATGTTGGTCCAGGTGGCCCACATGCACATGAAGTAGGTCCCAGCAAGGTAGGCCACAAAGGAGGTAGAGGAAAAGATCATATATCCATACATTTAGAGAATAAAAAATTTAGACAGCAAGGTTGTAAATAAAATTCTGCTGCTGGAAAAATGTTGTTGGCCCCATCTTGTACACCCAATGGGGTGGGCCAACCCTACAAATCAAAGGGAAAATGGGTGGATTACTTGCACCCATATATGGACAACAAATGGGGTCCACTTGAGTGACCCACTATCCCCAAAACTAAGCTGATACATGGTTATTTTCTACATGCAGGACTGCTGGACAGTCCAGAAAATTTGGACCGTCCAGCCCTCTTGGGCCCACTCCATGGTGCTCAAATCAAGGTTGGATGGTGTGGGCTCCATCTTACATCAAAGTGGGGTCCACACCTCAGAGAATGCCCATTTTACATCAAAGCGGGGTCCACACCTCAAAGCGGGGTCCACATCTTATATCGAACTAAGAAGATCAAACGATGGGAGTTTTATAGGCCTAGATTTTATGTTTTGATGATGGGCCAAGTGGGTCTTACAGATTGATGGTATAGATCTCACTTTGGACCCAAGATGTGGCCACTGGCCCACCTTGATTCCCATGATCATTCCATGATGGGGCCATTCTCCATGGACCCCATCATGATGATTATTTTCCTTGCATAAATAGGGTCATCTAAACCTCTCGTTTTGGTGGGAAAAGAATCTCCACCGTTGATTTTGATCGGTGGGCCCATGTGTAATGGGACCCACTTGATATATGTTATAAATCATGAAAGGGAGGGCCCATAGTGTCGTGTTCCCTCCATCACTCGATCTCTCTCTCTCTCTCTCTCTCTCTCTCTCTCTCTCTCCCTCCCTCCCTCCCTCTCTCTCTCTCTCTCTCTTTTTCCCTTGTTCATGGCCCCATGATGCATGCCATTTTATCCAAATGTCCACCTTCATGGGACCCACTTGATGGACATGTTAGCTCTACACCATCCAAGCCATGTGGGCCCTACTTTAGGGTGATGGAAAAACACAAATATCAGATTGATACAAATCAAGTGGGCCACGTCCATGTGGGACCCACCTGGATGAGTTGTATTCACACCATCCAGCGTCCCTGGACATCGGACATGTAGTGAAGTGTGAATAGACATTGGATTGTACTAACAAAAAAAATATACCACTTTGATTCTAAACTTTTTGGGTGGGCCACTCATGCAGGCCCCACCTTGATGTATGGGTCTAATCCACGCCGCCCATCCCATTCCCCACTCATTTTAGGTGTTGAGCCAAAAAATGAAGTTAATTCATTTATCTAGTGGGCCATAGTATAGAAAACAATGATTCTTACCTTAAAAATCCGTTAGGACACACCTTGATGTTTCTACACACCAAATCATACTGAATATTGGGCTCGTTTAGTCCGTCATGAGCCATAGAATCCAATGGGTTAAGTGGTTTCTCCTGATATGGGCCCCACATAGGAAAATCTGTGAAAAAATAAAAAATAATAAAAATAAAAAATAAAATAGCATGCAGCAGGCGCTGCTGCTACTGACGTCCAGAGGATGCTGCAGCAGTGTCCTGCTATTGCGTTAGGTGGTGGGCAAGGACCATGGGTCCCATCCGTGGGCCCCACCATGATGTGTGTAGAATGTCAACACTATGCATTTGGTGCACCCCCTTTTAGTGGTGGGGGACCCCAAAACTCAGCCCCACATGGGACGTCTGGTGGTCCACACGGCAGGAAGGAGTGATGAATTGAATGTCTGCCATTGGAACTTCTGTTCCAGAAGTTTTGGATAAATAAATTTTTTTTTAAAGGTCGGTGTGACCCTATCAACTGTTGGATGGAAAATAAACATTATGATGGGCCCCACGTGGGACCCACTTGTGATAGGATTTGGATTGGTTGGTGTACCACACACCAGCCCTATTATTGCTTTAATGTGGCAGGTTATGTGGAGCACACCTTGGTGTCGTGTGCACCCGATTGTGGGGTCCTCTTTGATGTATGTGTTGTATCCAAACCGTCCATCCTATTGGCAAGCCCATCTTAGGCTTAAGATAAAAATAAGACAGATCTAGGATCAGGTAGACCACATTACAGAAAACAGTGGGTTTGAACGTCCACCATTAAAACCCTTGGGCTACTAAGTTTGGACCAATATGATATATGTTTCTCCTCTTAATCCAGGTCTTTAAGACCTTATGATTAGATTGGTTGGAAAATAAGCTTTATGGTGGGCCCTGTAATTTATTTAACAGTGAAAATTATTATCTCCATTACTATTTGTGGTATGGTCCAAATGATCCTTTAATATGATTCATTTTTTTTTTTGGAAATTTATGAGGCTCGTTGTTGAGGCCCACCTTGATGTGTATAAGGCTTGTTGTCGAGGCCCACCTTGGTATATATGAGGCCCATGCGATGTGGCCCATTTGATGTATTGGAGGCCTAATGGGATATATATAAGGCCCATTGCAATGTGTGATTCCACCATGGTTTGTGTAATGATGTTTCTATGCCTTGGGAGCAATGATGGTTTGATGCCTACATTGTTAAAATAATGTTGGTTAAATGTCTGCATTGTAACTCTCCCTAGGGCCCATTGATAGGCCCAACTAGTTGTGTGTAGGCCATCTAGGCCCATCTTCATTGTAAGGATAGTTCATTACTTTATAACATGCTTAGTATAATTCCATGACTCATGCCATACGCATTATATGTATGCTTGATATGAGTAGTGACTAATCATAGCTATGACATTGGGCAGATTATTTATAGGACTCACTGATAGGAGTTACCCACATGAGCACGTGGTACGCGCAGGATTGCTCCATAACTGAATAGAGTGATTCATGCATCTCGTATTTATGTGTCATGATCATTGTACTCCCTAGCGACATCAGGGTCGTGGCCTCCACGAGCACATCATGGATGGTCATATCGGATACCGAAAATACTTGGTTTTAGCACTGTGGGCACTTAGGATGTCCTTGTGTGAAAGTCTTAGAACTTTTTTGGTACCAGGAGATGCTCTAACGTATAGACCGAGTGGATACACGAGTGCAGGAGTGCCGAATATCAGTAGGCCACATCTCCCACTGTGTCATGGTCGGTTGGAAGGGAGTGTGGCCTTATCTGCCCAAGTGAGGGGGTTGTAAACTAGGCTGAGTTTGACCAGATCACAAATGAGTTCACTATTAACGAGTTGGGTAAGTATTAACAGACTACTAGTCAGGCGGATAGTGTGGTCTCTTCCACTTATTGGGTTGTGCGGCTAAGGAGGTGACAATCAGTGTGAAGTGTATTAGACCCTAGTGATATCCAGAGGAAACTGTACTGATATGTGTACTTGATGAGCACTGACATGCTTGCTTTGCATCTCGCATATGACATTTAGCTACGTAGGCCTCACATCGCATGACCTTGATATGGTCATAGCATTAATGTACATCACATAGCTTTGGTACAACTAATAGCATTTATGGACTTACCCACATACTTTCGTATTACTCTGATATTGAACACTTGGCGCTTGCCTTGCACACACACTTACACCACCCTCTAAGCTTTTGTAAGCTTATACATGACCGTTGCATGCAGGTGATGTTGGTTCATAGCAGCGCTAAAGAAGGAGCGCGTATCAGATTATTTTGGAGCTTTTGATCAACTTGTATTTCCCTTTTTGTATTATACTTAAAGTTTTTGATATAGTGGATATGTGGTGATTTTGTTTTATGACTTGGTTATGCTTGTGGTTATGCTACATTACAAAAAAAAATCATACTGAAAATCCTCCTTGTAGGATCCCAGGATCAGAATCTGGCATATGGGTATTAGAAGCCGAGAATGGTGCACTACGGAAGCTATCGACGCCAGATTCGACAATCAAAAATTTTGTGAGCCCGTTTTTTAAGTTTGGGGAGTGACAGAAGTTGGTATCAGAGCATAACTTGGGGATACCTGGGGATCACATCACATATCTACTATAAACTTGAAACGAATAGGTCTCGAGTCTAAATGACTTGCAATTTTGCTGACATAAACCCTCAACACGTTTATGCCTTTGAGAATTCTCAAGGCTGATAGGCCCTTGTTCCTTCCTATAGGACATGCCGCCTAGAAGAACGACCCGACCGACTCCCGTTCCACCACCTGCGACTCTAGTTCTACCACCTGCGACTCCTGCTCCACCACCGAATATTACTACTTTCTAGCCTGAGGATACCACTCCTCTACCAGAGACCGGTACAGATCCAACCGTACCTGTGAGTGCCACCAGCTGCAGCAGATGCTACAGGTGATGACTACTATTCTTTAAGGGCAGGGCAAGCGTCCCACTATTACACCAGCCGAGGCCGAGTAGGAGCGTGCGAGCACCCTTCTCAAAGACTTCTGAGAGCACAATCTACCGTGTTTCCGAGGCGAGCCTGACCCAACTATAATAGAGATATGGTGCTCCGAGGTGGAGAAGATATTCGACGCCAGGAGATGTACGACCCAGCAGCGAGTCCCATTAGTCGTATTTCTTCTCTAAGGTGAGGCTCAACATTAGTGGGCATCTGTCACCCGAGCAATAGCGGCCGATTTCGAGTGGACCAGGGAGGACTTTGTTGACCAGTTTGACCAGAAGTTCTTTCCCGAGCATGTGCGACAGTAATGTTCATTGAGTTTGAGACTCTGGCCCAGGGGGACATGACTGTATCCCAATATGAGGCACGTTTCACCGTGCTATTGAGATTCATGATGTACCTTGTTGATGATGAGGGGTAGAAGGCCCACCATTTTGAGAACGGCTTGCGTCCTGCCCTCAGGAGCCGTGTGGTCGAACACATGCTTCCGACGTTTGAGCAGGTTGTGTAGAGGGCATAGATCTACAAGGCAGATTGGGCCGGTTTGCAGAGGGCCCGTGACCCGAGAGGAGATCAGAAGAGGAAGGCGCCCTTCGGTAGCTCCCAGCAGCAGTAACAACGTCCACAGCAGCGACGAGTGACCTGCCCAACATTCCGAGCACTGGTGGCACCCCAGCACCACCTCCGGCACTGTTTTTAGGTACTTGCTTTCGGTGTGATAGGATAGGACATCGTAAGCACGAGTGTCCCCATCCGTAGCAGCAGCAGGCGAGGGAACCATATCAGCCTCCACGATAACCCCCATAGCAGCAACAACACCAGCCTCTGGGACCTCCCCATAGTAGCAGAGGTAGCAGATTAGGCCATCACAGTGGCAACAACAATAGTAAAGATCTCAGAGGAGACCTGCACCTCCCCAACAGGCCCAGGGCAGATTTTATACTGCCCAGCAGGACCCTCAGTCATCAGGAGGGGTCATCGAGAGTACTCTCCCTGTTTTTGCATGCATTCACGTATATTGTTTGATTCTGGTGCATCGCATTCTTTTGTGTCCGATGATTTCTGCCGATTGACCAGTTTGCCGATGGATCTGCCCGTGATGGTTTGTCGGTATCGACCCCCTTGGGGAAGACTACATGTTAGATCTATTTTACTCGTTTTGCCCCGTTATGATGGGGACATCTTTTTCCTGCTGATCTGTTCATATTGCCGATGTCCGAATTTGATGTCATCCTGGGTATGATTGGCTTGCAGAGTACCATGCCATATTGGACTGCTCCGCAAGGATAGTCACATTTTATATACCTGGCGTGCCAGAGTTCTAGTTTATTGTCGAGCCTAAAGGAGAGCAGCTTTCCTACCTGTTGTCATGTGTCATTGAGGAGTCAGTTGCTTTGGGTATCGACCAGTTGTCGGTCATTTGTGGTTTTTTTGATGTGTTCCAGGAGATTTCGGGGTTACCACCTCATTGGCACACTGAGTTCTAGAATGATCTCGTGCCCGGTACCCCACCTATTTCAAAGCCTCGTATCGTATGGCACTGTTGGAATTGCGGGAACTGCAAAAGCAGTTGGACAGTTGCACGAGCTAGGCTTTATCCGTCCGAGCAGTTCGCCGTGGGGAGCACCAGTATTATTCGTGAAAAAGAAGGATGGCCCATTGAGGATTTGCATAGATTACCGCAAGCTCAACAATGTCACGATTAAGAATAAGTACCCACTCCCGAGGATTGATGATTTGTTTGATCAGCTGCAGGAGGCGCAGTTCTTTTCGAAGATAGACTTGCGGTTCGGTTATCATCAGGTTCAGGTCTGAGATGATAATATCCCAAAAATAGCCTTTAGGACGCGGTATGGTCATTTTTAGTTCCAAGTCATGTCCTTCGGACTGACCAATGTACCCGTAGTATTCATGCAGTTGATGAACGAGGTCTTCCATTCGTATCTCGACCAGTTTGTTGTGATGTTCATCGACGACATTCTTATATATTCGAGGACCCGTGAGGAGCATGAGCGGCATCTGGAGATTACCTTGTAGACCCTCCATGCACACCAGCTTTATGCGAAGCTAGAGAAGTGCAAGTTCTGGCAGGAGGAGGTGAAATTCCTCGGTCATGTGGTGACGAGGCAGGGCATCGCAGTGTACCCCTCAAAGATTGATGTCGTGCGTCAATGGGGCCAGCCGACGAACGCGTTCAAGATCCGCAGTTTCCTTGGTTTGGTGGGCTACTACCGAATTTTCATTGAGGGATTTTTCCGTATTACAACCCCGTTGACCAGGTTGACTAGGAAGGGTGCCGAGTTCGTTTGGAGCGACACTTGTGAGTAGGCATTTATGGAGCCGAAGGACCACCTCACGTCTGCTGTTGTCATCACTCTTCCCTCTGGGAGTGATGGATTTATTGTATTTACCGATGCCTCGGGAGTTGGCTTGGGTGCTGTCCCGATGCAGCACGGGAAGCCGGTAGCTTATGTGTCTCGCCAGCTCAAGGTCCATGAGCTGAACTACCCCACGCATGATTTAGAGCTACAGAAGTTGTCTTCACACTGAAGGTGTGGAGGCACTATCTCTATGGGGTCTCTGACCACAAGAGCTTGAAGTATCTGTTCTCTCAGTTTGAGCTGAACATAAGGCAGAGGCGTTGGATGGAGCTCCTGAAGGACTATAATTTTGATCTCCAGTACTACCTGGGCAAGGCGAACATGGTGGCGGATGCCCTTAGCCATTAGCCACGAGGCCTGATAGCGCACATGATGATTCAGGAATGGAGGATGCTTGAGGATGTGTCAGCATTTGACTTTGAGATCGGCTTACAGTCTTCTATTGTGTAGTTATCGAGCTTGTTGATTTAACCCTCTCTTATCGCAGGGGTGATCGAGGCTCAGCAGGCAGATGAGTCAGTGCAGAGTTATCGGGCAGAGGTAGCATCTGAGAGTCAGTTAGACTGGAAGATTGGTTTTGAAAGTGGACTTCGCTTCAAAGGCCGATTATGTGTCCCGGATATTCCTGAGTTGCACAGAGATCTTATGATCGAGGCACAATGATTGCGGTTCTCTATCTACTCGGGCTTGAGATATGAGGCGTTAGTATTTTTGGACGGGGATGAAGCTCCAGATAGCCAGTTTTGTGGCCAAGTGTGACACATGCTAGCATGTCAAAGCCGATCATCAGAGACCCCCTGGTCTATTGCAGCCGTTGAGCATCCTGATGTGGAAGTGGGAGCACATATCTACCGATTTTATCATAGGTTTGTCGAGGACACAACACAGTCATGACGCCATCTGGGTTGTTGTGGACCATCTGATGAAGTCGGCATATTTTCTTGTAATTCGTGAGACCTGGCATGCGGACCGGCTCGCCAAGCTGTTTGTTGATGTGATCGTGAGACAGCACGGTGTTCCTGTCTCGATCATTTCAGACCGAGACCCGAAGTTCATATCTCAATTTTGAGGGAGCTTCCAGAGAGCGATGCGGAATGATTTGCAGCTCAGCACCATGTACCATCCGCAGATCAATGGCCAGACCGAGGGGGTCAACTAGATCCTTGAGGATGTGCTTCGAGCCTGTGCGATTGATTTCTCAGGTAGCTGGGACGGGCACCTATGACTGGCTGAGTTCACGTACAATAACAGCTATCAGGCAACCATTGACATGGCTCCTTTTAAGGTATTATATGGCAGATCGTGCAGATCTCTGAGTTATTAGACTGAGGTCGTAGAGCAGCGTCTCCTAGGTCCAAAGCTTGTGCAGCAGACATCAGAGGCTATCGATATCATCAGGTAGAGATGCGCATAGCTCAGAGCTGGCAGAAGAGTTTTGCTGACTATCGGCGTCGTCCCTTGGAGTTTGTCGTTGGGGACTATGTGTATCTTAAGGTTTCACCCATGAAGGGTGTGGTTCGTTTTGGAGCGAAAAGCAATCTTACCCCAAGATTCATCGGACCTTTCGAGATCATTGGGCGTGTTGGCGCTGTGGCCTATCGGCTTGCCCTGCCATCTCAATTGTTTGGCGTCCACGACATTTTTCACGTCTCTATGTTGAGGAAGTGTGGGTTAGACATCGTTCCTGTTATTAATTGGCAGCCGTTGGAGGTTCGTGAGGATGCTTCTTACATTAAGCAGCCAATTCGTATCCTCAATTGGAAGGAGCAGGTCCTCCAGACCAAGGTCATTTCCTTGGTGAAAGTGTATTGGGGCCATCATAGTGTGGATGAGGCATCTTGGGAGCGCAAGGCGGAGATTCGAGAGCATTATCCCCATCTTTTCGATGTTTGCTTGTATGTTATATTATGTTTTGATTATATATGATGTTATGTTTTCTATTCCCTTATGAGTTATGTTTAGCTGCGATGGTAGTATAAATTTTGTGGACGAAATTTTTATTAGGTGGGGAGAGCTGTAAGGCCAGTATCCTAGTCCGTACTATTCCGTTGACTCCCACGATCCTTTTCAACGAATTCTAGCAACCTGCGAGCTCTAATCGACGTTTGCGCACCATAAGTCGTATCCCATAGATCTCAGTTGGCTTAATCCGAGACTTGTACCATTGCGACTGCCCTGTCACCGCGGTTCCAATGCCACGTCTTGCACACGATTCGATACCCTAGCTAGGAGATGTGGGCCCACGTTTATTTCAAAGAAACGTCGTGCATTTTCGAACCCACTACAACCAATCCCATCAATTAATTAATTAATCAATCAAAGTACACAACCCATGCTTTCTTTCTTTCCAAGACAAGCAACCTACCCTAAGTTAACTCTCAAGTTAAGTACACCTATCACTCAGATCCATCACCTCTCTCTTACAACCACCCCTTCTCTCTCTCTCTCTCTCTCTCTTTTTCTCTACACAATTTCCAAGCTACACCAAAGAGGTGCACGTCCAAGCAATTTCAAGAGAGAAAAGTGTGTTGTGTGGCCCACTTCTTATCCCAAGATCCATCATCCTAGCCCTTTAATTCTCGTCACCTTCCATCAAAGTGAGACACAAGAAGATTAGATCTCCATCGGACCAAGAAGATCAAACAATGGGTGTTTTATTGGCCTAGATTTCATGTTTTGATGATGGGCCAAGTGGGTCCTACCGATTGATGGTATGGATCTCACTTTGGACCCTAGATGTGGCCAATGGCCCACCTTAATTCCCATGATCATTCCATGATGGGGCCATTCTCCATGGACCCCATCATGATGATTATTTTACTTGCATAAATGGGTCATCTAGACCTTGCATTTCGGTGAAAAAAGGATCTCCACCATTGATTTTGATTAGTGGGCCCATATGTAATGGGACCCACTTGATGTATGTTATAAATTATGGAAGGGAGGGCCCATAGTACCGGGGTCCCTCCATCACTCGATCTCTCTCTCTCTCTCTCTCTCTCTCTCTCTTTTCCCTTGTTCATGGCCTCATGATGTATGCCATTTTATCCAAATTGTTCACCTTCCTGGGACCCGACATGTTAGGTCTACACTGTCCAAGCCATGTGGGTCCTACCTTAGGGTGATGAGAAAACACAAATATCAGATTGATACAAATCAAGTGGGCCACGTCCATGTGGGACCCACCTGGATGAGTTGTATTCACACCGTCCAACGTCCCTGGACGCTGGACGTGTCGTTAAGTGTGAGCAGACAGTGGATTGTACTAACAAAAAAAATATACCACTTTGATTATAAACTTTTTGGGTGGGCCGCTCATGCAGGCCCCACCTTGATGTATGGGTCTAATTCATGCCGTCCATCCCATTCCCCAGTTCAATTTAGGCGTTGAACCAAAAAATGAAGTTAATCCGATTATCCGGTGGGCCATAGTATAGAAAACAATGATTCTTACCTTAAAAATCCATTAGGGCCCACCTTGATGTTTCTATACACTAAAACATGCTGAATACTGGGCTCGTTTGGTTCGTCATGAGCCATAGAATCCAATGGGTGGAGTGGATTCTTCTGATACAGGCCTCACCTAAGAAAATCCATGGAATAACAAAAAAAATAAAATAGCATGTAGCAGGCGCTACTGTTGCTGACGTCCAGAAGACGCTACAGCAGCATCCTACTGCTGCGTTAGGTGGTGGGCAAGGACCGTGGGTCCCAGCCGTGGGCCCCACCGTGATGTGTGTAAAACGTCAACACCGTGCATTTGGTGCACCCCCTTTTAGTGGTGGGCACCCCAAAACTTAGCCGTACATGGGACATTTGGTGGTCCACACAGCAAGAAAGAGTGATGAATTGAACGTCTGCCGTTAGAGCTGGGCATCGGTCCGGATCGGATCGGATTACATCCAACCCGATCTAACCTGAAATCTCAATTGCTTGACCTAAACCCGATCCGACCTGAGACTCAATCTGGGTCACCGGACTCGGACAGATCTGATGCATGGTTGGCCTGACCCAAACCGAGTCGGACTCGGTTAGGGAAACTGAGTTGGATTGGGTTGGGTACGATTCAGGTCGTATAAACTTTAATTTAACTGTTTCATGTGGTGCGGTCCACTTCAGTCTTTAATATACCAACTTTTTGTGCCCATGGTCTAAAATAATATTTCAAAATGGATAAACGGCTTAGATAAAATACATACATCAAGGTGGGTCCCACATGGCTCTAGAAGACTTTCAATCTAACGTACACATGTTTTTACTGAACTTTAACTTTTGACGTGCATCGTGCACTGCATGAAATGGCAGTAGCTTACCGTTCACGCAAGCACAGCGTCTGCCTAATGAAATTTTTTATCGACGTGTGTGAGTTCTGTGGGCCTGATTATGGGGTTTGTGTTATATCTAAACCGTCTATCCATTTGGCGAGCTCTTCTTAAGGCTTGAAATAAAAATAAGATAGACCTAACTATCAAGTGGACTATACGAATTGTTTAACAGTGAAAATCATTCTCTGCTGTTATTTGTGGTGTGGTCCAGATGATCTTTGGATATTGTTTATTTTTTGGATAATTCTCTATAACTTTCTCTAAAAATATATGAACGGTGTAAATATAATAAATACATCACCGTTGGGCCCATATAACTTTGATCTCCTTTGAACCGTTCATACAACTCAGAGCTCGAGGAGCGCCCAGAGCTCAAGGAGCGCCAGACGCCCTTACCTCTGCCATAAACGGACTGGCTACTCCCCTTACCAGCCACTGGCTGATGATCGGTGCTCTGTGGGCCCCACCATGATGTATGTGTTTCATCCATGCCCTCCATCTAGTTTTATAGATCATTTTATTTATGAGATTAAAAAATGTGGTATATCGAAATCTCAAGTGGACCACATTATAGGAAACAGTTTTAAATGAACGTTGACCATTAAAAACGTTTTAGAGGCTATAAAAGTTTTTGATCAAGCTGATATTTATTGTTTCCCTTTATCTGGATCCTTATGACCTAATCAACAGATTATATGTCAAATAAACAGTACAGTGGGCCTTAGGAGGATTATAATGGTGGACATCCAATCATTATTGTTTTCCTATGGTGTGGTCCACCTGAGATTTATATCCTTATCATTTTTTTTTTGTATAAAGCCCTAGAATGATCTGTAAAATGGATGAACGGAATCGATAAAACACATGCATCTTCGTATCGGGTCGAATCGGATCGAATCGGATCTAATAGGATCGGATTACAGATTGGGTCGGTTTGGAACAAGGCCTATCCGGATCTGACCCGAAAATATTTTAGATCTGGCTTATGCTACCCGATCCTAACCGATCCTGACCATCAGTTCTGTTTGAATCAGGTCGGATTGGGTCGGATCCACCGGTTCGGGTATGAAATGCCCACCTCTATCTATCGTTGTAACTTCTGTTCCAGAAGTTTTGGATAAATATAAATTTATTTATTTATTTTTTTAGGTCGATCTGACCCTATCAACTGTTGGATGGAAAATAAACGTTATGGTAAGCCCCACGTGGGACCCACCTTTGATAGGATTTGGATTGGCTGGTGTACCACACACCAGCCTTATTGCTGCTTTGATGTGGCAGGCTATGTGGAGCCCACCTTGGTCTCGTGTGCACCCAATTGTGGGGTCCTCTTTGATGTATGTGTTATATCCAAACCGTCCATCCTATTGGCAAGCCCGTCTTAGGCTTAAGACTAAAAATAAGACAGATCTAGGATCAGGTAGACCACATTATAGAAAACAGTGGGTTTGAACGTCCACCATTAAAACCCTTGGACTACCAAGTTTGGACCAATATGATATTTGTTTTTCCTCTTAATCCAGGTCTTTAAGACTTTTTTATTAGATTGGGTGAAAAATAAGCTTTATGGTGGGCCCTATGATTTATTTAACAGTGAAAATTATTATCTCCATTGCTATTTATGGTATGGTCCAAATGATCCTTCAATATGATTCATTTTTTTTAGGAATTTATGAGGATCATTGTTGAGGCCCACCTTGATGTGTATAAGGCCTGTTGTCGAGGCCCACCTTAGTATATATGAGGCCCATGCGATGTAGCCCATTTGATGTATTGGAGGCCCATGGGTTGACGCGCAATGGGATGTACATAAGGCCCATTATAATGTGTGATTCCATCATGGTTTGTGTAATGATGTTTATGGTGGGCTATGCCTTGGGAGCAATGATGGTTTGACGCCTACATTGTAAAAATAATATTGGTTAAATGTCTGCATTGTAACTCTCCCTAGGGCCCATTGATAGGCCCATACTGGTTGTGTGTAGGCCGTCTAGGCCCATCTTCATTGTAAGGATAGTTCATTACTTTATAACATGCTTAGTATAATTCCATGACTCATGTCACACGCATCATATATATGCTTAATATGAGTAGTGACTGATCATAGCATATGCCATTGGGTAGATTATTTATAGGGCTTATTGATAAAGTTACCCACATGAGTGCGTGGTACACACAGGATTGCTGCATGACTGGATAGCGTGATTCATGCATCTCACATTTATGTGTCGTGATCATTGTACTCCCTAGCGATATCAAGGTCGTGGCCTACACAGGCACATCATGGATGGCCATATCGGATACCGAAAATACTTGGTTCTAGCACTGTGGGCACTTAGGATGTCCTTGGGTGAAAGTCTCAGAAGCTTTTTGGTACTAGGAGATGCTCCAACATATAGACCGATTGGATACACGAGCGCAGAAATGCCGAATACCAGTAGGTCGCGTCTTTCATTGTGTTGTAGTCGGTTGGATGGGGGTGTGGCCTTATCCGCCTGAGTGAGGGGGTTATAAGTTAGGCTGAGTTTGACCAGCTCGCAAATGAGTCCACTATCGACGAGCCGGGTAGGTATTGGCAGACTTCTGGTCAGGCGGATAGTGTGGTCTCTTCCACTTACTGGGCTATGCGGCTAGGGAGTCGAAGTCGGTGTGAAGTGTATTAGACCCAGGTGATATCTAGAAGGAAACTGTATTGATATATGTACTTGATGAGTACTGACATGCTTGTTTTACATCTCGTATATGACATTTGGCTACGTAGGGCTCACATCGCATGACCTTGGTATGGCTGATAGCATTCATGCCTTGCATCACATAACTTTGGTACAACTGATAGCATTCATGGACTTACCTATATACTTCCGTATTACTCTGATATTGAACACTTGGTGCTTACCTTGTGCACACACTTACACCACCCTGTAAGCTTTTGTAAGCTTATGCACGACTGTTGCGTGCAGGTGACGTTGGTTCACAGCAGCACTGAGGCAGGAGCACGTATCAGATTATTTTGGAGCATTTGATCACCTTGTATTTCTCTTTCCGCATTGTACTTAACGTTTTTGATATAGTGGATATGTGGTGATGTTGTTTAGTGACTTGGTTATGCTTGTGGTTATGCTCCATTACAAAAAAAAAAATCATACTGAAAATCCTCCTTGTAGGATCCTAAGATCGGAATCTGACATATGGGTGCTAGAAGCTGAGAATGGGGCACTACGGAGGCTGTCGATGCCAGATTCAGTGATCAGGAATTTTGTGAGCCCATTTTTCGAATTTGGGGCATGACAATCATGGCCATAGGGAGGACTCCACCACTATGAGTCCTCTACAACAATCACAACCACATTTACATTATCATGGGTCCCATACAAGTATGGGCCCTTGAAAAATCAGAAAATCGAGGTGGGGATACCATCCCCACCATGGATCTAGGGTCTAGATGACCCACAAACCTATAAATCAAAGGGAAATCTCATAATGGGGTCCATGGAAAATGGCCCCATCATGTCAAGCATGCATGCATAAAGTGGGCCGTTGGCCACACTCATGGAGTTATGTAGGACCTCCACCATTAATTGGTGGGTCCCACACACTCCCAAACAAATGAAAAAGGTTCATGCAAGAAGAAAGGAAAGAAACTAATCCTATGAATCACCCACCTTAAGACTTCTTCTTTCTCCACACTAGAGATCTATAGCACCATAGGAGAGGTTTTAATGGCTAAGATGGTATTTGGAAGGTTAGATTGGGAGGAAAAAGAGGGAAAAGTTGCTGGAAATTTCTGGAAATGGTGGACGTTCCACCTTGCTAGCAACAAAGGGAGAGGAGAATGAGGGAGAAAGAAAAGAGGGTTGCAGAGATGGAAATAATGGCATGTAAGATAATGATGTGTTTTAGGGAAGAAAAACCACTTATTGCACATGGGGAAGAAAACTCATGATGACTTTTTTTTTTTGATGAAGAAAATTCATAATTGCTAGGCTAGGCTAGGCAATCATGTGTAGCTCACATGGGAAATGATGCAACTAGGGTGGGCCCACCTAGGAAAATGTACGCAAGTACCAGGTGGGTCCTACATTATGATCAATGGCCTAAATAATGCGCGGCCTACAACTTTAGATGTACTCATCGGATTGAAGCACGAGACGCGGCATTAGAACCGCGGCGTCGATGCAGTCGGAACGGTATAGGTTTTGGGTCGGGTTTACATGATGGAACTTAAGGATGATCGTAAACAAAATCTACAGGTCGTAGGTTGCGGGTCGCTGGGATTTGACCGGTAGGACCGCGGGATCTAACGGAACAAAACGAACAAGGGTCTTACAACCCATATGGGCCCACATTGATGTATATGTATAATCTATGCCGCCCATCCTTTTTGTTATGTCATTTTAGGGGTAGGGCCCAAATATCAGCCTGATCCGGTGCTCGTGTGGACCACAAAATAGAAAATAATGGTGACTATGGAAATTTTCCAGGTTCACTATGATGCTTGTTAAGAGTGGGTACTGCCCAAGTCAGGTCTTTTTGGGCCCACAGCAAGCTAGTTGACAAGGTGTATGGATTGGATCACCCCATTGTGGGCCTTAAGCTATGGTACCAATGGTTTGATAGAAAAGGAAGTGAACACGCTGTAAACCACGAACCATGAAACATGACAACCACGACCCATATAACATAGCAACTACGACCCATGCAAACCACCACCCAAATGGGCTCACATTGATGTATGTGAATAATCAATGCCGCCCATCCTTTTTGTTGCGTCATTTTACAGGTAGGGTCAAATATCAACCATGACCCTTTGTGGATGAAAACCATGATACATTGTGCATGTGAACCACGACCCTTCGAATGGATCGTGATTGTCATGTAGCAAGGGTCAAGCTTGTCATGTTATACGGGTCATGGTTGTCAAGTTATATGGGTCGTAGTTGTCATGGGTCATGGTTGTCATGTTATATGGTCGTGGTTGTCATGTTATATGGGTCATGGTTGTCATCCGAGTCGTGGTTGTCATGTTATATGGGTCATAGTTGTCATATATTATATGGGTCGTGGTTATCATATTACATGGATCGTAGTTATCATGTTATATGGGCAGTGGTTGTTACGTGACATGTACAGTTCGTAGTTGTAACGTAATAGGGGTCGATGTTGTGATGTTATAAGGCTCATGGGTCCTGTTGTGATTTGTAGGGCCCACCATAATGTTTATTTTCCATGCAATCTGTTCATAAAGTCACAAATACCTATATGAAGAGGAAAAACAAATTTCATGTTGATCCAAAACTTCTATGACCCCCAAAAAGGTTTCAATGGTAGACGTTAGATCAGCTGCTTTTTGCAGTGTGGTCCACTTTATCTTTAGATCTGTCTTATTTTTAGTCTCAAGCCTTAAGACGAGCTCGCCAAATGGATGGACGGTTTGGATATAACACATCCCCCATGATGGGACCCATAGAACTTGCTGACGTCAGTACAGCAGCTATATAGCTGTGTGGTACACTAGCCAATAGGCTTCCATGTCCCAGATAGACGCGGAAGCGGATTGGTTGGGTATGTGTCATGCGAAGACGAGCACTGATGCTCCTCGAGCTCCGAGTTGTACAAACGGTTCAAAGGAGATTAAAGTTACATGGGCCCCACAATGATGTATTTATTATATCTACACCGTTCATCTATTTTTAGAGATCATTTTAGAGCATTATCTAAAAAATAATCATATCGAAAGATCATATGGACCACACCACAAATAGCAGCGGAGATAATGATTTTCACTGTTAAACAATTTGTAAGGCCCACCATAACGTTTATTTTCCATCCAATCTATTAATAAGGTCATAAAGACTTGAATTAAGAGGCAAAACAAATTTCATATTGATCTAAAACTTCTGTGACCCTAAAAAGGGTTTCAATGGTAGACATTCAAGTCCCCACTGCTTTTTGCAATGTGGTCCACTTGATAGTTAGATCTGTCTTATTTTTTGTCTCAAGCCTTAAGACAAGCTGGACAAATGGATGGACAGTTTGGATATAACACATACCTCATGATTAGACCCACAGAACTTGCTGACCTTAATACAACAGCTATATAGCTGGTGTGAGGTACACTAGCCAATCCGCTTCCGATGGACGCGAATTAGATACAGGTTGAGTAGCGAGTCGGCTTCTGAAGTGACGTCACCAAGTTCTGTGGGCCCCACTATAATGTATGCGTTGTATTTACACCGTCCATCCATTTTAAGATATCATTTTAGGGCCAAAGGATGAGGTAGATAAAAAACTGTAGTGGACCACCATAGAAAACAGTGGGGAGAGTGATTCCCACCATTGAAACTATCCTAAGGCCCACCATAATGTTTATTTGAAATCCAACCTGTTCAAAACTTAAAGAAGACATGAAATAAGGGAAAACACAAATATCAGCTTGATCTAAAACTTTTGTGGCCTTTAGAAGTTTTTAATGGTGGGCATCACTGTCCCCACTATTTTACATGCTAGGGTCCACTGGAGCTTTGAATTTAAATCATTCTTTGGATATTACCTTAAAATGATCTCTCCAAATGGATGGAAGGTGTGGATACAAAACATACATCATGGTGGGGCCCATGGAACTTGGTGACGTCTCGCTACTCAACCTGTCAGTGGCGAGTCTCGTTACTCAACCTGTCAGTAGCTAATCCGCGCCCGACCCGGATTACGTCTTACCCCCACCCGTCTCTAGCTCTGAATGGGTAGTTCTATGGGCCGGCCCACCGTGATGCATCTGTTTATCCAAGCCGTCCATCCTTTTTATCGGATCATTTTAAGGCACGAGTATAAAAATGAGGCAAATCCAACGCTCAAGTGGTCCACACCAAATAATCAACTTAGGGAGGATTTTAATGGTTAATATCCAATCAATATTATTTTCCTGTGGTGTGGTCAACTTGAGATTTATATCCCTCTCATTTTTGGTATAAAGCCCTAAAAGGATCTGTAAAAATGTATGAATGGAATGGATGACATGGTGTGTCCCACATAGCACCGACCACCAGTCAAGGGGCCAGTGGCAAGGGGAGTAGCCAATCCATACCTAATTAGATACAGAGAAGTTGAGTAGTGAGTCTGGATACTCAACCTGTCAGTAGCAATACGTGCCCATTTTTCTTTCCCTCACGCAAGCTTTTTCCCAACGTAACTTGTGCTCAAGAGAGGAAATCGGATTGAGTACTCGGTTGGGCCCACCTTAAATGTATGTGGTCTATTGTAAGACCCTGTACTTTGAGTACTCAGGTGTTACCATTAAACCATAAGAAGTATTTAGGCGTATAATGACTTGTATTTAAATCTTAGACGCTAACTTGCAATTAGGATCAACCATCCACTAATTGATATTAAGACGGACCATCACATCCCTAAAGAAGCTTATTTCGAGATTTCAATCACCTTGGTAGACAAGTCAAACCACCCATTATTAATATTGAACCCCTAAATCATTTTAGATTAGATTTAGAAACTACTTGACCATCAATGTTATGAAGATTGACAAATCTAGACAAAAATTACCACAAATTCCATAGTAAGTCGTAATAAATTTATAATCATGTAGTGTGACCCCCTTACTCGCATCATCTACCTTAAATAGGACCCTGGGTCCCAAGAACCTTTGAATACCAAACTACCTAAACAACCTCCCCTTAAAATCTCATTAATAGGCACTCAAACCAGGAATTTTGATTTATATAACCATATGAGTGGTGAATCTGTATGATACTTGGTCAACGACCATTAATGGACCTTCTAAGACAAATAGGTCTCGAAAGATGAAAGTATAACCCACCTAAGCTTTAGAACTTCCTGATATTGAGTCAGAGGTCCCTACTAAGTCCCCTAAAGTGAATGAACGGAGTGGATTGGAGCATGTTTCATGGTGGACCCCACGTTAGTGTGCGTGTGCACCAGGGGCAGTACACCTGCGGTGCGCTAGACCGTCAGCATGGTCTAATGGGTGTTGACCCGTGTTTTTACTAAAAAGGAGAGGTTTTTCTCTCTCTTCCGTGACTTGCACTTGCGAAGGACAACCGTCGACCATTTTGATCAGTGGACCACCATCCACGGTCCATTTCCATGATCCAAACCGTCCATCGTGTGCATCCCTCCATTTTGACCAAACCTTAGGTGATTCCACTCATTAGATCCCACATGTGTGTACACAACCCCGGGCACAAAACTGCTGTGTGGCTGGTTTTTCGAAAATGAAAAGAATCCATTTTCTTACCTTTCCAGGCTGGCAATCTGCGTGGGGTTGCTTTCTAAGGTCCCAACCCTCCACCTCAATAGATCTCAGCCCTCCCTTTTAAGGCTTCCTCAGCTATGGCTTGAATTTTTCTCACCCACCATCGCAAGACAAAAACTGAACTCATTAGGATTAAATATTAATCACCTTCCGTTCGGTGGACCCCACAGTGATCCCAGAGTCCATCCATACCATCCATGCGTGGTTGATCGTAAGATCAACCATTAACTAATGATCTGCCATTAGCAGCATGATCATCTTCCTCATTAGACTGAGAAACCCATCAGCGAATAATGGGTCCCATTTGCCGATCAAAACCTCACGTTAGGTGAGCCATTAACTCCAAATTGTATCCCTGTTGACTGATCAGAGATTCATTTCCTTGATTTTAAACAATTAAAAAGAAAACAATACTATAACTAATCCATAAATTAGTTGCTACCGAAGGTCCTGGAAGGATTCCCGAGAGCTATAAAAGCTCCTTTTCCATTTTGGATAGTCGGCCCTAAAAATCTGGAAAAGAGAAAGAAAAAGGAAAAAGAAGATAGAGAGGGAGTGTGGGCGCCACTGGGCGAGTTGTAGGCCTGGTAGCCACTCGACTCAGCTCAGGTTGTTCCTTTACTAAGAAAGAGAAAGAGAAGGAAGGAGAGAGAGAGAGAGAGAGAGAGAGAGAGAGAGAGAGAGAGAGATAGAGAAAGAAGGAGAGTGAGGATTAGAGAGCCCTTTCGACCAGCAGCTAGCTCGGACTGAGATTCAACCCAGCTCAGTTATAGACTCGACGATTCGACAATGACTCAGTCTTTCTGAAGCCTGATCAGACTCGCTGCAAATCCTAACTTTTCTAGCACAACCGGTCGTCTCCAACAACTTGTGTCAGTCATAAAATGGAAGAATCAAACAAGCCCATAGAACCTCCTCAAATCAGCTAGCAGGTAATTGATTGCTATTCCACTAAGTTTTAAGACCAAGTCGCTAGCGAGTCGTTAGCTCTTTGACTTGACCCAAATGGGTATTTCAGGATAAAACCATGACTTAGATCAGAGTTGGTGAATGGTTTTCCCCAATCTGCCTGCACCATCAAGTATCTCAAATCAATCCCAACCATTTATCGTGATGCTGCACTCAACTCATTAACGAGTTGACTCTGTAAATACCCAACCAAGTCACGTTCTCGAGATCAACAACCAGACTCGCCGCGAGTCATGCCTCAATCTCCTCCACACCATCAGTTAGAGCCGATCTTAGTCAGGTATTATCACTAAACCCCATTCATTTCATCTAGACTTTCACTCGACTCGTTGGTGAGTTGACTTAGTAGACACCCAACTGAGTTAGACTCGTTTTACCTCCAAGATCCAATGTCTGGAACCAATTGTAAAGAGTTTCAAGAACATTGCCATATTCATGGACCGAAGGAACCTGAGGAAGACCCTAGGTATTCCTCTCATCCACTTAGTCGTTTAACTAGATACCCAACTGAGTCAACTCAATTATAACTGGTTGTAATGAACAAACAGGGAATATCCATTGTTGCCTATCGTGAAGAACTCCCCTACCCCCACTCAACATAGATTGGGATTCATAAACCCTCAAGCATACAATCACACCAGGAAGAACATTTATCTAAGGTGAGGAGCATCCCCCGTAGCTTCTTTCATTCATTGATTGCCATGTAGATTAAATACCCAATATGGAGAATTACTAGTCCTATTTGTATACTTCAAATTCCTGATGGGATGAATTTCCATGAAGTAATCTTTTGATGTCATGTTCCTTTGATTATGTGTAGGATGTATTGTATTATAACTTCCATGCTACATTTGTAATTAATTGCCTAGGATTAGTCTTCCATTACACGTGATGAGAACATAAAACTCCATGTCAGATTATCTATAGACTATATAGTGAAAAATTACTTTATGACTTGTTATATTCCCTAGATTCTAGCTTACTTGTTACAATCATAGGAGTTGATCCTACAACATGGGAAATGTGATGTTGTTCCCAAGTAGTGCTCCAAGTAGGGATATAAATTCCATTTTTCATTGTGTTATGTATTCATCATAGTACTAAAATTCCTCTTGCTATCTCTATATCATGAACTTAATTCTAAAATTATGACTTGGGCCCTACAACTCTAAATTCATATTACATTGTGAGATGTAAGAGGAAGGTGTATAAGACGGCTCCTTTAGAGGTATAAAAAGAGGCCTTAAATAATTCATAAGCTCATTTAAGGCTTTACATGATGCTTAGTAATCCTCCTTTGAATGTAAAGAAATTATGAAAAACCATATTGAATTTATGGATTGATGTTATATGTGTACAATTGGAAGGACATTTCTATCCTATCAAGGAAGCATACATAAGTATCATGATGCATGACATTCACGCATGACATGTGAGCTTTTTCGAGTGCTTAATGTAAGTCACACTCTGCTCGATTTACTGTTAGATCAGTGGAATGACCAGAGTTTATGCATTTGAGCCACTTTGGGCACTCTTATTTTACATAAGGCTATTCTGGGATCAAACACTCCTCGGGCGTACCCCGTGTAGTTTTCCAGGAGTCAAGTCATCCTTGGGCGCACTCACCTTCATGGCCTTTTTCAGGTAGTTCACCTACCCCGGCGGTCTTTTATTTTGACAACTGGATGTGCATACCCAGATCTGTGACTTGATCATACATTCTTACATTCATGCACATGCATATGTAGTTGTACTGCTTTATGAATCAAATATGCTATGTTAATCTATAGTGGTATGATGTGATATGATTGAATCTATGAGGGAAATTCCCACTGAGTTTTAACTCACCCAATCGTGCGGTTGTACCAAATAAATGCAGGAATGAGGACAGGTGGGGACCTCTACGATGAGTTTCCAGGGATGGCTGAGTAGAAGTTCGGCGGTGAAGAGTTCTATGTGAATGTTGTTGAGCCATTGGAGCTCAACCGATATTTTAGGATTTACATATTTACATGTTTCAGACTTTGCATTAGACGTGAATTGTAATAAAAATTCCCCTGTTGAAGGATTCCATTTTACTTCCATTTACTTGTATTAAACTTCTTTTACTATTAATTAGATGTATGATGGTCCATTTTATAACGTAATACTCAGGTTCTTAATGAGGAGCGACTATCCTCATGTTTTGAGAACCACGTTGTTTCATCTATCCATGTTATCCATCCATTTTTCCATCTAATTTAAGGAGTTAAGCCCAAAATTGAAGCATATCCAAAGATTAATTAGATTATACCACGGCCTTAATCTGTAGCCTTTGATCCATTTACACAACCAAAGATGGATCGTGGTTGTCATGGGTCGTAGTTGTCATGTTATATGGGTTGTGGTTGTCATGTTATATGGGTCATAGTTATCATGGGTCGTGATTGTCACGTTATATGGGTCGTGGTTTTCATGTTATATGGGTCATGGTTGTAATGTGGTAAGGGTCGTAGTTGTCATGGGTCGTGGTTGTCATGTTATATGGGTCATAGTTGTCATGGGTCATGGTTGTCATGTTATATGGGTCATAGTTATCATGTTATATGAGGTCGTGGTTCTCATGTGATATGGGTCACTGTTGTTACATGTTCACTTCTTTTACTACCAAATGAAAGGATAGCCATTAGTATCATAGCCTAAGGCCCACAATGAGGTGATCTGATCCATCCACCTTATTGGCCAACTCACCGTGGGCCCAAAATAGTCCTGACTTGGGCAATGTCCACTTCTAACAAACATCACGGTGAGCCTGGAAAGTTTCAAGAGTGAGTGCCACTATCACCATTATTTTCTATTATTTGGCCCACACGAGTACTGGATCAGGCTGATATTTAGGCCTTAGCCCTAAAATGACTTGACAAAAAGGATGGACGGCATGGATTAGACACATACATCAATGTGGGTCTCGATGTATGGTAAAATTCCCAGGTTGTGGTTGTAATGCAGTATTGGTTGTGGTTGTAATGTGGTAAGGGTTGTAGTTTTCATGGGTCGTGGTTGTCAGTTATAAGGGTCATGGTTGTCATGGGTCGTAGTTGTCATGGATCGTAGTTATCATATTATATGGGTCATGGTTCTCATGTTACATGGGTCGTGGTTCTCATTTTAGGCCAAGGCCTATAAAATGAAGACTACAACCCATATAACATGACAACCACGACCCTTACCTCATGACAATCATGACACATACATCTGACAACTACGACCCTTACCACATTACAACTACGACCCTTACTGCATTACAACCACCTGATGCAACCTATACTACCATACAGATATTGTTTGTACAACTATAGCGTGACTTGCACTAACTTGGTGACTACATGGGATAAACATACATAAGATCCTTACCATCCATTAGATGAAACGATCTATTTACACCGTAAATACTAAATTTCATTCAAATATAAATCTTAAATGGATCATAATGTAGAGAATGGAGTAGAATTCTAAGTAAAATTTACAATCTCAATTGTTTCCCATGGAATAGCCCACGTGATCGTTGAATCATTCTCATCTTTGGGTCTCAATCTAAATATAAGGTGGGGCATCTAACAGACGGTGTGAATCTTATCCTCATGAAGTTATACCATACAAAGTTAGAAAAGTAACACTGCTGATCCATACCAAAGCTAGCCTGGCATTTTTTCGAATATGAGATGACTATTGATAGACTACAGGAGTAGAAAATGCAGGCTATATGGGTCGTGATTGTCATATTATATAAGTCATGGTTGTTATGTTATATGGGTCGTGGTTGTAATGTGGTAAGGGTTGTAGTTGTCATGGGTCGTGGTTGTCATGTTATATAGGTCGTGGTTCTCATGTGATATGGGTCGCGATTGTTACATGTTCACTTCCTTTACTACTAAATGAAAGGATAGCCATTGATATAATAGCCTAAGGCCTACAATGGGGTGATCCGTTCCGTCCACCTTGTTGGTTTGCTCACCGTGGGCCTAAAAAGTCCAGACTTAGGCAGTGTCTACTTCTAACAAACATCACAGTGAGCCTAAAAAGTTTCAACAGTGGGTTGCATTGTCACCATTATTTTTTTATGTGGCCCACACGAGCTCTGGATAAGGCTGATATTTGGGCCCTAGCCCTAAAATGACACGACAAAAAGGATGGGCGGCATGGATTATACACATACATTAATGTGGGCCCCACTAGTTTGGTCCTTGCCCATGCGCAAAAAAGGGTTCCGTACACATCACTTTCTTGGTATTAAATACGGCATAACTTCTTATTCCTTATAAAACTGTACAACTACTAAAACAAGGACAAGGGCATTTAGGCCCAAGTAATTTACGGAAGCTTGTCAGAAGGCTACCCTCGGAATATTTGTAAGGTTGAATCTCGTTAAGTAATTTTACCAAACTTCGAGGTCAGTATGGTCAAATTACCATCTAAAAAATACTTTAGAATTAGAACTAACCATGAAATTTGAATTAGAAAAAGCAATAATGGAAATCTAAGTAATGTAGAGAGAAAATTAATAAAATAAAATATTAGAGCACTAATGATTCACTCCTAGTCATTCTCAATGACTAATTCACTTGATTTAATTAAATGCACAACTGAAATTGAAGTCTTATCCTATCTAGTTAGATAATAGAGCGGTTAATTCAAAATTTACAAACCAATATAGATTTGAACTTCAATTGATTCTATTCTCACATGAAGTACCAAGTTATTGATTGTAAGGAATCCAAAATATCTGTAAATTCTTGTATTCAAACCACACATATAGTTATCAAATTTCGTAGATAAAATGATGGTTAGATCTTCAGTACACTTCAATCTATCTTCAGTATACTTCAGTCCTCTACGACAATACTTCATGAAGAGCATCACAAGAATAAAAGACTCGGAAGGATTACAACTAAAAGATCATCGTGTATGTCAACCATTAGGTATATTGACCCTAGGAAAGGACGTTAGGTTAGAAGCTTTTAAACAGGACCTTATATACTTAAGAGTAAAATTTACAGTGTAAATTTACTGAAGCCAGCCCAACTCTAACTCAGCGAGCCGAATTTAGATAGGTTAACCTAACCTCAGCCTCGGTCAAGTTTACAGCAACAACAAATGAAAAATTATATTGCAAGTTAGACTAGCCCAACTTTGGGTTCAGCTAGCCGAACTTAGCTTAGGCCAGCCCGAAGGTGTATCAGGTCAAGTTTCCAGCAATGAAAACTTTTGGATTTTAAAAGCCGAACCCTCAATTCAGCTAGCCGAATGGTAGATTTAGCCAGCCAAATTTTATCTTAAGCTAGCCAAATTTTTTATTTATATTATCCCGTGAAATCTGATAGTTGTTAGAACAGTATCGTTGAAATTCAGCCAGCTGAAGTTATTCTTAGGCTAATCGAAGTTCCAAATCCTTTGGCTATAAATAGGGACTTCCTCTTATTGTTTTTAATATGAAAAAGTCTAATAAATCTTCCTCAAGCAAAGAGAGAAAATTTTCTTGATCCAAGGGTTTTAAACGGTCCAGATGGGCTAAAGAGACATAGTTAGGGCTACCTTTGAAGACCCGAAGCTAAAAATCCCAATGGGGCGTTTAGAAATCTTGCGGCGTAAGTATTTGTGAACAATAATGGTTGTTAGGGTTTCACACTTTTGACACTCCACCTTGATTCCCTTTCAATGTATAAGATGATCTGGAACGTAGATGGATGGTCGAGATTACGCCCGCACTTCACGATTGTTAAAAAATGATGCTTTCCACCGTTTCTCAAGATGAATGAAAGCCCTAGTTCGAAGGCTGAATGGAGGGCCAAGAATGTTTGAAATGAATGATTGGGATGGGGGAAAGAGGAAGTATGTGGACTGCCAGCTAAGGAGGCGAAAATGGGATTTCCTCTATCGAAAACCACTTATGTGCAATTCCAATTATGCTCGACATTGAGCGCACACATGTGTGCATCATCGTGTGGAAGTTGTAGGGTTTGATAACAATTGAATGCCTCTCTAGATGGATAGTTTAGATCAGTCATGCAAATGATGGAGGTGGGTCATAGATCACATCGGCGAACAGTGTCCATTTGAATCCTGATTGGGCAGAAGAAACGGGAGAAATCCTCCCTTTCTCAGGAAATCTCGGTTCAACACTCAGTTGACCAGATTTTTGGTGTGGTGCATCGCAGGTGTGCACATACTGTGCGCATGCACTTCCCCAAAGTGGGGCCCGCAAGACTGGTTTACACAATCTACGTCGTCCTTCTACTTTCACTTATCTTATCAAGAGTCCTGACCTAAGATGAGGCAGATCCATGGCATAGGTGGGCTGTACTTCTAAACTTTTAGCTCTAATTATGGATTTTTGTTTGTTAGATGGTCGGATCATTCCGAATTTGAACATCAACAGTAAAAAGGGTCTAAGGGATCACTTAGCTAGAAATCAATGGATAGATTAGGGGTCAGATGACCTAATACATATTTATAATATTAAATATCATTATTACAATTTTTTTAATCACACTATTATTATTATTATTATATTTTTCATCATCAATTATTTATATTTAAATTTGATTGTTCTCCATTTCGAAGATGTTTTATGGGATTTTCAAAATAAATTACTTATATATATAATCATTTATTATTATTATTATATTTTTTATACAAATTATTCTATTTTTCTCTACATATTGTTTGTGGGTCACACCCTAATCAACGCCATTTATTCATTCACTCAGCCCCCTATAGGGCTTTGATTAAAAAGATTAGATTATTTTAATTTGTAAGTGGGCCACAATACCTAGGTCATCGATTTATTTTAAATTAACGGTTGGGTCTAAAAATTTGATATTCTAACTATTGAAATTAAGTGGTGGGTTGTTGTTGAGGGTCAAATATTGCATATTATCCCCCATTTATATCTTGGTTTTATGAACATGATATTGCTTAATGTTCTATTTTACTCATGTTTGTGTTGCAAGGTGAATTTGAGAGGTTGGATTGAAAAGAGTGCTAAAAACATGGAATTCATGCTCAAGAATCACCAAAGCAAAGGATGGATCTTAGAAAACCAAAAATGAAGAATTCACATGCCAAAGATCCAAGCAAATCAAGAGATTCTTGACTAGTCTACGCCCTGCTTCGATCAGTCTAAGATCTGGCTCGACTAGTCGAAGGAACTTCAACTCAAACTCCAGCGATCAAAATCCTCTAAATTCTCATCATCCTCGACTAGTTGAAGGTAACCCTTGACCAGTCGAAGGTTGTTCTTGAATAATCTAAGGTTATGCAAATTCTGCGCAGATTGCGTAAATTTGAGGTGGTTTTCGAATTTTTCCAAGTTAGTTCGCAAGGAGGCGATGCATAACTATAAATATGAGTCTCTAAGATGTTCGTAGGCATCTTCTAGGGTTTGAGGAGTGAAGTAAAAGGGTAGAGAAGCCGTTACCAAGACTTTTTCTTCCTCTTCCTTAGTTGTTTTTATGCTTTTCTTAAGAGACTCTTGCTCAATCATGTCTATGGTTGGCTAAACCTCTTAGTTAGGACTAAGGGGTGAAGCTTGTAGCGTGATTGGGATGTTTTTCTTATTTGGTTATTGTTCTTGTTAAACCTCTTTAATTCTAATTTGATATTTAAGGAATGCCTTTAGTTTTTAATGGTTTGTTGTGACTCAAATTACAACCGATCTACAATAACTTTGAGTATCTTCTTTTCCTGATTTGAGATTGTGAAGATAGTAAATCTTGTTGTTCACCATCGTCCCTTAGGCATGGTAGGGTGATGAAATGTCTTCTAACCTTCACAATTCTTCTATGTTTGGTTGAGGGATTGGTATATCCTTTTGTTTGCCATTTTCTCCTGGGCATGGCTAGGTGATGGAATCACTTCTAATCATCACAACTCTCATCTGTTGAGAATTAGGTCAATGGAAGTTTAGATCTAATCTCCTTGATATATATTCCAATTGGACAGGATAGGACTCCAATTCCAATTGTGTTCCTTGAATTAAATAAGGAAACATCCTGATAGCTGCAAGTGGATCCCTGGAAACCCTAATTCCCACCTTTAAATTTACAAGTTTTAATTATTTAATTCACAATTACTCTCTTTACAAATTCAGATTTAGTTTCACATCTTCTTCTAGTTATAGTTCTAGTTAATTTTAGAAACGTACAAGTTCAGTCCCTGTGGATTCGACCTCAGTCTTACCGTGATTATTACTACATCATGACCCTACACTTGGGGTTGTGAACAGTTGCCCTATGGGGAAGTTGGGGACCTGATGGAGGATTTGATTTGTCTACCAAGTAAGTTGAGATCCTAAAAGAAAATAGATTTATTTGATTATGTGATGGTAAATCCTTAGAATTAACAGTTGAAATGGGTGGATTGTGACATATCAAATGATGGTGAATAACATAGGTTATGTGTATCTTTACACAAATGTGCTAATATAGATTATAATAGTAACACATGAGTATGCAAAACTACGGGATGTTATAAGTCTACCTGCTGACCACTGAACACTACCTCTGGAATTTTATAATTTATAGATGTAAAAGAGGACCGATTCACCAAGTAGCAAGTTGTGTTAATGGCCTCAGTTCACATTTCCTCGCCCAACCCAGCATTACTCCAAGAAAGTCTAATTCATCTGCTCAACCATACCATTCTACTCCGGTGTGTGGGATACAGTGTTGTACGGCACGATCCCTTCATCTTGAAAAAACTGATTGAATTATACAGAAGTGAATTTTCCACTGTTATCTATCTTCAACGCTTTTACCTTTCGCCATGACTGTTTTTCCATCATCGCCTTCCACCGTTTAAAGTAAGTGAAAACCTCAGATTTACTTTTCAGAAAGTAAACCCACACCTTTCTAGAGTAATCATCAATGAACATAATGAATTATGAGGACCCTCCACTAGAAACTACAGGCAACGGCCCCCATACATCAAAATAAACATAATCCAAAACCCCCTCACAAACATGTTTCCCATGCTTAAAGGACAACATTGACTGTTTACCATATATATAATGCTCGCATATATTAAAATCAATGCTTTTAAAAACTAAAATCAAACAATGTTAAAAAAGTACCTTCATGCCCTGCTCGCTCATGTGGTCTAGGCACGCATGCCACATGCATGTAGATGTGGAATCCACTACTACAGCTCTACCTGATGAAGTGCTCCCGATTAACCTGTAAAGGTTACCATTCTTCTATGCTTTCATGACTACGAGTGCCCCCTTTGAAACCTTAAGGATATGATAAAACCCGATAAATTTGCACACAAGTGCCTCGAGTGTACCAAGAGATATCAAACTTTTCCTCAACTCAAGAACATGTCTCACATTGGTCAAGATACACTCAATGTCATCAAACAACTTGATGCAAACCGATCCAACACCAACCACATTATATGTATTGTCATCACCTATAAACACATGTCCACCATCGCACTCACTGTAATTGGTGAAAAAAAACTCCTCTGAGGGGTTATGTGATATGAAGCCCCCTATCTAAAATCCATTCATCGTTGAAATACCTAAATTTTGATGCGATCAACACATCACTATCAAATGCCTCCTCACTTGATTCCACAGTGTTGGCCTCTCTAAAGGACCTCTCTAAGTTCTCATTCCTTGACATAGGATTTTGACAATCCTTCTTTATATATCATGTCATACCACAATTCTAGCACTTTAGCTTGGCTTTGACTTTTCTCTTAGATTTGGATCTTAGTCATGAAGATCCACTATCCCGCTCAAAATTTCTCTCCCTCATAACTAGTGCATCTGTAGAAGCACCCACATCACCACTTTTCTTTCTCATCTCCTTTAACTGAAGGGCTGAGATAATGATCTCAACACTAATTTTTATATTACAAGTACACTAAGAGTCTTTAAATAACTCATGCAATTCTGTAAGATAGTTTAACATAATACATGCTTGATCTTCGTACTTCATTGCCTCATCCACATCCAACAACGTGTAAACAAGTCTATTGAAGTTACTGATGTGGGTCTCAACATCAACCCCCTTAGTTATCTTCAAATGGAACAAGTGTATCTTTAGATATAAACGATTCTCAAGAGACTTCTTCACATAGTTGTTCTTTAACTTCGCCCACTTATCCATCACAGTCTTCTCTCTCATAACATTATAGATGAACTCATCCATTAGACACAACTGGATTGAGATATTGGCTTTTTTATCTAACTTATTCCACTTTTCTTTTTTCATAGTTTCATATCTAT
Organism: Magnolia changhungtana; assembly: GCA_030180095.1. Classification (NCBI taxonomy): domain Eukaryota; kingdom Viridiplantae; phylum Streptophyta; class Magnoliopsida; order Magnoliales; family Magnoliaceae; genus Magnolia; species Magnolia changhungtana. The sequence continues at coordinate 8,219,457 of JASAUF010000322.1, read as the reverse complement.
TTCCAATGAGTGCATCTTCCAATCCTTGTTGAACTAGATTTCCTTTCATCTTCACCTTCCATAGTTCAAAATTATTTTTCATAGAATACTTCTCTACATTGAACTTCATATTGGATGACATAGATATCTTGTCTACATATTCAATTTGTTTCCCAACGTCAACTCTGATACCACTTGTTCAGACTCATAGAAGAATAGAGAGATAAATCAAACAAGATAATCACAATCGTACGAACAAATCTAGCAAGAAGGCAATATGAATTTACATGGAAAAACACTTAAGGGTAAAAACTATAGCACAAAGCGATAATGCACTATGAAAAATTGAAGTTATAAGAGAAGAAATCTTATCGATCAAAGCCCCAAGAAGAAAAGCCCAAACCGTTTCCCTTTAAAATCACTCTCAAACTCTTAAGCACATTTAGAGAACCCTAATTTGTACCCTAATCCCGATAGCATCGAGGATCATTCGATGAAATCGAAGAACCCTCAATGCCATTGAGTAGCAACCTCCAAACTATTCAACAATCAACAAGGACTTTTCATATTTTCTCAATGGGATCGAGCATCTGTCAATGGAATCAATGTCTGCTTGATGGAATCGACTGGTCTGTCAATGGCATCAACAGACTCTATTACATTTATATTTAAGACATTAGACAACATTAATATCTCATCAGGTAACAAACGTTTAACCAACTCCGACCTCTATTCTTGGGTCTTAAAGGATGCATAGTTTTTTATATATATATCATTAATGCTGGGAGGGTAAAAAGAAACTACACTAGCCATGATCTAGGTCCTAAGGTTTTACTATAAGAGGTAGTCTCATGAAGTCATAATACATCTGTACAAACTTGACTTTGCCTTCCGTATAACCCAATCTACAATGTCCTAGGAAAAAAGATTCAAGAAATATCTCTATTTCATAATCGATATGCCATGCATGAATATCATGAATGAGCAGAAAATCCCTTCAAATGAAAATAAACTAGGATCAAGCAATATGTATCACATATCATTTGGATGTAATGAAAAACACTTCAAACCAACTTTAGAGTAATGTAGCTGACCTTGAAGTTAGTTGTCCTTAAAAGGATGTAAGAGTACATGATCAAATGAGAACTTAGGAAATGTCATCTTTATAAATGAACATGTTAAAGGAAAAAACTATACTTCCGTTAAAAGAGCATGTTTGATCATTAAAGTGATGGATTTACCAACTGGATTTGAGGAAAGAAATCAGGGTGTCATTGAGTTCCATTCATTTCAAGAGATGAAAAATATGCACTTGAAAAGAAATAGTTCGGATAAGGTAAACATATCCATAAAAATATAGTTAGCCTCTTCCAACACCTTCAAATCCCTAAATCCTTAAACCCCAAATTCCTTAAATCCCTAAATGCCCAACTTTTAAAATCCCTAAACCTCTAGATTTCATAAATCCTTAACCTTATAATTTCAAAAACCTTACCTCTTGAGATTTGTTACAGAGTGAAAGAAATGATTCAATGTGGAGTTTTTATAGGATGATTTGGTGTGGCGTTTCTCTAAGAGAGGTAGGGAGGGAAGGGGAGAGAAATCTGAGAGTGAGAAGTGAGATCGAGCGCCACCAAAATGGTGGTGCTTTCTTTTTTCCAGACAGACATAAAGCCCCACTAAATAAGGTTTTTTTTATGGTTTTTATCTAAGTCGATTTCTACACGGCTTGATGGCTTACAATGGTGCTGTGAACTCCCCTCATTAATTAGTTTTGTGGGCCTTACACTATCAGCTAATAGAAAGTAAACATGACCTACCCATCTCTCTAAGCATCCAAGCGAGGGTAGGATGCAATTACTGTCCCTAAGGGCCAAGGGCCATAAAGCCCATCCTTTGTTCCCATGAAAGAGAACTGATCAAATGTCCATATTTAACATGAAAACGTCCATCAATTGGATAATCAAGAGATTCCCAATCAATGTGATTTTTAGGTTATGCCATATTTTGTGTGACCCACCATTTGGATGTTTTCGATAGATCCTCATATATGTGAAAATAAGTTGTGTGTGCATTTGATGTAAAACAGGTCGTGGACTCACCCATGGCTAAAATGGATCGAAGAAAAGAAGCCAAGGAGGATCGAACACAATCAGCATAGTTCGACCGAGATCAGTCGACAAATCCAGTCGAAGGGTCAAAATTCTCTTTCATGAGTAAGATGGACTAAAGAAAAGATGGATTTGAGGTAGTTATCAATTGAAGAACTTCATCACGTCATCCTCTGCGTTAGTGGTATCAGAGCGAGGAATCCCCTCAGGTCTATGGCAATTAAAAATGGAGTTGATTAAAATCCTGTTGATGGTGATCAAGGGATTCATTACCTATTGGAAAGAATGGAAGCTTTCCACCAGGGGAATAAGTGGACCATGTAAAGGTTGCAGGCAATCCTATACCATATCACGGATGTGCCAATTCTGCCCCGAGCCCAAGGCGAGCCTCAACCACCCGTGATCGTTGTACGACATAATCCTAACTTTTATAGAGCATTTTCGGAGGTGGATCGTAGGGCTACCTAAGATGAGTCGAGCTCCAACGATGAGGACTTCGATGGCATCGTTGCCTAACGACTGATTCATGGAGATGATCGGATAGATCACGCTGAAAAGACTATCATGGTAAGGCTGAACTTCTCGATTTTAATGGCTTATTGCATATAGAAGACTTCTTTGATTGGTTAGCTAAAGTAGAGAGGTATTTTGATTACATGGATGTACTGGAACATAAGAAAGTAAAGTTGGTTACGTTCAAATTGAAATCCAGTGTTTCTACATAGTGGAAGCAATTACAACTCTCACGTACCCAACAGAAGAAGGCGCCCATCCAATCATGGCTATAGATTAGATACCTTCTTCGATCACGATTCTTCCCTAGTGATTACGAGCAGGTGTTGTTCCAGTAATCCCAAAATTTTCAACAGGGAAATCGGATTGTCACATATTACACTGAAGAATTCTTGTGATTAGCAACACGAAATGATTTATCAGAGATCGAATAATAGAAGGAAGCATCGTTCATAGGCAATTTATGACTGACAATTCAAAACCAAGTTCAGATGTACTCGATCGAGATTGTGGATAAAGGGGTTCAATTATAGGTAGGGAGGAAATGCGGCTTGCAAGAGTCCCTAAACAGCCTTATCCTTCGACTCGAACTCCCATGACGGGTTCCACAAATGATTCCACACTAATAAAGGGAAAGGAACCAATAAGATGACATCCTTAACTTCCTATAACCGTAAACCGTAACACAGGGAGAGATCCATCTCAACCACAAAGAACAATAACCACTGTTGTTGGTTCGAGTAGGATCCTGAACCCCTGTGGAAAGCCATAGCCTGATCACTATTATCGATGTGGCTAACTAGGTCACTCATCAAAAACTTACCCTTAACAACAAGTGGTAAACCTCACCATTAATGATGGTTGAATGGAGAACACATAAGAAGGCCTGGAGATAGATGAGTTAGGGCATGCCACCGATAGTGAAGCTAATGAAGCAGATTGGGATCTGCAGGATCATGGTGAGTCACTAGTCGTGAGGTGGCCACTGTATGCAAATGGAAGCAAGTATATCCATAACGACACAATATTTTCTGAACATGGTGTATGTTCACAACCCTAAGTGTAGGGTCACAATGTCGTAATAATCTCGATAAGACCGAGGTCGAATCCATAGGGACTGAACTTGCGTGTCTTCTAAATTTAACTAGAACTAGAATTAGATAAAGAAATAAAATTAAATCTAAGTAATTGTGATTAAAGTGATTAAAACTAACAAATTCAAAGGTAGTAACTAAGGTTTCCAAGGATTCACTTGTAGAGATCAGGGAGCCCTCTTACTTAATTCAAGTCACATGATTGGAATTGGAGTCATATCCTATCCAATTAGAAGATATACAATTAAGATCAATCTGAACTTTCCTTGACCTAATTCCCAATGGAGGAGAATTGTGATAATTGGAAGAGATTCCATTATTAAACCATGCCCATGGGACAATGGCTAACAACAGGAATTACTAATCCCACAATCTCAAAATCAGGAAAAGAAAATACTCTAAGCAATTACAAATCTACTGTAATTTAAGTCAGAATAAACCATTAAGAACTAAAAGTATTCCTTTAAAATCAAACTAGAATCAAAGAAGTTTCAACATAAACATGAATTAAAGTAAAAGAAACATCTCATTACGCTACAAGCTTCACCTCTTAGCCTTAGCTAAGAGATTTAGCTAACCAAAGACATGATTGAACTAAAATCTCTTAAGAAAAGCATAAATTAAACAACCAAGGAAAAAGAAGAAAAACTCTTGGCAATGGCTTTTCCAATATTTTTCTTCACTCCTTAAACCCTAGAAGATGCCCAGGAACATCCTAGGGACTCCTATTTATAGTTGTGCAACTCCAACTTCTGCACAAAGTTGGAAAAATCCAGAAACCACCTCAAATTTAGGCAGTCCGCACAAAATCTTCGTAACCCTCGACTAGTCGAGGACAGCCTTTGACTGGTTAAAGATGATGGGAATTTAGAAGTTCATGTTGCTAGAGTTTGAGTCGAGGATTCTTTGATAAGTCGAGTAGGAGCCTCGACTAATCGAAGCAAAGCCAAGACTAGTCGAGCAGGTGCCAGGACTGGTCGAAGCTTAGTCGAGTCGAAGCTTAGACTAGTCGAGGATCACATAAATTCACTTCAAAACTTTGATTTTCTTCATTCTTAACTTGGTTTTCTTAGATCTTTGGCATGTGAATTCTTCATTCTTGGTCTCATAAAATCTATCATTGGCTTTGGTGATTCTTGAGCACTAAATTCATGTTTTTAGCATCCTTTTCAATCCAAGCTCTTTAATTCACCTTGTAACAAAAACATGTTTAAAATAGAACATCAAGCATTATCATGTTCATAAAACTAAGTTATAAATGGGGGATAATATGTAATATTTGACCCTCAACACAATCTCTAACCAACATTTTGCTAGTCCCGAGCAATGTATGAGAAAAATGAACTTCAATGCGCAATGTTCAAACCTTTTTTAGAAAATAATCTTTTGTGTAATTAAGTATGAATGTGAAGACTCATGAGAAAGTGAGATTTTGAAAACCTAGAGACTACTACAAGAAATAAGGCTTTTACCGACGAATTTTTTCATCGGTAAATGACCATTTTTCATAGGTAATGAGTTTTACCGACAAATTTTATGGTCGATAAAAGACCGAGGGTAAAGGCTTTTACTGACCAAAAATCATATCGTCGACAATGGTAAGACTTTTACCGACGAAATTTTTTGCAGGTAAAAAATTTTGACAGAACTTTTACCGACGAATTTTTTCATAGGTAAAAATGTTCACTAATATTTACGAAACTTTTACCTACAAAACTTTTCATAGGTAAAAACTGTGCAATTTGTTTTCGTCGGCATTGGTACGAATTTTACCTACGCAATTGTTCGTAGGTAAAAATTTTCACCTACAAAATTTTTCGTAGGTAAAAATGTGGTTGAATCTTTTACCTACAAAAGTTTTCGTAGGTAAAAAAATGTGGATGAAACTTTTACCTACGAAATATTTCGTAGGTAAAAGTCTCTTTTTTTTTTTTCAATATTCAGGCAAAAATTCCTGATATACACCTGTTACAATATATTTCATCATATTCTTCATGATATACACCTGTTATAATATATTTCTTCATATTCACATTCACATCCATCTAAACACAAACTACGTACATCCATCCAAACACAAACAATCTTATCCACATCACATTCATCCACACATAAATACATATAAGTTTAACATCATAAATAAATTACAAAATATTATTCATGGCCTATTTCCTGGTGGGGCTCACAAAATTCAGTGTGGTCAACACATTGTCGAGGTTAGTGTGCACACACACACCTAGGTCCTTACTCATGCCTTAATGGTAGATTCAAAATAGTTTCAATACAAGGTCACGAGTTTAAGTACCCATTGTGGCTATAAGCGACTCTAGTATTGAGTGTGTTAAAAGAAGAAAAAGAAAGAAAGAAAATGCTGATTTATCTTTTGGGTTAAGCCTAATGGTACTTGGTGATTTCTCATCAGGTAGAAATTATTATTAGTTGTTTTTAGAAAGGTGAGATTAGGCCACTTATAATTATATTAACATGATAAAATGTTGTACGTATATTTGAGTAGACACCACAAAATGAACAATCCTATGAAAACAAAAATAAATGAAAAGAGAGAGAGAACATATGAGAGGTGATCCTTATCTCCTTTAATGGATTCAAGTTACATGTGCCCTACCTGACTTCCTTTAAGGAGAAGTTATATGGGTTTTAGAATAATGTTGGTGACAAATCCACCTTGTCTATTCATATTATCAGATTGTGTTAGGACATAACTCTAAAAGTGAGATAAATCCAAATCTCAAATAATCTATGTTATAAGAGATAGTGGAGATGGAAATAGATGCATTATGATGCTTGAGTTCGAGTATGCTTGCCAACAAAGCAAGATTTTTTTTTGTTTGTTGCCATGTGATTGGACTACATTATTATATACTATGTTTGATGCAGTAATGCTGGCAACGTTAATAATGACTAGGACTTGTAGTCACAATGCAAGAAAATGTGAAATTTCTATTTGTATCAATGGTAAGCAGAGGATATAGATTCGTGATGCTCATATGTCATCCAAATTTTTTATAAAGTCATTACCACTAAAATAAACTGAAACAACACAAATGTTTGCTAATCCTAAACTCTTATATCCCAAATAAGGTTTGAATGTAGGTGTTCAATCTCTATTCTTATCTCTATTATTATTTGCCATGTGATTCACTTGAGTATGGATTTATTTCATTTTTGGGCACATGTCCTAACATAAGCTTAGACAATTGAAAGACAATGAATTTCTCAAGAATATCAGAGTGAGCCCCACCTAGATTCCACCTTGGTGGGGAACACACGCAATTTGAATGCCCCTCTAACCACCTTCCATGCCTACAAAAGAGGATAAAAATCATCATAATAAGAGACAACAGCTAATGTCCTAACAAGGTATTCAATTGAAATCATACATGAAATAGGCTATGAATAATTTACTTGTATAATGATGATTTTTTAAGATTGTGTGTGGGCCCATTCAATCGGGTTCGGGTTAGGGATCGGGTTTAGGTTTGGGTTTTCAAGTTTAGGTTTAGGTTTAGGTTAGGGAGTTGAGATTAGGATTAGGTTTAGGTTTAGGTTTAGGGATTTCAGAATACATTTAGGTTTTAGGTTTAGGTTATAGGTTATAGGTTATAGGTTTAGGTTTTATACTTATATTTAGGTTATAGATTTAGGTTTAGGTTAATGTTGTAGGTTATAGGTTATAGGTTTAGGTTTAGGTTTAGGTTATAGGTTTAGGTTAAGGTTTAGGTTTAGGTTTAGGTTAAGGTTATAGGTTTAGGTTTAGGTCATAGGTTATAGGTTATAAGTTTAGGGAATTGAGAATATGCTAAGGTTTAGGTTTAGGAAATCGGGTTCGGGTTTGGGATCGGGTTTAGGTTTGGGTTTTCAAGTTTAGGTTTAGGTTAGGGAGTTGAGATTAGGATTAGGTGTAGGTTTAGGTTTAGGGATTTGAGAATACATTTAGGTTTTAGGTTTAGGTTTAGGTTTTAGGTTTAGGTTAAGGTTATAGGTTTAGGTATAGTTTATAAGTGTAGGTTATAGGTTTAGGTTTAGGTTAGGTTATAGGTTAAGGTTTAGGGAATTGAGTTATAGGTTAAAGGTTTAGGTTATAGGTTATAGGTTTAGGTTTAAGTTTAGGTTATAGGTTTAGGTTTAGGTTAAGGTTTAGGTTTAGGTTTAGGTTTAGGTTTTGGGGTAGATCCAAAGCTCAAGTGGACCTCGAAATGAATTGAGGCCACAAAAGTTTTCGATCAAGCTGATATTTGTGTTATTCCTTCTTCAAGTCTAGGTTTGTGTGAACTTACCAATAGGTTAGATCTCAAATAACCACCATGGTAGGTCCCAAGAAAGAATCAACGATCGGGGGCCTATCCCAACCATGATGTTTAGTTTTAGGTATTAGTTTTAGGTGTAGGTTTAGGTTTAGGTTTAGGATTATACTAGGGTCTGCTCCATCAATTTCGAGCTAATACATAAATACGGGCCTGTCCAAATGGTCAGGCCACTCCAATGCTGTCGATTGGAAATGGACAGCTTCATCATAGTCATAAAAATGGTTCCCACCTTCCAGGGACCCCCACTCAACATCCGGATAACTCCGATGTACTTCCGGGTCTGCTCCATCAATTCTGAGCTAATACATAAACACAGTCATGTCCAAATGGCTAGGCCACTCCAATGCTGTCCATAGGAAATGAACAGCTTCATTATGATCATAACAATGGTTTCCACCTTCCAGGGACCCCTGCTCAACATCCAGATAGCTCCAATGCACATCCGGGTCTGTCCATAAGGTTTACAAGGACCATTTTAGGCAACAGAAGGCAATGGAACAATATACACATTTTATCTTCATACTGAGAACAAAAATACAATGCTAAGTAAACAAACATTTTTAACAAACTTTTACATGAAAGAAAAGCTCTAGAATGTAATATCTTAAAGTCAAATAAAAGACTTCAATTGATATTTTTTTATCACAGTACTTTGATGGGTGCAGGACAACTTTTGCTGAAGCAAGCCTTACACAGGCCTTATCCATAGTACTGGAAGATATCATTTAGTAAGATGAATCAAGTGCTTATCGTTTTGTAAGATGAATTAAGTGTTACTACTTAGGATGAGGTCCCTTAGTTAATGTTGTTTGCCAATGATCAAGCAATGAGAATAGAGAGGGGTTCATACTAAATAGGAGGTTTGGTGGATAGGTATTTATAAGTTTAAAAATTGATAGAATTGGGACAGAGTACTTGGATGACAACTATAGTGGTAATAGTCATGGATATGGGTCTTTTAGAAAATTGATGGCCAGGGGTTTTGTGAAAGTGATAATTATCTTGGATCTTTTATTCAAAAAGATTTAGATATATCATGGTGGATGTTTACAAAGGGATTTAAGTAGGTGGATGAAGTAGAGATGCACCCCTAGAGTATTGTTTGATTGTCACATACCAATCTAACAAATGACATTTTATTTTTTTACAAGAAAGCTATTAGAACAGTTTGCTCTATATGGGCTAAGTGTTGGGCAATTAAGTGGAAATATGAACAAAGAATGAAGGTGGCACACATGATGATGCTAGATGAATGTGTGATAATGACAGTTTAGGATATTTTAAGAATGAGGCAATTCAAAGTAAACTAGGATGTCTCTCAAAATAATAATAATAATAATAATAATAATAATAATAATAACAATAACAACAACAAAAACTGAACTAGGATCAATTCCTATTGGAGATAAAATGCTGGAAAATTGATTGAGATGTCTTGTCTATGTGCTAAGAAAGTTGAGAGTAGCCTTGAGTAGAAAGTTTGATTAGGGTTGAAGGGCTTAAAAAAGTGAATGAGAGAAAGACCTTAAAGGACTTGCCTACACGTCATGAGAAGGGATTTGAAGGCCTTCTGCTTATCGAAGATAGCACTTTGGGAATTTTTTTACTAAACATTACGATTTGTAAAATTGATCCCAAATACCTTGGACAAGGCTATGATGATGGTGATACAACGACAATGATAATGAATGTGTATATTTGGAGGAGTGCATAGATCACTATATAGTTTAAATTAATCCAAACCCTTTATATAGTTGGCCATTTTAGTGATCTAACCATTAAGACCCATGTTCAATAATCCGAAATTCTAAAACCACCAAAAAGCCAAAAACATTAATAGAGCAAAAATAGAGGCCTTTGTGCTCTCTATGTAAGACTTTCTAACAATGCAGTCAGATTCCGAGCATTGCACAATCAGAATACAAGAGAATACTAAAGAAAGAAGCACATCTAAAAAGATCCAAAAACTAAAAACACATATAAAGAAGGGTCTAATGATCTCTTTGTTAAACCTTTAGTACAATGTGATCACCAAATAACCAAAATACATAAAAATACAACAGCAAGGTGTCGATTCTAAAGATACTTAAATGTGAAAAACACAAAGTATGAAATGAAAGTGTCAAATAGGTTGAATGAAATGAAAGTGTCAAACAGCCAAATGTGTAAAATTAACATATTCCAAACATTCCAGATGTTAGTTAACAAACAGGTTGTTCTACATTCAATACTAGGTTTTCAACTTCAGATTCAAACTTTTGATTCTGATTTCAGATTCAGACTTCCAACTTCAGATTTAACAAATAGGCCCTTAGTATTCTATTATTTATCAGATGCAGAATACTATCACCTATTGTCAATAAGGATCCACTTGGATACCACCAAATAAGTTACACATCAGTATATAAGTTACTTATTTGAGATAAGTAAAGCTTATGATCAATTATAAGTGACTTTTTTTTAATTAAGGTACTTAATCACTTTAGCTTAATCAATATAAATCAAGATAAACTAATGATTGATTTTTCCCTTCATCATGGTGGGACTCACCTTATGAAAGGATTGAATGAATTATAAAAAGAGCGATTTTTCAAGGCATTTTTATTCAATTTTACTCATAGCATTATAGTGTGTATATACGGCTATTCAAGGGTGTATATATGGCTATTGAAGTGAGGGCCATGGTTGGGCTCTTTTAGCTATTGATCTGATAGTATTAATTGCCTTAGGTTGGATGATTAGGATCTTCTGTTTTATGATCATTTCATACATTTTTTCCTTTCTTTCTAGGAATGGCAATGCTTCACGATATCATCAATGATATCTCCGCATCTTTAGCTTGGCAATTAGAAATTCTAGGCATCGGTGATATATTGAAGTATCGCCAATGTACTGATATTGTCCATGTATCCCCACTATTTTTGACCGTGTAAATTTCAGGTGTTGCTTGTATCGCCAATATTTTTTACTGTGTAATTCTGGGTGTCACATACATTGCCAATGTATTGGCTATATTTTGATAATTCCACCAATGTATTGCAAAAATCTATTTATTAAAAAGAATTTCATATCAATTTTACTTCGTGCATGGTTGTATGATGAAATGCATGTTTGTATTGTGTATATGTATGCATGGATGGATAGATGGATTATAGATGTATGTATCGGTGAGCGGATGGATCATGGATGCATGTATGTATGCATGGATGGATGGATCATGATGTGTGTGATATATATATATATATATATATATATATATATATATATATATATATATATATATATATATATATATATATATATATATATATGGATGGATAGATGGAGATGTATGCATGTGCATGGATGAATGGTTGGATGGATCTATCATTTTTCTCATGTTTCTTCGATGATTTCCTGAGTCAACGATTATTTAATTCACAACTATGTAAATATGTATCTTTTTTGTTATTATTTAATTGTAAAATATGCAAATATACATATTTAGTATATTATAAATATGTATGCTTCTTAAATAATAAATATAATTAAATATACATGATTTTTTTTAAGTATATATTAAAAAATGAGAGGAATATAAATCTCAGGTGGACCATACCATAGGAAAACAATAGTGATTCGATATCCACCAGGCTGGGTGTACCAAAATCCCCAATTTCAAAACCCCCAAAATCAAAATGTGATTAGGGTACCATAATCTCCAAATTCGAAGTGGGATTTGGGTACCCAAATCCCCAATTTCAAAACCACCAAATTCGATTTGGGATTAGGGTACCAAAATTCCCAAATTTAAAATGGGATTAGGGACCACCTTCAAAATGAGTTAGGGTCTTTACCTTTCGATCTTTGAGGAAGAGAACGAGTTCCTGTTTGAGTTGGAGCCCCGATCATGAGTTAATGCTGAAAGTAGGGTTCCCGAGCTCTGAGGAGGGAGAGAGAGAGAGAGAGAGAATGTGAGAGAGACAGAGAGAAGGGAGAGGATGCGTGAGAGAAAGAGAGGAATGAGAGAGATAGAGAGAGAGAGGATGCACGAGAGAGAGAGAGAGAGAGGACTGAGAGACAGAGAGAGAGAGGATGCGCGAGAGAGAGAGGACTGAGAGAGATAGAGAGACAGAGAGAGGGCAAGAGAGAGGGCGCGAGAGTGAGAGAGGACTGAGAGAGAGAGAGAGAGGGCGAGAGAGAGGGCGCGAGAGTGAGAGAGGACTGAGAGAGAGAGAGAGAGAGAGAGAGAGAGAGAGAGATAGTCTCTCTTGGACGTATGAAAATGGATTGGCTACTCCCGCCAATGGCTGGTGGTCGGTGCTCTGTGGGCCCCACCATGATGTTTGTGTTTCATCCATGTCATCCATCTAGTTTTCTATATCATTTTATGGTATTAGACCAAAAATGAGTTATATCCCAACATCAAGTGGACCACATTACAAGAAACAGTGCTGAATGAATTTCAACCATTAAAATTTTTTTTGGGGCCATAAAAGTTTTGGATCAAGCTGATATTTGTTTTTACCCTTCATCTAGGTCTGTATGACCTAATCAATAGATTAGCTGTCAAATAAAAAGTATAGTGGGCCTTAGGAGGGTTTTAATGGTGGATATCCAATCACTATTGTTTTCATGTGGTGTGTTCCACCAGAGATTTATATCCCTCTCATTTTTTGTATCAGTAAGTGCAATAGTTATTTACCCCTTTGGTTGTTAAATTTTGTGGTGCCAAAAACACAATCTATGTCTTGTGTAGCATGGTGATTTGTATGTTCAAGACACTACATCAATACTATAAGCTAAGAAGTTCAAGTTCTTGTAATCTACTTCAAGAAGTTCAAATTCAAGTTCTTTGTCTACTTCTACAAGCTTCAATGATCATAATACTTCTAGCTACATCAGAAGACAAGTTCTTGTTCAAGTACAACTCAAGTTCAAGTAAAACTCAAGACTATAGAACAAGATGAAGTCCAAGCTTAAGAAAATCTCAAGTTCAAGCTACATCAGAGATCTCAAGTTTCATAATCTTCGAAGGTCAACCATCATCTAAAGAAATCAAGTTTGATGTCCATACTTCACATTTAAGGCTTGTATGACCTTAGTTTGACCTTAAGGTAGGTCATTTTGAATACATAATTCGAACAAAATTATTTTATAAGTGTTTGGTCTGTTTTAAGATTAGTCCTGGACTCTGTTCAACTAGTCTTAGAACTGGCTCGACCAGTCCAAGAAATTTCAAGACCAGTCCTAAGTTGTTGCAAATTTTTTAAATTTTTTGGTTGAGCTTCGACCAGTCTTGGAGTCTGCTCGACCGGTCGTAGGAAAAGTGTCGACTCATTCATGACCAATTCTGCAGCTACGACTCAAACTCCAACAACCATTCCTAGTTTCTCACGACCAGTTGTGAGATGGTCACGATCAGTCGTTGAGGCCTCATGACCAGTCATGGACACCCTAAAACTAGTCGTGGAACGGTTTTATCCGATCACGCTTAAAATTTTAAAATGCAGTTTGACCTACGACTAGTCGTGGTGGCCACACGACCAGTACTCGTAGATGCGATTTCTGCATCTATAAATAGAACAGGAATTTCAGAGTTTATAAAATTCAATTCAAGTAAATTCAAGGCATCACTCTGAGATAAGTTTGTGTTATTTTTAAGCTACGCTGTGCTTATTTAATATTCTCTTTTTGTTAGCTTATACATTTGATTTTGTTTCTACCTTCCAATCTGATTTGAAAGAGGAATTTCTGTGTTCCGTCTTCTTGGAATCAAAATTAAATATAGCTAGCTAGCCCAACTGGTTTAATTTAAAATCAATTAGAACCTAGAACCATTTTAAAGTGAGTATTGGAAACTGAACTTCTATATTCGAACTTCTACTCCGATTGGTTCTTCTGGGCACTTCAAAAAGGAGAAATCCAGGTATTTTACATTATTGTAATTTCCATTATTTTTGGTTTCTTGTGAGATTAAGACAGAAAAATCTCATTGTGTTGGTTATCTGAGGAGAGATAGTAAAACTCAGAAAGTAGGTTTTTGAATTGTGTAAGCCCATTTGAAAGACACAATTGTGAAGGTTTTAGGTGAACCTGAGAAACCTATTTTCATAGTGAACGTTAATATCCCCTGTGTGAGGATATTAGGAGTGGAGTAGCAATCTGTGTGGTTGTTGTTTAACAATTGGTGTACACACAGGTGAACCACTATAATTCTTTGTGTTTTGTGGTTTGAATGGTTATTTAATTTCTGTATCTTTTATCATTCAAAGCTGTGGAATGTATGTGTGAATGTGAATGTTGTAATATTTACATTTCAAGCTTTGTGGGGAATGTTATAATAACTTAGATTTAATTTCTTTGTTATTTATTTATTTATTTATTTATTCTTCTATATCAAGTTTGAGTTTTTGATACAAAGTCCTTTCTAGGAATCAGGTTGTCCTACTATAAACCTTGGTTTTTGGTGTAAGGTTGTCCTTAGAACAACATTTGTATTAATCTCTCAATACTCATACATTTGAAGTTGCTTTACATTTTAGTACTGTGATTTATTTAAAGTACTATCTTTCTTTTATTTGTTTATAAGGCTATCCTATTCAGTTAAATTCCACTATTAATTTTTAATTTGGCATAGTCCTATTCCTCCTCCTCCCCCCCCAAGGACATATAGCTAGGCCATTTCAAGTGATATCAAAGCCTAATAGCTCGTTTTTAATTCTTTATTCTTGGATTCATTTCCTTAGCTAATGATCTAAGCTATATATAAGATGTCAAATTTTGATAGCCTTTCAGTCACTAGGCATCCACCCTTTGATGGCTCCAACTATGCCTATTGGAAAGCTAGGATGAGGATTTTCATTAAATCCATGGATGAAAGTGTGTGGCTTGCCACAGTGACTGAATGGAACCCACCTACCACTGAAGTGACTGGTATCGATGGTTCAAAATCAATGAGAGTAACACCATATTTCTCATGGACCACACTTCAAAAAAGTGAGAGTAGTGTCAATGCAAAAGCACTAAATGCAATCACTTGCGCACTATCACTGAATGAGTTCAAAAGAATCATATCCTGTGATGCTGCAAAGCAAGCTTGGGATATATTAGAAATGACACACGAGGGTACTTCAATTGTCAAAAAATCTAAAGTCCAACTCCTCATAACCAAATTTGAAGAAATTCATATGGAGGAAAATGAAATGTTTATGGACTTTTATACAAGATTGAATGACATTGTAAACTCTATGTGGGGTCTTGGTGATAAAATCTCAGAAAGTAAAGTGTGTGCAAAGATACTATGCTCACTTCCTGAACGGTTCAACTCTAAGGTAACCGCGATCTAGGAACTTCGTGATACGGACAATATGAGGGTGGAAGAACTAGTTGGTTCTTTACAAACCTATGAGTTAAACTTTAAAGCTCCTAAAGATAAATCTATCGCTCTTAAATCTTTTAAATGTATTTCTCAAGAAAACTCTGATTTAGAAAATTCTGAAGATAATATGGCTCTTTTGGCGAAAACTTTTTTCAAGATTTTCAAAAGTAAGAAGAGGGTTGATTTTCAAAAATCAAATAATAAGAAAAGATCTAAACCTAAATCTAAATCTTAGAAATCATTAAAAGATAGTCAATGTTACAACTGCCAAGAATATGGGCATTTAGCAAACAAATGTCCTAAAAAGGACAAACCCAAAAAGAAGGGTATGTTGGCTACTTGGGATGAATCCTATGATTCTGAAGCCTCTTCTGAATCAGAAGATTCTGAAACCGAGTCTAGCAATGAAGTCAAAGCCCTTATGACTCTAGCTGTAACGCCCTAAAAATCAGGGGTCGAGCAAAGCTCAGCTCCCGAGTTCCAACGCATCACTTATGCAACATAGATAATGATGATTATGATGAGAGCATTGAAATATGAATGAGATTATACCAAAATAGCATATCATACTCCAGAGACAGTTAAATTGCAAGCGGAAGACTGTGATAGATATATAAACTGTGGTGAGTCTCCAGAGTGTGATAATGTTACCAGGTTAATTAATTACAAGTACAATTTCAAAATATACCAAAGGTGTAGTGTCATCTAGTCAACATTCCTGTAATCCCGTCGATCAAGACACGGCTCACATGAAGCCACCAAAATACAGCATATACAAGAAGGCATCATCGTCGTCGCAAAAGTCCGGCTCCGCCTCATAAGCATCACTATCACCTACAACTACAACAAGGTCTGGTTAGTGTGTACAACACCGTCCCATAACATGAGAGTGAGTGATCAACTCAGTGGAGCAATAAAGCATAGGTTACAATGTTATCAAAACAGTCAAGCAGTAATGATAAAGCAGTACAATCAACAATCCTAGGTACTCTTGTTAATGCAAGTATGAAATGCAGTCATGATGTATGCCCTCATAAATATACTCCCTCATGCGACACCATCTTACGTCCGCGGCATGCTTTCATCCCTCAGTGCTTCACATCTTCCAGGCACATGCAGTGCGATTATGAGCATGATTACCGAATTGTTATTAGTCCTTTTCAAACAGCAGTATTGGGAAACTAAGGTACCTCCCTTGTATCATTCCTAAACATGATCCATTCTAGGGTCGTCAAACCTAGATAATCTCATACGAAAGTGTGGTTCTAGGGCGCTACAAAGGCTGTCAGGGCTGTTACACGTAATCGTTACACCACTCCCCCATCACATTTTTAACGGTTCATCACTAAATTGATACAGGCCTAGTTCATACTCTATTCACCGCAGCAAAACTCGTCGCCTCACTGCAAATTCAGAGTATGCTTAAGGTCACTACAAAGGGCTCGTCACCAATCAGTGTAGGCCGACAGCTCGAATATAGTGTGCCATACCACCATAATCAGCTCACGAGTCTGGTTGCTCAATGGACACTACGGGGAGGCACATGGCCCCAGCGTAGGCCGACAGCTCGACCACAGTGTCCCATACCACTATGCCCAGCTCATGAGTTTTAGCGGATCGAGGTACCAAGGTTAACGAGATTCCACTGGTAAGTTTGGTACCCTAAGTTCAAGTAGTGGCGTCCAAACATGGTGAACATACATAAGACAGATTGGGTTACTTGATAAGTCAGACTAGCACGAGCGCACAACAAACTGAATAACATAAAATGCATAAGCACTTCGCGAGGCCTAACCACTGTCCCCAACCGAAGTACGACTTAGGTTCGTCAGACACATCTCTCATGGCGAATGAATCTCAGCCATGAATTCAATCCTGTTACCAATTGCCTGGACTATACAATAGCCTCAATCACATTCAATTACGGAACAGTTAAAGAAGTAATGGATCAAGATTTCAAATCATACAATCAAATATCCAATATTGTCCGCTTAGGGCTGCCAAGGCTGTTGCACGGAATCGTTACACCACTCCCCCATCACCCTTCACGGCATTTATGGAATACAACTTAAACATGAATTTAAACATATGCATTACACAAATAAAATCATACAATCAGTTGTGCATGTTATGAAATACAACATAAGCATGAGTTTGTACATATTCAATTCCTAATCACACAGATATCTAAAGAAATCATACACATAGTTAAAGGAGTTGAGAATCATATCTCAACACCCTTATACATTACAATTTTTCTAACTACTACTCATTCAGACATTTCAACAAACACTTTAGACTACATACATCAACATACACAATGTATGTTGATCACATAAGTATTAGGCCAAATCCTTTCACTAGGGGGTTGCCCCAATTATAACATGCGTGCACCTACGACAGATAGTCATGGCAAACATAAATCCAAGTTCCATATTCATTCAGTCATTTCCACAAACACTTGAGCTACACATTTTTAACATATATAGCGTATAGTGGCCGTGGCGTGATTTAGGGCAAGTCCTTTCGCTAGGGAGTTATCGCATACATACAAGTATATAGTCACGACAAATAATCATGTTAAGCACAAATCCGTATTTTATACGTATACGGTATTTTCTATAAATACGAGGAATATAGTATATTCAACATAGTTAGCGTATAATCGAAAAATGAAACGGACAGCACTTTGTACATGTGCAATTACATACAGATCATGAATCTATCATTATCTGACATTAAAAGTGTTGAAAACCATAACCTATACGTCTAAAGTCTGCATCTTTTGTTGTAGAATCATAACGGAGTCGATAGATTCGTTAAGCTTTAGTATACAACAGTTTGGCAACCTATAGAATGAAATAGATTAGATATTTCATCATTTGCAATGTTCATAACCCTAGATCAGATTAGGGTTAGGGTTTCTTACCTAGAAACGAAGTCGGAATCGCCGGAAAAACGATTAGATCGGGATGGTTAAGCTTGGATACGGCAGGGTAGAGCATCAGGGAAATCCTCCCACTTCTCTCACACTTTCTCTCTCTTTTCTCTCTTCTCTCCTAGGGTTTTTCTCAAATTCGTATGGCTGAATGAGAGAAGATTTTAAGGTCCTTATATAACCTAAAACTATACCGAAATAGACTTTAAGGTATACTTAGGTTATAACCAAAGCAGGTCAGTTTCAGCTCAACGGAGGACTTCTGGTGGCCCCCTTGAGCCAAAGGTCGGACTTAAGCTCACCAACACTGGATCTAGGTTTAGTTAAGTTTTCGTTTCGGTCAGATTCCCAGATCACGCGTGGCGGACCAGTTTCAGTTCAACGGTCAGCGAATGTCGATCGGGGATTTCAAGTACACTGACCTGTGTATGAAATGTTTCCTGATCCGAGGGTGTATTTGGGTCAGATTCTGACAGTCTGGTTGCTTATAAATTGTCTGCAAGCGACACATGCCAGATTACTTAAATCATTTTTAATTTAATACGAAAATCTTATTTTCTCACACTCTTCACTCTGGACTCAAGCGAATAGCCGTGGGACACTATTTGGATTTCATTTCCAAAATGGTTCTCAAGCCCAGCAAGGTGGTCCTAACTGTTTAACTTCGCGTTAATCGGACTTTCAATGTGTCGTCCAAATCTGATATGGAGTTTCGTGATGCTCTCGAGAGCAGCCGGGTAATGAGATTGATCCTAGATTTTAGGGTAACCTAACGTCAATGATTCTACAAGTTTTGGGTCTTACAGATCATATTTAAAGTGGTTCGAGCTAATTCTATTGATTGTTTAGCTCAGTACTTGACCGAATTCTGCCCTAATTATGATTGAATACGATCCTAGGGAAGTTCTACGCCCATTTCTTACATTTATAGTTAGTATATTATTTTAATTATTTTTTTATTGGTTCATCATCAAGTCTACTTCATCTCCATCAAATTTCATTAGATTTCATCTTGTAAAAAAATTCTAAAAATTCTAGAAGCAGTAGCTGTTCAAACTAATGATTTTCAGATAGTTGATACAACAACCCATATTTAACTATATTAAATATTTTATTATATTTTTTACTTATTTTTATATGAAACTAGACTTATCAAGCTTTAATCTAGCTTTTGAATCATATAAATCGGAGTTATAACGAGGGAGATATGACTTTTTAAAGTCAGACCAAAATTGTAGAAAAATGTAGCTGAAAACGGGCCAGCCGATGAACTGCGGCCCGCCCGGGCCCGCTGGACCGCGGTAGACGGCGGTAGGCGCGGCGCCGCCGCGGTCCGCTGGATTGTCTGGTGGTGGTTTCCGCCACGTGATTTTTGAAACGGGCATATCTTATGAACTGGGATGAGTTATTCGACATGCAATATATGATTTTGAGGTAGGAGAAGCTGATCTATCCAAATAACTTATTTATTTCTTGAGATTCCAAAAGGTTAATGGTCAAAAACTTATTTTATTTATTTATTATTTATAGTAAATTTTAATTTAAGTATTGTTCTTCCTCACCTAAACTTTAGGATTCCTATCTAATATGAAAGTACTTAGAAAAATTTAGAGAACAAGGTGGTGAAAGGTGAGACTTTGAAGGAAATGGGTTAAAAAGTGATTTTTAGGATATGAGATTGGGTTCTGACAAGTTAATAAGGTGTTAGGAGTGACCCATTGCCTAAGGACGTCTAATTCCAAGTTGGCAAAAATCCGGCATGTTACACTAGCCAAGTTCACTTTTTCAGATCACGATGATTCTACTAGTGAAGAAAATATGAATAGTGATCCTGAAAATGAAGAAGATCTGCAAGATGCTTACAATGCCCTATACAAGAAAGTTGTAAAATTGTCGTAAACTAAAACTTTAAAAAGAAAAGTTTTTAAAACTTAAAGAAAATTTTGAGTCTCTTGTTTTAGAAAAATCTCATATTTCAGATTGTTTTGAAAAGACTAAATGTGATTTAGAATTCAAAACCTCCCTGATTGAAAAACTTAAATCTGAAAATGATAAACTTAAGCTTGAAAACTCTTTACTTTTGAGTTCAAAGGATACATGGAGGTATGAGGAGATCCAAAGTTTGAAAAACTTTTATCCGGATTCAGAAAATCTGGCGACAGATCCGGATTGAGCTATGATAAGAATATACCTTCTAAACAGAAGAATACTCCTCCTAAGTTTGTGAGAAGAGAAACCTCTAACTCAAAAGGGAAAAGTATTAATCAAAGTTTTTCTAAAAATGTTAAAACTTTTCAAAAACCTAAAAGAAATTATGTCAAATATAAAACTCAAAACCAAAACCCTTTAACTGAAAAAATAGTTGATTTGCTTAAGGAGCTCTTAAAATCTAACTCAGTGGGTCTTTCTTACAACAATAGACAGAAAAAGACCAACTATACTCCTAAACCCAAAACAGTTATGAAATGGGTTCCTAAGGTTACTTACTTGGTTGCCCACACTGCTTTCAAAGCTACAAGCCATTCAAAGTGGTACTTAGACAGTGGATGCTCAAGATATATGACAGGGGACAAGGCATTATTCACCGATTTTAAAGATATGACTGATGGGTCAGTCACATTTGGTGATGGTCGCAACTGCAAGATTATTGGCCAAGGTACGGTTCAACTCTATAACCTCCCCTTATTTAAGAATGTTTTATATGTTGAGGGGCTAAAACATAACCTGTTAAGCATATCTCAAATATGCGATATTAATCATAGCGTGAAATTTTCTAATAAAAGTTGTGAAATCTTAAACAAAAAGGGTTCTGCAATATTAACTCGCCGATGAAATAGAATTATGGCATAAATGCCTTGGACGTGTACACTACCGTAATTTATACAGATTGAGCAAGGGAGAACTAATAAGAGGTCTACCTAAATTACAAAAAATAGATAAAATATGTGGTGAATGCCAGTATGGCAAGCAAACAAGGAGCTCTCACAAAAAGGTGAACTCCAATGCCACATTTAGACCACTCGAGCTTCTCCATATGGACCTTATAGGACCTACCAGGACGGAGAGTCGAGGTGGCAAAAAATACATACTGGTAATCGTGGATGATTTTACTAGATTTACTTGGGTAGCCTTTTTAAGGGATAAATCAAAAACCCTTGATGAACTAAAAAAGGATTCTCGAAAGGATCTAAACTGAAAAAGGTTCTCAAATTTGTAGGATCTGCAGTGATCATGGATCTAAGTTTGAAAATAGTAGTTTTGAGAAATTTTGTAGCGATCAGGGAATATCACATGAATTCTCTGCGCCCAAAACACCACAACAAAATGAAATTGTGGAGAGAAAAAATAGAGTACTTCAAGAAATGAGAAATGTAATGTTGAATAGTATGAAGCTCCCTATAAATCTTTGGGCTGAAGCCGTGAATACTGCGTGCTATATTATCAACCGAGTTTATACATGTAAAACTAATAATAAAATTGCTTATGAACTTTGGTTTGATAAGAAGCCTACTGCCAAATACTTTCAAGTTTTTGGCAGCAAGTGCTATATTTTGCGTGACTGTGAAAATTTGGAAAAGTTTGATACAAAAAGTGATGATGGGATCTTTTTAAGATATTCTTTAAACAGTCGTGCATATCGTGTACTGAACAACATGACCGGTGTGATTCAAGAGTCCATTAATATTGTCATTGATGATCACTTGAATACACCTGCCTCTAATTCAAATAATGATGAAATTCTTTTGATTGACAAACCAGATACTTCATCAAGTCAAAATAATTCTGAATTAAGGACTGTCAAAGATCATCCAACCACTCAAATTCTTGGAAACTCTCTCACTGGTGTGCACACTCATAGACAATTAGAAGACATATGTAACTACGTGTGTTTTACATCCCAGATTGAACCGGTAAATGTAAAAGAAGCTCTTTCTGATGAAAACTAAATAGTAGTTATGCAGGAAGAACTTAATCAGTTTGTTCGAAATGATGTCTGGTACCTTGTTCCTAGACCTAAAGATAAACATATTATTGGAACAAAGTGGATTTTCAAAAATAAGTCTGATGAACTTGGTAACATTATTCAAAACAAGGCAAGACTAGTTGTACAAGGGTACACTCAAATAGAAGAGATTGATTATGATGAAACCTTTACCCCAGCTGCTCACCTTGATTCAATCAAACTTTTTATATTCATTGCATACTTTAGAAAGTTTAAAATTTATCAAATGGATGTAAAGAGTGCCTTTTTGAATGGCGATTTACATGAAGAAGTATATGTTGAACAACCTATAGGGTTTGAAGACCCTAAGTTTATTGATCATGTATACCATCTTAAAAAAGCTCTGTATGGTCTAAAACAAGTTCTCAGGGCTTGGTACAAAAAATTGACTAAGTTTTTACTAAGTCATAATTTTCAAATAGGAAGTGTTGATAAAACACTCTTTGTTAAGAAATATAAAGATGATATCTTAATGGTTCAGATCTATGTTGATGATATTATTTATGGATCAACATGTAATAACATGACTGTTGAGTTTGCAGATTTAATGAAATCTAAGTTCGAAATGAGCATAGTTGGGGAATTAAATTATTTCCTAGGGTTGCAAGTAAAACAACAACCTGATGGTATTTTTATTTCTCAAACTAAGTATGCCTTAAACTTGATTAAAAAGTTCAGATTTGAGAATGGTAAGAATTTTGATACTTCTATGAGTACAACCTTAAGACTCTCAAAAGACTCTACAGGTAAAAATGTAGATCCTAAACTATACCGTAGCATGATTGGCAGTTTACTTTATTTAATTGCAAGTAGACCTGATATTGCTTTAAGTGTTGGTATTTGTGCTAGATATCAGTCTAACCCCAAAGAATCTCATCTAACTGTTGTTAAGCAGATTATGCGATATGTCGTAAGTTTTGCTAATTTGGGTCTCTGGTATCCATATGATACTAGTGTTCAATTGGCTGGGTATTCAGATGCTGATTGGGCTGGTAATATCGATGATAGAAAATCAACCAGTGGTGGTTGTTTCTATATCGAAAATTGTTTAGTTTCTTAGTTTAGCAAGAAGCAAAGTTCTATATCGCTCTCTACTGCTGAGGCTGAATACATCGCAGCTGAAAATGTATGTACTCAGCTTGTTTGGATGAAACATATGTTAAGCGATTATGGAATTGCACAGGAATCAATGATATTATATTGTGATAATTCTAGTGCTATAAATATTTCAAAAAATCCAATCCAGCATTCACGTACCAAGCACATTGACATTAGGTATCATTATATTCATGAATTAGTGGAAGAAAAAGTAATCTCTTTAGACTACATTCTGATCGAGACTCAACTTGCTGACATTTTCACTAAACCACTCGACAAAAGCAAGTTTAATAAATTAAAATTTGATCTTAGTATGTGCAATTTAAATTGATTATTCATGCATATGTATATCATAGTATATATATCTTTGATAATTTATGGGTTTAAATTTCAAATTTTCATAAAAATGCATATTTTTGTTAGTACATAACCAGTCGAGGACGTGCTCGACCGGTCGTGGTACGATCGGTCAAGAACGGTCCTCGACCAGTCGTGTAGCACGCTGGACCTTTTTAATTTGGGGAAAAACTCATCTTCCTCATTTCCCATTTTCTCTCCAACGGATATAAGCACGACCAGTCGTACCCAACCGTCTGATTCATCAAGGTTAGTGCATCATTTGTGTTTTTCTTATAGTTCATTTGATGTCCATATTTCGGCCCATATAAATAAATCCAAGGGTTTAATACCCTGATCCATCAACTAGGGTCTACCTTGATGGGTTAGAAAATTTTTAGATCCATTAGTGCATTAAAATCTCCATGAAAAAAATCAAGTTTGGAGGCCACCCAACCCATGCATGCATGGTAGGCATGGACGTCCAACAAGGTGGGCTTGGACGTCCCATCTCCCTGATGGATCTGAGATGTTTCTGACCTTCTTAGTGGGCCACACATCATCAGAGATAAATAGATGAAAAAGGAGAGAAAGGGAGAGAAAAAGAGAGTGATCCGGCCATTGGTGGAAGGTCCCGCCACTAATAGACCTTCCACACTACAATCCATGTCATCCACCATGTACATATGTTACATGCAAGCTACTATACATCAAAAAAAAAAATTATTGGAGGGTGGGGACACCTTTCCCCACTATGCATGCAAAGGCCTACATGGCCTATGAGATGCTAGAATGAAGAGGAAGTACATCATGGTGGGTCTATGGAGAATAGCCCACCATGGAAGGAATGAGTAAGATTTAGGCCCATGGCCCCCATCCTAGGAGCCATGTAGGGCCTCCACCATGGATTGGTGGGCCCTACATGCTTATATGCATGTAGCAAAAGGAAAGGGAGGAAGGGAAGAAGAAGGAGCACCCACCTTAAAGATGATCACCAAACTTCCACACTAAGATTCTCTAGCACCAAGGGAAATGGATCAATGGTGGAGATGGGGTTTCAAAGGTTAGATGGTGGGGGATTAAGGAAGAAGGTGGCTGGAAAAATGGAGGAAGGGTTGGATGTCCCAACCCCTTTAGCAATTGAAGGAGAAGAAATGAGGAAGAGAGAGGAGAGAAGGAAGGTTTTAGTCATAACAATGATGGGTTTACTTGGGAAGGGAGCCTTGGTAAGAGTACATAATGATGCCTATCTTACAGAAGAAAGCTAATGATGGTCTTGGTTAGAGAGGCTACATGATGGCTAGCTAGGCTAGTTGCTTAGGGAGCCTCTAGCTATCATAGCTAGCTAGAAAAGGTGTAGGCTAGCTAGACTAGGCACCTAGGGAATGATTACACCTAGGGTGGGCCTTGCTACTAAAGTGGGTCCCACATTAAATCAAGGGTTAAGAATTGTAATTGGTACATCTTTTGATCTACCCATCAAATTGGCACACAAGACGCGGCGTTGGAACCACGACGACAATGCGGTCGCAATGGCGCAGGTCTCTAGTCAGATCAGATCGGGTCTATGAGACAAAAGTTAGGGATGGTCGCAAATACAATCTACAGGTTGTGGGTCACCGAAATTCGACCGGTAGGACTGCGGGACTCAGCGGAACAAAGTGGATACTCACACACACACATGCATACATGCAAACTTGGGTCAAGTCTTACAGCTCACTTTATGGGAGATGCCATATTTCTTCATTAAGTTCACGAATGGCTCATTACAAAAATGTGAACCTCCATCACTAATAATGGCTCGAGGTATTCCGAACTGGGAAATAATGTTTTCTTTAAAGAACTTAATGATCATTCAATGGTCATTGTTCTGGCTTAGAATCGCTTCGATCCATTTATTGACATAGTCTACTGCTAGCAAAATATATAAATTCCTAAAGGATTGGGGGAATGGTCCCATGAAATCAATGCCCCAACAATCAAATGCTTCAATGATCAGAATAGGGCTCAAAGGCATCATAGTCCGACGGGACAATGCTCTGAATTTTTTACAATACTCATAAGCTTTGCAAAACTCATGTGTATCCTTGAACATAGTGGGCCAATAAAAGCTGTACTATAAAATTTTAGTCATGGTCTTTTTAGCAGAAAAGTGACCACCACAAACCTGAGAATGACAGAAGGAGATGACACTTTGGTATTCATTGTCTGGCACACATCTCCTTAAGATTTGGTCTGGGCAATATTTAAATAAATATGGATCAACTCAGAAGAATTTGCGTATCTCGGTAAAGAATTTTTTCTTATCTTGTGCAGTCCAATATGTTGGCGTGAAACCTGTAGCAAGATAATTAGCAATATCCACAAACCAATGTTAATAGGAGACTTTGGACAATTGTTCATCAGGGAACATGTCATTAATATGCGTCATCTCAAGAGAATCAGAGAGATCAAGGCGGGAAAGATGGTCAGCTACTACATTCTCTACTTTCTTTTTATCTTTTATTTTCAAATCAAATTCTTAGAGTAGGAGGATCCATCTTATCAGGCGGGGCTTATCATCATTCTTAGAAAGAAGATACTTGAACGCCGCATGATTTGTGTAGATGATGATCTTGGATCCGATCAAGTAGGACCTAAATTTGTCCAAAGTGAATACTATGGGTAAGAGTTCCTTCTTCGTAATTGAGTAATTCACTTAGGCCGGATTTAGAGTTCTACTTGCATAATGTATAACATAGGGATTCTTCTCTTTTCTCTGGCTTAAAACCACCCCAAGAATTTTACTTTCAAAAGGAAGGTTCCAGTCGGGTAGCTGCATGATAGGTGCGGTAGTTAACATGCCCTTAAGCTTAGAAAAAGCTTCCTGGCATTGCTTTGTCCACTCATATGGTGCATCCTTTTAAAGTAGATTGTATAAAGGACGAGAGAGGTGATGAAAGCCTTTTATGAATCTTCTGTAAAATTCGACGTGTCCTAAGAAGGATCGCACGTCTCGTATGTTCTTTAGTGGAGGTAAGTTAGAGATAAGACCAATCTTCGCCTTATCTACCTCAATTTCCTTGGATGAGATGATATGTCCAAGGACAATTCCCTTACGAACTATGAAGTGACACTTCTCCTAATTCAGTACCAAGTTATTTTCCTCACACCGCTTTAGCACATTTTTAAAAATTTTCAAACATTCGTTGAAGCATGGACCAAAGACTAAGAAGTCGTCCATGAAGACCTCTAAATATTGCCCTACCATATCACAAAAAATACTTAAAACGCATTGCTAAAAAGTAGCGGGGACATTACACAGTCCGAATGGCATCCTTCGATAAGCAAAAGTACCAAAGGACATGTGAATGTGGTCTTTTCCTAATCTTCAAGGGTTATCTCTATCTGATTGTAGCCCGAATACCCATCAAGAAAACAATAGTATGAGTGACCAGCTAGCCTTTCTAAAATTTGATCAATGAAAGGTAAAAGAAAGTGGTCTTTCCTCGTAACGACATTCAATTTCCTGTAGTCAATGCACATTCTCCAACCAATAGTAACTCTAATTGGCACGAGTTCATTATTGGCATCAGCTACTATAGTGATTTCGGACTTCTTAGGAACCACCTGAGTTGGACTCACCCATTGGCTATACGATATAGGGTATATGATACCCACATCTAATAGCTTAAGAGCCTCGGTCTTAACCACTTCCTTCATGTTTGCATTTAATCTACGTTGTGGTTGCCGTGAGGTCTTAGCATTATCCTCTAGATAAATGCGGTGAGTACAAATCAAAAGGTCAATTCCCTTGAGGTCTACAATTGACCATCCAAAGGCTCCCTTATGCTCAATAAGAGTAGAGATAAGCCTACTCTCCTGTTCCTACTCAAGGTGGGAAGAAATCACCACCAAGTATGTCTCATCTTGACCTAAATAGACATATTTCAAATCAGAAGGCAAAGGTATTAGGTCAAGCTTTGGTGCCTTGAGGTTAGATGGTAGAGGCATTGCATCAGTTTGGAGAAATTCTTCAAATGGTAGCCTCTACTAGTTAACTTCAAGTACCAGCATGGTATCCAGCATGGTCCCCATCTCCCTAATCATATCATCATCAAAATCATGAGAGTGGGCCAGGAACGTCTCTAGAGGGTCAAAGAATAAGGTTAAAGGTGTTTTATCTTCGATGAAAGAGTCAATCATGTTAATGTAGTGGACATCGTCATCATCCTATAACTGTTTTCTTATATTGAAAAAGATATTTAACTCCAATGTCATATTTCCAAAAGACAAACTCATGACTCCATTCCTACAATTAATTATTGCATTTGATGTGGCAAGGAATAGATGACCAAGAATGACAGGAATTTGAGTGCTCATGTCCACGATGGGTTGAGTATCCAAGATGATAAAATCTACTGGGTAGTAGAATTTATCAACCTGGATGAACACATCCTGAATTTTCCATCTCGGTACACGAACTAAGCGATCAGCAAGTTGTAATGTGGTTAGGGTGAGTTTTAATTCACCTAGCCAGTTGTTCATAGACCGAGCAAGGGATCAGATTTACGCTTGCTCCTAAGTCAAGAAGTGCATGCTCAATCCAGTAGTTCTTAATTACACAAGGGATGGTTGGGCTACTAGGATCTTAATATTTTTGTGGCACATCTTGCTTGAGGATGGCACTCACTTTTTCCATCTGAAAAATTTTCTTTTTGATACTTTGCTGCCTCTTAGTCGTGCATAGGTCTTTCAGAAATTTGGCATATGAAGGAATTTATTTCACAACATCCAGGAGAGGGATGTTAACCTTCACTTATTTAAGCACCTCTTAAATGTCTTGAGAGTTAGAGAGAGATTTTGGTGCAATCAACTGTTGGGGGAATGGAGCAATCGGTTTGCTCAAAGGTTTTGGTTCTAATCCATGTGGAGCAATGCTAAGTTTATCCTCTGTTTCTTCTTCCGAGTCCTTGGAATCTTCAGTCATTACTGAAACAGATTCGTCAATTTTTTTCTACTCCTAATAGTGGTGATAGACTTGGCTTGTTCTATTTGCTTTAAAGAGCTTGGATCACTAATTTCGTATTACAATTTTGGATTGGGAAGAGGTTGAGTCGGTAAGATCCCTTTTTTTCCAATTGAATTTTTTGTCTCATGCCCTTGTATGGCCTTTGAAAGGTCTTGAAGGGTTTGCAATATACTCTGATTGATATGCTCTTAGTTTTTAATATGTTTCCAGACCGGATCCTCTTAAAGTTTCCCTTGATTCAAGAATTGGTTAGGGATTCCTTGAGGAGTAGCAGTTTGTCCATTCTTCCAACTAAAGTTCAGATGATTTCTCCAAATAGGATTGTATGTGTTAGAGATGGGTCTATTGAAAGGTCTTTGTAGTTGTTCATGGCATTCGATTGCTTGTTCAGTACCTCTTAAAAATCAGGTATCATTGGGAAATTTTCAGTTGTGTGTATGTTGCAAGCACAGATACCGCAAACAACTTCCTTAGCCTTATCCTTCTTAAGTACCATGGCCTCGACTTTCCTTGCGAGACTGGCCACTTTAGCATTTATATCATCATCCTCTTTCAGCAAGTATATCTCACCCCTCTCCTTTGCTTGAGTAGGCTTAGATGTGGTACTAGGTTTTGGAGAGATGTCCCATGATTGTGTGGTTTCAGCGAGTTTGTCAAAGTAATCTCACACCTCATCGACATTTTTTTTCATGAACTCCCATTACACATCGTCTCGACGAATTGGCGCATCAAAGGTGTTAGTCCATCGTGGAAGAAAGTTTTTATGTGCCACATTTCAAAACCATGTTATGGGCATGAACTAACGAGATCCTTGAACCGCTCCCAACATTAGAAGAATGTTTCATCTTCATTTTGGACGAAATTCATGATCGACTTCCTGATGGTTTTCATCTTATGGTATGGAAAAAAATTTATGAACTCCTTCATCATGTCATTCCATGTGCCAATAGATCGCGGACGTAGTGAGTGCAACCACATCTTAGCTTTTTCATTCAAGGAGAAAGGAAAGAGTTTTAGCCTGACCGTGTCCTCAGACACATTAGGAAAGTATAAAGTGGCTATAACCTCGTCAAACTCTTGCAAGTGCAGGTATGGACCTTCAGATTCAAGTCTAAGGAACTTTAGAAGGAGTTGGATCACTCTAGCCTTGATATCCATGTTTCATGTGTTTTCTGAAAAAACCATACAAGAAGGGGTGCTCACCCCCGCCAGTTGTAAGTAATCTCGTAGAGTAGCAGGGGTGCATGGTGCACCTCATTCTCATCCTGGACTTCTCCAACCCGAGGTTGCGGCTGATTCACCAGTTGATTTACAGGTTGATTTGCAGCCATAACCGCAATTAACTATGAGGATCTCAAGTGGTGTCTAACCCTGTGATGGATAGATAACCCCTCAACCAATCCTTCTTCACTCAAGAGACATCGAATATTGTCACGGACCCACTTGGGCATGAAACACTCTCAGTCCTCAATTTCAGAATCTAACATAAACCTAAAAGAAAGAAGAGAAATAGAAATCTAGAAATAGAGAGAGAGAGAGAGAGAATTAGAAAGAAGTTACCAAATTAGAAGTTTCTATATTAGGATCCTGCAAAAGAAAAAGGACAACAATTAGTTTCTAAATAGGAAATAAGGAAAGCAACCTAGTTTCTAAAAAAATGAAAAAGAAAGTTTATAAAACTAGAAAATAAAAAGTTTCTAAAAAAATTTAGTTTCTAAAAACAGAAAAGGAAAGTTTCTAAACCTAGAATTAGAAAGCAAAGTTAGTTTCTAAAATAACTCAGAAAAAAAAAAAAAAAAAAACCTAACCTAAAAGTAGAAAGTATAAAAATCATAATCTTAACCTAATTCCAAAATTAGTCAATCTCAGAAAAACGCAACTGTTACTCCCCGACAACGACGCCAAAAACTTGTTCACAATCCCAAGAGTAGGGTCGCGATATAGTAATAATCTCGGTGAGACCGAGGTTGAATCCATAGGGACTGAACTTGTGTGTCTTCTAAATTTAACTAGAACTAGAACTAAAAGAAGAACTAAAACTAAATCTGAGTAATTAAAAGAGTAATTATGATTAAAGTGATTAAAATTAACAAATTCACAGGTAGTAACTAGGGTTTCCAAGGATCCACTTGTAGAGATCAAGGAGGTCTCTTACTTGATTCAAGTCACACGATTGGAATTGGAGTCATATCCTATTGAATTAGAAGATATACAATTAAGATCAATCTAAACTTTCCTTGACCTAATTCTCAATGGAGGAGAATTGTGATAATTAGAAGAGATTCCATCACCAAACCATGCCCATAGGACAATGGCTAACAACAGGATTTACCAATCCCACAATCTCAAAATCAGGAAAAGAAGATACTTTAAACTATTGTAGATCTACTATAATTTGAGTCACAATAAATCATTAAGAACTGAAAGTATTCATTTAAAATCAAACTAGAATAAAAAAAAAATGTTCAACATAAACATAAATCAAAGTAAAAGAAACATCCCATCACGTTACAAGCTTCACCTCTTAGCCCTAGCTAAGAGGTTTAGCCAACCATGGGCATGATTGAAGTAAAATCTCTTAAGAAAAGCATAAAAATAACTAAGAAAAATGAAGAAAAACTCTTGGTGATGGCTTCTCCACCCTTTTTCTTTACTCCTCAAACTCTAAAAGATGCCTACGAACATCCTAGGGTCTCCTATTTATAGTTTTGCAACTCCAACTTTCGCATCGACTTGGAAAAATCTGAAAACTACCTCAAATTTATGTTGTCCGCACAAAATCTGCGTAACTCTCGACTAGTCGAGGATAGCCTTCGACTGGTTGAGGTTTACCTTCTACTGGTCGAAGATGACAGGAATTTAGAAGTTCATGTTGCTGGAGTTCGAGTCGAGGATTCTTCAACTAGTCGAGCAGGAGCCTTAACTAGTCAAAGCGAAACCAGGACTAGTCGAGTAGGTGCCAGGGCTAGTCGAAGCTTAGACGAGTCGAAGCTTAGACTAGTCGAGGATCATAGAAATTCACTTTAAAACTTCGATTCTCTTCATTATTGACTTGATTTTCTTAGATCTTAGGCATGTGAATTCTTCATTCTTGATCTCATAAGATCCATCCTTGGCTTTGGTGATTCTTGAGCATTAAATCCATACTTTTAGTATCCTTTTCAATCCAAGCTCTTAAATTCACCTTGCAACACAAACATGATTAAAATAGAACATTAAGCATTATCATGTTTATAAAACCAAGTTGTAATTGGAGGATAATATGCAATATTTGACCCTCAACAGTGTACAGTGAATCAAATAATCTGTGATGTGATCATCGATAATGAAAGCAGCAAGAACATCGTCTCCAAGGTTATGGTGGAAAAGTTGCAAGTGAAAATGGAGCGTCATCCCTCCAAGTATACAATTGGTTGGATTAAGAAAGTCAACAAGACGAAGGTAACTAAATAATGCAAAATATCTTTTTCAATTGACAAAACATTATAAAAACCAAGTGGTATGCAATGTTGTTAACGTGAAGGCCTGTCACATTTTACTCGATCGAACATGGCAATCCAATCGTAACACCACTCATTGAGGGCAAGATAATAGGTGCATTTTTGTCAAAGACGGTTGGAAAACCATACTAGCCCTTATGGATCCAGGTCCATATCGACCTTGTCCCCAGGTCCATCTTGCCCAATAGTCCTCACTATCAAATTACTATGAAAGAATGTTATTTTCTGCAAATACAAGTGGAAGAATTAATCCATAAGGGTCTAATCTGAGAAAGCATAAGCCCATGCGCCATACTGGCCCTATTAATTCCTAAGAAATATGGGAGTTAGCATATGTATATCGACGGTCGGACGATCAATAAGATTACTATAAAATATAGGTTTTTTAATTCATGGTCAAATGGTATGTTGGACATGTTTGAGGGTGCAAAGTTATTTTCAAAATTGGATTTAAGAAGCGACTATCATCATATCGGAATATAACTGGGTGATGAGTGGAAGACAGCTTTCAAGACCAAGTAAGGATTGTATGAATGATTGGTCATGCCCTTTGGTCTTTCGAATGCACCTAGTATATTTATGAGGTTGATGAACCAAGTTCTAAAGTCATTCATTGGGCGGTTCGTAGTGATCTACTTCGATGACCTTTTTATATTTAGTCAAGATGAAGCAAGCCATATGGAACACCTCAAACAGGTCCTTCAAGTGCTCATAAAAAATAAGTCATATCTCATTCCAAAAAATTTTAACTTTTTGACCGATAGCCTATTGTTTTTAGGCTTTATCGTGATGTCCACGGGCTTCCGGGTAGACGATGAAAAAGTGAGACCCATCAGGAAATAACCAGTTCCAATAAACATTTATGAAGTAAGAAGTTTTCATGAGTTGGCGACAGTCTATTATCAGTTCGTGAAGAACTTCAACACCATTGTGCTACTGATTACAGATTATATGAAGAATGGACCATTTCAGTAGACTGACGAAGTTGATAAGAGCTTTGCTGAAATCAAGTACAGATTGTCCACAACCCCAGTTCTTGTACTTTCTAGCTTCGACAAACTGTTTAAGGTCGAATTTGGTGCTTTTTATGTCAGAATTGTGGGAGTTTTGTCACAAGAAGGCAGGCTGGTAGCCTTTTACAATGAAAAGCTTAGTAATGCACACAAAAGTGGTCGACATATGAGCTTGAATTATAGGCAGTGGTCCAGGCATTGTAACATTGGTAAAATTACTTAATTCAGAGGTTATTCATTCTTTACATAGACCATCAAGCTCTCAAATTCATTAATAGTCAAACTAACATGAATCGTATGCATACTAGGTGAATTTCATTCTTGTAGGAATTTACATTTGTGATAAAGCATAATTTTAGAAAACATAATAAAGTGACTAATGCACTTAGCCGACGTACGACTTTGTTAGTCACAATGAGCTTGTCGGGTTTGAATGCCTCAAAGATATATATGTTGACGGCGATCACTTTAACCACATGTGGAACAGATGCTAGAAAGGTCAACCTAACGACCTCCACATTTAGGATGGATTTCTTTTTAAAGAAAATCAAATGTATATTTCTTGGAGTTCATTACGAGTTGTATCATCCAAGAGCTACATGGAGGTGGCATCAGTAGTCATCTAGGGTAAAACAAGACAATAACTCTCTTGGAATATTGTTATTATTAACCACAACTGAAATGGGATGTGAGAAGAGCAGTGAAACGGTATCACACGTGTCGGGCATCCAAGGGATGGTAACAAAACATGGGACTATAAACTCCATTACCTGTCCCCGATGGCCCTTGGGAGGATTTGTCTATGGAGTTTGTGCTAGTTCTCCCACGAACCCAGCATGGTATGGATTCTATCTTCATCATAGTCAACATGTTTTTCAAGATGACTCATTTCATATTATACAATCAAACTCTCGACACTACGCACATTGCAAATCTGTTTTTCTGAGAAGTTATGCAGCCGCATTGGGTCCCAAAATCCGTCACCTCGGGTCATGACACTAAGTTCCTCGGTCATTTTGGAGTGATGTGTGACACTCAGTTACAGTTCAGCAGTGCATATCATTCGCGGACTGATGGATAGACCGAAGTAGTAAATCATACACTTGAAAACCTTATACGATGTATTTTGGGTGATAAACCCAAACAATGGGATTTGGCCTTGGCTCAAGCAAAATTCATGTTCAATAATATACTGAATCATTCCACCAACAAGTTCCAATTTGAGATTGTGTACGGAGGAGTACCTCGACACACCCTTGATTTAGTTCCCTTGTCCAAACTTTTAGGCATGAGCATTGCCGCTGTTAAACCAAATCATAAGAGTACACTCTGATGTTCAGGTCCAGTTGAAGGTATCTAACGACAAGTATATAGAGAAGGCAGACACACATTGGTGTTTAAAAGTATTCAATGTAAGCGATAACGTTATGGTTCATCTGCACAAAGAGAGATTTCAAACCGGGACGTATAATAAACTGAATAACAAGAAGATCGGACCTATACCCATCCTCCGTAAGGTCAATGACAATGTTTATGTTGTTGATTTTCCTGAAGAGATGGAGAACTCATGGACGTTTAATGTGGCGGACCTGTACGAGTATCATGAACCGAATCCAATGAATAACTCGGGGACGGGTTCTTTTGAAGTGGAGGGGACTGATGTAGAACGGGTCTCAGACTTGTTCATGGCTAAGATGGACTAAAGAAGATAAGCCAAGAAGGATCGAGCACCCTTAGCGTAGTTTGACTAGGACTGGTCGACAAATCCGGTCGATAGGTCGAAATTCTCGTTCATGGCTAAGATGGACCAAAGAAAAGAAGCTGAGAGAATGATCGAACACACTCAACATAGTTCGACCAAGATCAGTCGACAAATCCAATAGATGGGTCGAAATTCCACCAGAAATTCCAGATTACTTGTTGTTTGGTTTCTACCAGTTTAGAGAGGTCGACGGATCTTGTCAACAAGTCGAAATCTAGTTTGACAGGTTGATAGATCGAGTCGATGGGTTAAAAATTACAGAATTTTTTAAGTCTCTGGACACTTTTTGGTTATTTCGGCTTGTCAAATTGACCGGTTGACGACATGTTGATGGGTGGTAGAAATTTGCGTAATTTTCTGAATTTATTTCCATATTTGATTAGAACTCTTTAATTATGTTTTTAAAATTTGTTTAAGTTTATTTAAAGTGTATTAAACTCGTTTTAATCATTGATTCATTCAATAAATTAATTTCTTAAAAATTTTCTTCTTTTTTCTCATAAATTCATATATCTTTTCTTGTGTATTCAAAAGAGCCTTGTAGATTCAAGGAAGACCGTGATCAACCTCATCACGTCCTCCCCGTCAGCTTCTTATCCAGCATACTTCATCAGTAACTATCAAATAATTCCTCCAACATGGAAGTTCCAAAATTCGTTCCAAAGGCCAAGAATTCTAACCTACGCATGGTGTCCAAATTACGCCGAGCTTCTTTGAGACACACACAAAGCTCTCTACGCAATGCATGTATGGTATGCACACTTGGGTGCACTAAAGAAATACATACACCCAGTACCCTTATTGATTTGCATACGCTGATTTTCCATTACTCAGAAGGAAAAAAAAACTGTACGTGACCAAATAAAAAAGTCATAACCTGTGAGCCCACCTAAAAATGATCTAGAGAAACGATTGATAGACAACAATCGGACTCCGTACCGAGTGCTTGCTGTCGGTCCAAACGATCTCCGCCGATCGCAACATCTTCTTCCCCAGCGGGCTGCCCTTCAATAATACCCGGAACGACTTCTTCTGGTGCAACCGTTTGAACTTCAATGTATCTGGCTTGACCATCACAGATAACTCCTTTGGTGCTCTCACCGTCACTTTATATATAGACTTCTTATGCCCTACATTAGTAACAGTACGATGGAATGCAGCCGATACATTGTGACGAGCGCTTGGGACTTTATACTGCATCGTTGGGTAGTTGAGGCCGTCATATCCCGGTGGAACCCGCACGTCAGAACAGTCAATGGCATTGTTGCCTAGGATTATCTTGAGCATGGATCCATTGTAGCCGTCCTTGCACAGGAATTGGATGTAGGAGATCTCATTGGCGTCGTAGATCAAACCTGGGTGGACCGCTCTAGCTGGCTGTATGTGGCCCGAGCCATAGGCGAACTCAGCGTCCATGTTCTTCTTAGAACTCATATTCTTGGCTGGAAAAAAAAAAAAAAAACAGGTGCAGACAAACATGAGAAATGAATATTAAGATATGTTTTTGGGTACTTTGCAGCCATGGCCGGGCCCACAAAATAAATTCTAGAGATAGCCTGGTTGGGATCCACGACGGGCCAAAATAAGCAACTTGGGCCACTCACGTTCCCTACAAGATCTGGCCGTTCATTAGGTGTGACTGTATGAGCCTGAACTTTTAGGTGTGGCCTGGCCCACAGGTGTAGATGGCAACTATTCCCGGCGGACCATGAGCTTAGATTTTGAACTTGTCAAGTGGACCATCTGAGTTTTACATAGAAGATAGGTCCATCAGGGATGATTAGGGCCGTCCGATTGCTGGCTCATTGCTCTTTATCATGGACGTGGTTTGGATAGTGACGCTGCCACCAGCCAGGTGGCTAGTGTCAGTGCTATGTGGACCCCACCATGATGTATGTGTTTTATCCACGCCATCCATCCATTTTGGAAGATAATTTTAGCGCTTGATCCCAAAAATTAGGTAGATATAAATCTCAGATGGACCACACCATGGAAAAACAGTTTTGATTGAATATCCACCTTTAAAAACCTCCTAGTGCCACTGCAATGGTTATTTGACATCTAACCTGTCAATTAGGTCATCCAGACTTGGATGAAGTAAAAAAATATATATCATCTTGATCCAAAACTTTTGTGGCCCGAAGAAGTTTTTAATGGTGGGCGTTCAATCAACAGTGTGGTGCACTTGAGATTTGGATCAAACTCATTTTTGGGCTCATACCATAAAATGATCTGAAAGAATGGGTGGACGGCATGGATGAAATACACACATCATGGTGGGGCCCACTGAAAATCGAACCATTCACTCCCAATCTCTTTATGATCTTGCACAATTGTATGTTTTGGGCACCATGAGATAATCATTACCTAATCCTGCTGTGCATGAATCTAATCATTACCTAATCAAGAGGGGACATTTATGGGAATTGGGCCCTTCTCAACACCACTACCTCTAACAAGTCAAAGTCGGTGGGGCCCACTTCCAATAACTATCTGATCTTGACCGGACAATGATTGGATTCACCTACATGCAGTGAAATTTTCATATGGGTCTTTTGCTGATCACTATAGTATTGTGTTTCTCTGGTCTAGTGGTCGAATTTTTCACATCTTACCTGTTGTGATGATGGCGGACTTGATTGCGGCCGGCGACCAATCAGGATGGAATGATTTGACGTAGGCTGCAGTAGCTGCTACATGCGGGCCAGCCATGGACGTTCCAGATACTATATTGAAATTTACAACGCGATCGTCCATGAACGATCCAGTCACCGTCGTCAGCCTTGAATAACCGGCCAAGATATCTACACCAGGGGCCGTAACATCGGGCTGCATGTCCATCAAAATTCAAAATCAAGCTAAAAAATGTTATTTCTGTACACAATAATGCCTAGTCCAGCTCTCCCTACACGTGCCAATGTCGTATGTCTGTCAAGATCCACGATTTTCATTGGTGGGACCCGACATGTATGCTTTGTGACTTGAGGATTAGACGGTGCAGTTAGGGCTATTAACGGGTTGGGATCGGGTCGGATACTAGAATACCCGTACCCGCCCTGATCAAGTTGGGGACTTGCCAGTTCGGGTCCTTCAAGTCCAGGCATTAGGGGTGCACATGGATCGGTTTGGTCAAGTTCTGGGGTGAAATCGAACCGAATCATTTCCAACGAACCGACCGTTTGCACCTTAGAACTGAATTGGAACCGACCATAAAAAAACCGGTTCATTCGGGTTCAGTTCTATGGTTATAGGCTTTTTATAATCCAGCCCATTTGTATAGTTTGTTTTTATAATCCAGCCAAATTGCATAGTTTTTCTTATAATCCAGCCCAAGCTCTTCTGCTGAAAATTTTCATAGAGAGTAATTTTGTCATAGTTTGTTTTTATGATCATTTTGTGTTCCCAAAATTTCATTGTCAATGTCTATTCGTGTTGTGATCCATTTGATGAATGGTCCAGGTTTTTATGTTAAAAAAAAATAAATTTTAAATATTTATTGACTAAGGGGTCCAGTTCTACGGTCTGGTACATGGTTCGATTTGATTTTACATAATTTCAAACTGAGAACCGAACCAAACTAACCGGTTCTTTGAATTTCAGAACCGAAACGGTACCGGTGCACTTCAGAATCAGACCAATCCATGCAGTCTAGCCGGTTCGGGTCTGATTTACCGGTTCTACCGGTTCCGTGTGCACCTCTACCAGGTATTGTTAATTAGGACCCAAACCCAGATCCGATCGGATCTGGATACCGATCAGATCCATGGGCGTTGGTTTCAGGTTAGTTCCGGGTTGAAGGGCATTAACATGGTCAGAACGGGCTCTCTTACATCTATAAGGCTTACTAAAACTCACTTCCACTTTTAGCGGATTTCAACTGTCTGGACACGACCCGACCCATTAGACCCGATTTTAGGAAGCAGTAAGCTGAGCTTGAACATAAGACCTCAAATGTTCAAAAACACCTTATCTATCATTGAACCGAATCTGATTTCTAAACTGTTCCAGAAAATTGGACCCGTATCCGTAAAAATCGAGTTGGGTCCATCTGGTTTGACCACACTAGGTGTTAGGGCTGCAACTTGGGTTTGGGTCAACTGAAACTTGTTTGACCCAACCTGAGTTCAGGTCACTTAGGTCTTCCATCGAGTTGGGTTCATGTTGGAAAATGTGAACCCGATGTGCATTTGGGTTGAGTTGGGTTGAGAAATTTTGAGTCAGGTTAGGTCAGGCTGGAAACAATGATATGTATTTGGATTAGGTGGGATAGGTATTAGCATGAACTTTCTCCCCTGCTAATTCTGGTCATGATATGGGTCACACCTGTATGGAAAGAATGGATAATTGAAAATTGGCCAATTGCATTTGGTTTGTACCCAGGTGCCGCCTAGTTGATGGTCAAACCATCCTGATTTTTTGGCCATGTCCAAACTCTTCATGATAAACAATTAAGATACCGTAATCACGTAAAAGAGAGATGTGAACATGCATGTATACTAAGGTGTTTCGTAATAATAACGTTGGTCATAATGGCTACCAATATTACCTTTATAAAACGGATTGTAATGGCTGTTACCCTTTTATAAAGGCGGTATGCTCTTTCTTTTTATTAAAAAAAAAAAAAAAAAAAAAAAAAACTTTGGAAATTTTGTATCGGTCTCATAATGGACGGTCACGGAGCACGGAGCTATTACAGCCTTTACGGCAGGTATAATGGGCCGTTACAGAGGCTACAACGGTTGTTATGGGCTATTTTTTTCATAACGGCCTTTATGATCATTACATTATGTAATGTGTGTAGCGGTTGTCCCAGTTACCTTTCCGTAACGGCATTTATTACCACGTAACAGCCATTACAGTGAACCATGATACAGACCTACATTTACCTGCACGCAACTTACCTTGAGGATTTTCATAGATACAGAGTCGGGACCTCTGGAAGAAAAGGAGCCCACAAAGGGAGCAGTCACGTGGACATCACGTGACTTGTATAT
This sequence comes from Magnolia changhungtana, assembly GCA_030180095.1. Lineage (NCBI taxonomy): Eukaryota > Viridiplantae > Streptophyta > Magnoliopsida > Magnoliales > Magnoliaceae > Magnolia > Magnolia changhungtana. The sequence continues at coordinate 8,179,417 of JASAUF010000322.1, read as the reverse complement.
GACAGCTTGTGGATGCCTGCAATGCATCCCACCAAAGTCAGCAAGAAAGACAAACCTTTCTAAAAGGAAAGAAAACCAACATGTAGTTCATCAGGATTTTAATAGATTGTGGGCCCCAGCATCCCAGCTAGGGGCCAGGTTCACACCGTTGGATGGCACTTGTGTGATCCATCTTAGTCATTCATTAGGTGGTGCACATTGAACATGCCGTATATAAAATTTAGGATAGTACACTCATTAAGTGAGCTGCAGAGATTCATTAAATTTATACCATTGGACTTCTTTTTTAACCGTCCATTTCTCTCATGCACATAGCGATCGGCACAATCGAAGGACATATTTTATCGATTAGGGTTATTTTAAAAGGCAAAAAGAATTTGGGTGGCTATCTGTTGGATACGGTGGAGGATTTGTGCAAATCCAAGACCGTATAAGGATTTTTTTAAGCTAACTTTGCATGCTAGCTGTGAGATTTTTCTAGCTGTTGAGATTTTTTCTAAGTTTAGTCTGCTAGTTAGGAGAAGATAAATAGTAGATTTTTCCTAGATTTTTTTTTTCTCTAGCTGCCCCTGGGATGTATCTAGACAGGGATAGATTAGTCTTTTTATGTAATAAGAAAAGCGTATAACAGTACCGTGTATTCATTTCCGTTTCAATACGATTCTAATATAGCAGCAGATCACTGTTTCTTTTAAAAAGTTTATTTTTTATGTTTTTGAGGTGGCTGTAGCCACTCTACAGCAAAAGGTGTGGGGTTTACAACCCAACAGTATCTATCAAAATCACGAGTAAACTTTTCAAATTTGTAAAGTTTCTAAGTGTTGATGAAAATTCAAATTTCCTCTAAAAAATTTGATTCGAAAATTTTTTTTTTCTCACTTTATGGATCATTTGGGAGCATGATTTGAAATCCTAGATTTCAACCTTGATTTAAACTTTGAAGATTTTTAGAATTATTTTATAGTATATTCATGGATGATGAATTCAATGAGGTAAATTGCCTCTGATATACTTTAAACATGAAAAACACATGTGACATATAAGAAAATCATTATATTGAATCTACTGTAAGATAGCATTGGTTTAAATGAGATAATTTCAAACATCAGGTAACTCACAAATGTAGGCCCATGCACTAATTTAATAAACGATTGCATAAGTTGCAAAAAATTGCATATGTCTTGAATGGTTGTTAATTTCTTTTATTGCGTGATCCATATAAAATTTGTATAAGCTTGATTTTTATAGTATCCCTCATCATGATTAAAACACAAATGAAAATATTTAATAGTGTGAATATCTTAAGGAGAGAGCAGAGGTTAGTCATAACAATTGAAGAGCTATAAAATTTAGGATCTTACAAGATATGAGTCTGCCTTAGAATTGAAAAAGGTAATCTTGAATTTTAAATCATCCTGGAATAGAAGCGTTGGACTTTCAGGAGTGCCAAATGACTCACTTTTATAAATTATGAATTTTAATTACCAGCTGTCTAAAATTCAAGTTTTTGTTAAAGTAAGTTGTTGCATGTGGTGCTTGAAACGTAGCTACTTAGAAATTATACTTTGCTCCTGCTACTCAGCCAAGAGCCTTGAGCATTGTACAAGGACGTGCTGTAGGAGTAACCCATTACCTTCTGGGTGGAATTGCCACAACATGGGCATTCTTCTTAGCAAGAATTATTGCAGTAGGATAATGGCTAGGAGGATTTGAAAGGCATTCCTTCCTATTTATTTTCTTTTGTTCAGTGAAAAATGAATCTTTTTTCATTTCCGATCCAGGAAATCAGATAAATGAGGAATGAATCATCAAAAAATGATATAAAAAAAGGGACAATTCTTAGTTCTAGACCTCAACTGAGGACATAACCATCTAGTTCCAACTGTTCCAGAAGAACTTATACTACGTGAAAGCCTGTTGTTAAAAATGACACCATACCGGGATACTAAGGACTATTGAAGTTCAAATATTCATTTGAACGAGTCTTTATTCATCGATTCTAACGTTTCCTAAAATATATTGCATCGAATCTTTCAATCGTCATACCCCTCAACAAACTCAGATCAACCCTAAGTATTAGAAATTTGGATCTAATAATACTGTTAATCTTTGCATTTTGCAGAAACATGTTTAATGAAGATGAAATAATTGAATAAAGTAAAATAAACAAGCAATAAAGTAAGCTATCACAAAACACAAGATATTTTACGTGAAAATCCATGTGAGAAAAAAACCACGGCACAAAGCTACAAAAATCTATTATAATCATAGCCTTAAAGATTACACCACTCACTTTCTTTATAATTTTATATGTAACTCAAGTCTTTCATTGCGATGCGTACTAAGGAAACCCAAGCCCTTACAAGTTTTCAAAAACCTCTCACCTTGCAAACCCTTGCCCTTAGAGAGAAAACACTCATATAAACAAGCCCTAATCGTGATTGGATCCTTACTCTTGCTCCGATGGTAGACTCTTAGGAGTTTCAACACCCAGTCAAGGGTTCGAGTATCCATAGGTAGTGAAATCCCACTGCGGCATGAGTGTGTGGGGGTGTGTGTGGGTGTGTGGGTGTGTGTGTGTTTATTTTGATTAAAAAATATGTTTCTAAAATTGAAATATTCGTATTTTAAAAATAATAAAGAAAGCTTGAATAAAAGAATATTCGTCGGCACATTGTTTTATTATTTTTATAAGTTCTTATTACATTCCTTATATTAACCTTGATTCTAAAACATTATGCAATTTGTATAAAATAATAATTGAAAAGAATAATTTTGGCAGCATTCTGGTCCCTGTTGCATGTCTATCAAAATGACAGAAGAGTTACGCGAGTTTTGAACCTTTCCCGCATACTTCAGAATGGAGTTATTATAAACTTACAAAAATAAAAAATAAAATAAAATACTTAAGTTGATTTATTTATAAAGTATTTGCATGGTCACGTAAGACTGATAAGTTGCATGGCCACACAACTTTTCTAAAAGCCTTTTACTGCTTTAATTCTGATTTCTTCCATCTTCAGGATACATTGATTATGGCTAATGTATAACACCCAGTGAGGAGTTGTTGCACGAACCCTCCTTAATATCTTTCTGTTCCTTGGGCAAGATATCAAAAGAGCTCTAAATTCTTTGAAAAGTACCAAATAAGAAGGCTGAATGGGTTTTTATAGGCATTCGTACATGCGATATCCGACTTCTATACAATTTAATCAAATTATGCGGATAAATCCAACCCATATTAAGATTGGGTGGCCGCACAACTCTTCCTAGTTGCGTGACTGTGCAATCAGTATCATTTTATTCAAAACCCCAACTGTGATCCCATCATTTCTTTCTTCATGGTTCTACTTTCTTGCAATCGTGCAACTTCTTCTTGTTGCGCAGTCATGCAACTTATGTCCCAAATATATATTTTAGCAACTCAATAGACTTAAATACCCCGACTTGCACTAATTTGCATAACATGTTCGGTTGGACCGGATGTAATCTTCAGTCGAACCGAACCAACCGGACTGCACTTTTCAGTCGAACTAAAAAAATACGAATCTTCACAGTGTGTAACCTAAGAAACCACCAAATTTTGGTTGAACTGAAAAGCACCTCGATTGAACTGAGATAAGGCTTCTTTGCACAGTAGATTGGAAAAATCCAAGGCATCTCGTACAACAATCTTCACCTTAACTTGCATTTTGCCAAGTCACCCAGAAGACTTCTTGCGCATCCTCTACCTTGGGCATAAACTGCTCCCTACATTCTCCAACTGGATTGCAGTTCCATCTACACCCCTATGCAAAGGTGCTCAATCTCATTAATGACTAATGAGATTAATGAAGCTCAATTAGTGCTTGAACTTCTCTATGGTCATTAGCTTTGTTAACATATCCGCAGTATTCTTGTCCGTATTAATCTTCTGAAATAGAATCTCTCTTGAATTAATGAGCTCTCATATCTTGTGGAACCTCACGTCAATGTGCTTGGTTCTCGCATGATACACTTGATTCATCATTAGATGGATGACACTCTGACTATCGTAATGCAACTGAATTGCCTCCTTCAACCTGAGTTCTCCTATCAGACGTTTCAACCATAATGCCTCCTTTGACGCCTCCATCTCTGCCATATATTCCTCTTTGATTGTAGACAATGCTATTATAGATCGTAGCGTAGATATCTAACATACCGGTTCGTCTGCTAATGTGAAAACATATCCTGTAGTGGACCTCATGTTTTCTAGACCATCAGCATAATCCGAATTCACATAGCCTACAACTCTACCTAAAGCTCCATGTCCCCCGAACATTATCCCACTTAACAACATTCTAATGCTCATTTCTTGGATTCATCATGTATCTACTGACCACACTGGCTTTCTGTGAGATATTTAGTCTCATACAAAGCATTGCATACATGAGACTCCCCATTGCATTCATGTACGATACCCGTGATATGTCTAAAATCTTCTCTTCTGTACTTGGACATGAGCTAACTAACAACTTAAAGTGACATTCTAGAGGCGTGCTAACTGGCTTAGTACCTTTCATGTGATAGCTCTCTAGAACATTTTTCACATGACCTTTCTAAGAAAGTTATAGCTTCCCAAACTCTCCGTATTTATGTATCTCCATTCCTAAGGTCTTCTTCGCTGCACCTAGATCATTCATGTCAAACTCCTTATTTATCATAAACTTAAGCAAGTGTATCTCCTTCTTGTCCTTTTCAACAATCAGCATGTCATAAACATAAACATTAGATAAATGTACACCCCATCCTTAAGCACCCTGTAATATACACAACAATTCTACTCATAGCTGATATACCCAATCTCCACCATGTAGAAATCGAACTGTTTGTACCATTGTCTCGGAGACTGCTTCAGCCCATAAAATGACTTCTTCAACCTACATGGCCTTCCTTACCAAGTTCCATGAAGGAATGTCATCTTCAAATCGAGCTACTCCAATTTCAAATTGTATCCCACTATCATAAGCAATAGTACCCTAATTAACATATGTTTCATAACCAGAGAGAAAACTTTATGGTAATATACTCCTTCCCTCTACGAGTACCCATTTGTTATGAGCCGTGCCTTGTACTTTTTACCATCTTTTTCTATTATGCTTCATTCTTCTTATAGCTAGAGGTGGGCAACGGTCCGAATCGGATCAGATTAGCTATAACCTGATCAGATCCGAAATGTCACTAGTTAGATCCGAATTCGATCCGATCCGAGACCGGATCCAAGCCACTAGATCCGGACAGATCTGATGCCTGTTTGCCCTTACCCGAACCGAGTTTGACTCGGTCTAAAAAATCGATTTGGATCGGATTGGATACAATTCGAACAGTATAAATTTAATCAAATTGTTTCATATGGTGTGATCTAAGTTAACCTTTAATATACCTCTTTTTTATGCTCGATGCTTAAAATAATATTTCAAAATGGATAAACGGCTTAGATGAAATATATACATCAAGGTGGACCCCACATGGCTCTAAGAGAATTTTCAGTCTACATGTACATGATCTTATTTTACTTTTAAAGTTACTTCCAGTGCACGAAACTAATTACTTACTTTTCACGCAATCCCGTCTTGAATTCAAATGGTGTATTTACATTAGCCACTTATGTGGATCTGATCATGGGGTAGGTGTTATATCCAAACCGTTCATCCATTTGGCAAGCTCTTCTTAAGGCTTGAGACGAAAAATAAGATAGATCTAATTATCAAGTGGACCACACTAATGGTTTAACAGTGAAAATCATTCTTTGCTGCTATTTGTGGGGTGGTTAAGATGATCTTTGGATGTTATTCATTTTTGGAATAATGTTCTATAATGATCTAAAACAATATATGAACGATGTAAATATAATAAATACATCACTGTGGGGCCCATATAACTTTGATCTCCTTTGGACCGTACGGACAACTCGAAGCTCGAGGAGCGCCTAGCGCCAGTATAGCTGTAATGCCGTACTGGAAAGTGAAACGGACTAGCTACTCCTTTGCCACCCGTCGTCGGTGCTCTGTGGACCCCACCATGATGTATGTGTTTCATTCATGCCCTCCATCTATTTTTATAGATCATTTTATGTTATTAGAAAAAAAATGAGTTATATCGAAATCTCAAGTAGACCACATTATAAGAAACATTGTTGAATGAACGTTGACCATTAAAAACATTTTGGAGGCTATAAAAGTTTTTGATCAAACTGATATTTATTGTTTCCCTTCATCTGGGTTTTATGACCTAATCAACAGATTAGATGTCAAATAAACAGTACAGTGGGCTTTAGGAGGATTATAATGGTGGATATCCAATCATTATTGCTTTTCTGTGGTGTGGTCCACCTGAGATTTATATTCTTATCATTTTTTTTTACATAAAGCCCTAAGATGATCTATAAAATGGATGAACGTAATAGATGAAACACATACATTATGGTGGGGTCCACAAAGCACTCTAAGAAAGCATTTTGGTATTTACACTTTTAAAGACTAATATGGGAATGTCTTCTCTTCTCCTTCTTCATTTTTTTTTAAGGTTAGCTTGTGAGTACGCACCCATGTCAGTGCACACACTCCATGTTAGCCACCCCCACTAGGGATAGATACCAAGACTCAAAGTGTTGAAACGAGGTATCTCTACTCAGTCTGCCATTTGAGTTGTGGACCTGGGTGTTGCTGGTACCTATCTATCCATCTTCCAAGTTCTTTCCTTAGAGCTGAAAAGATCGGATTTTGAAGCGTTGTGGTGTTTACAGGCTACAGCAGTTTGGGAGAGAGGATCCTAAGAGAGCTTTTATAGAAATTCGTGCCTTTGATGAGAATTTGAAGTTGGGTTTTGTACCTGACTTGGGTCTTGAGATATCGAGGAAATGCTGATGAATCTCTCTGTGTGTGCGAGAGAGAGAGAGAGAGAGAGAGAGATAGAGACATGGGTTGGGTGGGGTTTTTTTTTCTAGTTACTACACCGGTGCGGTCCGGATCGAATCGGATCGAATCCAAACGGATCGGATTTCGCTTCGGTTCGGGCGATTTTGCTACGTACCCGAATCCGATTCGATTAGCATTCGGATCTGACCAATCCTACCCAAACCTGACCGATCCAGGCCATCGGTTCTGTTCGAATCGAGGCGGATCGGGGCGGATCGGGGCCATTTTGCCCACCTCTACATATAGCCCTCTAACCTTTTTGGAAGTTCTACCAACTCCCATATCTAATTCATATGTAGAGATTTTATTTCCTCTGCCATGATAGACATCCACTTGTCACCATCTTTTTTAGATTTTATATCTTGAAATGTGGACAATGCAAAAAAAAACCACATTCTCAAACTCGTATCAAACCGGAGTTCTAATTGTTCTTTTCTTTTTGTTCCTGTCTATACTTTCTTGGGTATCCTATTGATTATTTTGGTCAGTTTCTTACTCCTCTGAATATCATCTTTAGTAACCTACTCAATTGGCTTCAACTGCACTGATAATTTCTCAGCAACGCCATGTGTTCCTAACTTCCCAGCAATGTCCTTATTGACCTTCGACATTTATGCCTTGTCAAAGATAACATCTCTGTTAATGACCACCTTCTGAGAGTCTTCATCTCAAAGCTTATAGCCCTTAGCACCTTTTTCATATCCCATAAAGATGCACTTCCTAGATTTGATATCTAGATTCTTCCTTTATACTCTTCACGTAGACATGTGTTAAACACTCGAAGATCTTCATCATTGAGTAATTGACATCCTTTTCTGTCCAAACTTCCTTTGTAACCTTGGAGTCTAGTGTTGTAAATGGTGACTAATTTATAATATAATATAATATGACATGTTCACCGCTTATGCGTAGAAGATTTTATTAGGGAGCCCCACATACAACCACATACTTCTTGTCATCTCCAATAGGGTTTTATTCATCCTCTCTGCTACCCTATTTTGCTGTGGGGTCTATGGAGTTGAGAAGTGCCTTGTGATGCCTTGTTCCTTTCAAAATTTCATGAAATCGTACCTCTCTATACTCCATGCCATTATCTGACCTGAGACACTTAACATATCTCTTGATTTGCTTCTCTATTTCCATCATCTATTCCTTGAGCTTGGTAAACACCTCAGACTTGTATCTTAAGAAGTAGACCCAAATCTTCATCAAGTAATCATGTATGAAGATTACGAAGTATCATGCTCATCCCTTAGACAGTACTATCACTGGTCCCCAAACATTAGAATGAATATAATCAAGCACCCCACTATTAGTGTGTGTAGCAGTCTTAAACCTTATCCTGCACTGCTTCCCATAAACACAATGCACACAAAAATCCACATTTTACACCTTAACTCACTTTAACAGTTTCTATTTATAAAGTTTTTTTCATGCCCCTCTCACTCATATACCCTAGCCGCATATACCACAAATTGGTGTCATATGTGTTGGATTTTGCGTTTGAGGTGCTAGTGACCTCGCCTATAACCATGCTCCTAATCAACTTATATAAATTTTCTATCTTATGTCCCTTCATTAACATTATTGCACCTCTGGTGAACTTGATTACACCGCCTGATTCAGTAAACGTGCACACATTTGTATCTAAAAACCCTCAAGGATATTAAGTTTTTCTTCAGATGTAGGACATGTCTGATATCATATAGAGTCTATATGACTTTATTAAACATCCTTACCTTGATGATCCATATTCTGATGGCCTTATATGATGCACCATTCTCCATTAAAATACTTCTACTATTATAGGACTTGTTGGAATTCAACCAAATCCTATTTAAGCACATGTGATACGAATATTCTGAATTAAGTCCATGTATCTGAGAGAGATGACTCGTACTTGAAAGACCGAGAGGTGATCTTCTTATGAGCTCTCTTCTTCTAAACTAGTCGATTCACCCGTGTTACCTTTTCCCTTTCTTTCTAGGTCATGTTTCCATTTCTGACAGTCTCTATTGAAGTGCCCCTTTATGTCATAATAGAAGCATCCATCCTTTACCTTCGATTTTGATATGGACTTTTTCTTCCTGTCAGATCAAGATTGCTCTACGAATCTCCCACGTCCCTGACCCCCTTTCGCAACTAACCCTTCTGCTTGAGAGTTCTTAACACTCGACTTCTTTCTCATATCATTGGAAATGAGAGCTGTGGTGATCTCTTCCAGCTTCACTGTATTCTTCTCATACAGTAGAGTAGTGGTGAGATAGTCATATGATACGGAGAACAATTCTAGAAGTAGCACCGCTTTGTCTTCTTCTTCGATCATTACTCCGAGCCTTAACAACTCACTGCATACCCTTGTAAACGACTTCATGTACACTCTGGGATATCGGATCCTTCCTTCATCTATAGCCCGAAAAGTTGTTTCTTCATGAACAATTTATTTATGAGGGACTTCTCCATGTTTAGATCTTCTAGTTTCTTCCACATCTTCCAAAGAGATTCCTCATACAGAACATTGTACATAACTTCATCTGATAGACATAAACAGATAGTGCTTATAGCTTTCTTCCCGAGTTCGCTCTAGTCATCATCCATAATCTTCTCTGGTTTAATCTCCAACAACACCTTGCTTAACCCTCGTGATACTAGAGTATCCTTAACATTCCACTACCACAAATTGAAATTGTTCTTTCCATCAAATTTTTGTATATTGAACTTCAACCCTGACATCTTCATTGAATTTTCGAAACGTCCTTAAACCTAACTCTCTGATACCACTTTGTTTAGATTTAGACCCCTCAATAAACCCATATCAACCCTATGTATTAGAAATTCGGACTAATACCACTGCTAATATTTTTGCTTCATGGAAGCACATCCCACAAAAATAGAATAGTTGAATAAAGCAAAATAACTAAACAATAAAGCAAACAACCATAAAACACAAGATATTTTATGGTTTTTTTTAAAAAAAAAAAAAAAAAAAACCCTTGTGGGAAAAAACCATGGCACAAAACGATGAAAATCCACTTTAATCAAAGCCTTAGAGATTACACCACTCACTTTTTTCGATTTCAGATAAAACACAAATCTCTTCTTGCAATGCGCACCTAAGAAACCCAGGGCCCTTGAGAAAATCTCTTCCCAAGCTCCTACAAGTGTTTAAAAATCATCTAACATCGCAAACTCTTGGCCTTAAAGAAAAAACACTCGTATTATAACAAGCCCTAATCGCAATTGGACTTAGATATCCCGATTTGCGCTAATCTGTGTAACATGTTCGATTGGACAGGATGTAATATTTGGTCAAACCAAACCAACCCAACTGCACTTTTTGGTTGAACCAAAAATGTGCAAATCTTCATAGTGTGCAACTTGAGAAACTACTAATTTTCAATCGAACCGAAAAACACCTTAGTCTAACTGAGACAAGGCTTCTCTGCACAACAAATATGAAAAATCCAAAATATCCTACACAACATGTACACAAGAAGATATTAACTTAAATTAAACATACAAGATCGTGCATCATGCTGCCACTAAGTTACAATTCTAACCTTTGATTTATGGGAACTTGTTTTATAAAATAAAACAACGGGATATTTTTCATCTTTAACCAATGAATAAATGTCCAACAATCTAATTATTAACCAATACCCATAAATAATTTAGATGGATTAACTTGAATTAATTGTATTCCATGTATGTAAATTCTAAATAATTGTTAACCACCTGCTTATCATCCGTCACACTCCGCCAGAGTATCTAAGTATTTCTCTTTTAAAAACCACCTTTTATCGGAAATAAACAAAGTGGGCCATTCTTCAAAAAACCCTGAACTTATATTCAAAATCCCCAAGCCGGTTAAAACCTAAAAGAAAAATAATCAACAGAAACGAGTTTCTCAGAGAGTCAACTCAAAATCTGAGTCGACTCGAATGAGCCATATCCAACTCGACGAGTCATTAATCCTTGATCCTAACCCAAGTCCTACCTGACCCAATGGGCCGGTTGCTTAGCTGATGGGCTTGGGCTTGGGTCGGGATGGGATGGGCCCAGTTGTACTGAAAAAGAATGGATATGATACATACTTGGTAGTGTTAATGTACTTGCTGATGATATCTGCCACAGGAGTTGCGATATAAGCCGCAGGCAAAACGAAGCTGAAAGCAGTGTCCATGAACTGGTCGTTTCTGATGAGGGCCCCAACGCCCCCAGAGTCCTTAACGCTTTCATCCTGTCTGCCCATTCCTTCTATGCAATACACCACTTTGCCCCTCACCTTGTTACTGTCTAGGGTTCCAGTGTCGCATGCACTGCAACAAACATGTGGAATATGAATAATGGTCCAGCCCAACTATACACGTAGGCCCACCTTCGGGTGATCCAAGACGTTCAGATCATGGGCCTTGACATGGATGGAAGGTGGACCTGATATCTCCCCCATCAGATGTTCATGAACGATCCGTCTATCCGTAGAATAATCTGATTGGGAAGATACCACGGCATGGCACATTCCAAGGCCTACTTATGTGAAGGAAGCATATTGAACGGCCAGGATTGCATGGTTATTAAATAAATCTTACTTTTCCTCCTTAATGGGCCATCCATAGACCATTGACCCTTTTGATTCTTATCATCCGTTTTGAGGGCCATAAATGTGACGGCTAGTATCTTCCGATAAGTTTAGTTCTTACCCCATAGGCAAGCCATGGGAAGGCCCATCAGATCTATGAACTAGATTCACCGACCATACAACCATGAGAAACGATGTCCCCTTCGGAAAATGCATCATGCAATGGGGAATTATGATCACATTCCAACCTATGGTAATTACGGTACAGTTGAGCTGTGTGGCCCACCCCTGATATGTATGTAAAATCCAAACCGTGTTGCATGTTAAATGTAGGTGCCAAAAATCATCCCGATCTAACACTCAGGTGGGACACACCACAGGGAGAAATCAACAGTCACCATTAAAACCTATATATCCATGTTGAATGGCCCACCTGAGTTTTGGCATGTTCCTTCATCCTGATGGAATGCACGTTATTAGTGGGTTGGATGACATATAAACAAAACGGTGGTCACCACATTTTAGGGTGAGTGTCACACTCCCCAATGTCTCCAATTGTTCCATTTGGTGTGGCCCACCTGATTTATGGATCAATCCAAATTTTGGAATCTAGGCCTAACATAAAGAATGCATCTGATGCTTTGGGTTAGATGGCACTTGCGCATCATGGTGGGTCCCACATGTTCCATACGGATTGATCCACCAAGAGGGGAGTGGATTAGGTGAGACTAGGGCGTCACCCAACCCAGTAAGCCCGGCATGGTGAGGTTTGATTGGGCCAGTCCCATTCAAGAGGGCGCGGATTAGGTACTACCCCAACTGTTCCAGCTCGGGACAGGCAGAGGCTCCGAGAGTGACTGAGGGGACACTGTGATGTATGACTATTATCCACACCGTCCGTACCTCTTTTCATATCATCCTAAGAGTACTAAACCAAAAATAAGATAGATCCAAGGCTCAAGTAGGCCACACCATAGGAAACAGCGGTGCTAAGGACGGCCACCATTGAAACCTTCTTAGGGCCCACTTTGTAGTATATTTTCCATCCAACCCCTTGATATGGTCATATACACTTGGATGAAGTAAAAAAGAAACAGATATCAACTTGATCCAAAACTTCTGTGGTCCCTAAGAATTTTTTGGTAAACCTTGTGGCCCATTTGAGACTTGGATATTCACTATTTTTGTGATAATATTCTAAAATAATATATAAAAAAAATGGATGAATGATGTGGATAAAGTTCATATATCATAGTGGCCCTCGGAGCTTCCATTGGTCTGGAGCTCCAAACAGTGGTATTACCTAATCGGCGCCGGTCAAGCATGCTTTAACTTACTATTTCTGGCATCAGCACGTGGCCCAATTCAAATGACTTAACAATGGATCCTACGTATATAATCTGAAAAACATAATTACTGTATATCTCTTGGCCCGGGCATCATATTAATCGACTTTAAGGAAAGAAATCACTTACCTGGCTTCACCGTAGCTCGTCGATGAGGCGTTGGCCGCATTTGCCCCACTGATCAGAGGGTAAACTTGTTTTTTTGGTGAAAATGTGTTAATGGAAATTCCCTTTAGCCACATAAGAAAAATCAGATTAGTTGCATGACTATGAATTTAGTGTGTAAATAAAAATGAGAGAGGTTTGCTAAGACCACACGTATAAACATAGCACACATGTGAGTGATTAAAATTTTTCATCAACTGTAAACAACGCACATCATCAGGTAAATCATAGAGAGGAAAATCGAACTTGTGTGTGTGTGTGTATATATATATATATGTGTGTGTGTGTGGGAAAAGGTATTATGCGCTCGAGCGTAAAGAGGTCATTCCTGAGGTCGAGTAGGGTGGGCCCCACCGTGATTCCGTTCGAAGATCCACACCGTTCACCAGATGCACCGTCCCATTTTGGGCCTGGATGGCCCAAAATCGTCCATCCATCGTGATCAGGTGGGCCATACCATCTGAAAACATAAGTATACAAGCAAAAACATGTAAAAGCACTTGGTGGGCCCATCCTGAGATGTGAATACCACCTGAAAAGTATTTTAATATTAAATTCAAGTGGGACACACATGATGGACGGTTTTGATCATGAAGAAACCTCTCGAAAGGCCTCTACAACTGGTTTTGAATGTTTCAATGGTGCACGGCCCCTCTCCACTTCTGTACGTGGTGTGGCCCAAAAAAGTCATGGATTGAAGTGATTTTCAGCCGTGTGGGCCCCACCTGGGATGGTGCATCTGACTGAGAGGGTAGATGTTCGAACGGCATCACGGTGGGCCCCACACCAACTCGACCTCATGGACGACCGTATGCGCTCGAGCGCATAGTACCTTTTCCATATATATATATATATATATATATATATGTGTGTGTGTGTGTGTGTGTGTGTGTGGGGAAAAGGTTCTATACGGTCAAGCTGTGTGGCCCCACCATGATGTCTGTTGAACATCTACCCCGTCAGTTAGATGCACCATTCCATAGTGGGTCTAGGGCTTAAAAATCAAGTCAATACATGACTTGTGCACACCACATACAAAAAGTTGAGAGGGGTTACCCTCCATTAAAACATTCATAATCATGTTTTGGGCCCACCGAGATGTAGTTCACAAATCCAGTCCATCCATTATGTGTGTCCCACTTGGATGAGGGGTCAGACCAAGTTTCATTTGCATCGAAATTTCAGGTGGGCCCCACCAAGTGCTTTTATATGTTTTAGGCATGTCTTCACATGATTTTAGATGGTATGGCCCACCTGAGTTCCATATACGGCTGAATTTTATGATATCCCATAATTTAAATGGGACCCATCAAATGCACGGTGTTAATGTCTGACATACATCATAGTGAGAGAGAGAGAGAGAGCAAAAACACAACACTATCCATTTGCCCAAACTACCATTTAGCAAACTATAATACAAAAATTAAAACTGTTGGATCGTCAAACCATCCCATCAATGCCTCAAAAACTAACAGTCAAGATCACGAGACATAAAACTATCACCATCTTGAAACATCTACTCGATGTAGAAACCTATATGGCTCCAAGGAAGTATTTTGATTAGATGATGCTAACCGTCCATCTTTGGCTCATACATATAGACGCTTGCAAAGAACTGATCAATATTGAAAGGTTTAGCACCATCTGATGGCTGTGATTTTAGTATCATGGCCTACTAAAATTGGCATGGAAGGAATGGACAGTCAGATTGATGATGGATTATAACAAACATTTCAACATTGAGAATAACAAAAATCAATCTTAGTGGTGGTGACACTATATTGTCAGTGTATAAGGCGCACCAATTTTCACTAGAAATCCTGAGAAATTTTTGAGAACTCATCACACGTGATGTGGGCCCAAAATTTGAACCGTTCATGTGATGCAGCACACATGAAACCATCGGGGGCTGACTTTCACTCTGATCCAAAAGTTTGGTGGGCCATGGAAGAAGAGAGAGACAAATCAAGGGAGGAAAATGTTTCCTTTTTCCATGGCCCACCAAAGCTTTGGATGAGAGTGAGAGTCAGGCTCTAGAGTTTTTATGGGGTGCTGCATCATATGGACAGTTCAGATTTTGGGCCCACATCACGTGTGATGAGTTTTGAAAAAGTTCTCACGTGCGCAGGTGAGCATTCCTTGTATGTGTAGAGCATATGAACCTCGTGCAAGGTGGGCCTCCTTACTGGCTTAAAAATCTACGGACAGCCCATGAAAATCAAATATCAAACCTGATCATCATGCCAAAACTCAAGCAAGACCAATCCACCCATCTAACGGTTAGATCTTCAATACCCCAAAGAGAAACACTCCCTCATACTTTGAAAATGCTAATCCAAGGTTTAATCTTTGATTTAAATGGTTAAAATGACATGGATAAACTAAATATATTATTATTATTAGTAATGGGTAAGGCTAGCAATGGGCAGGCCTGGGCCCAGAAAAATCAAATTTCCACTAGGGCCAGTGGGCCCAATCAGTTCAAAATCCAGGCCCTGGCCTGATCCATTCCCAGACCTAGTAATGAGATTACTAGAAAAGAAATGAAGTATTTGATAAAAACAACTTACACTGAGCTTCTTGCCATTGCCCAATCTGATCTTCGTCCTGAATTGACGATCCACCCCGCTGGCAGCCACCGTCAAGATCCATGGCGCTGTGTTCACGATGGATTCTGCTTGGGGCCCGCCGTTCCCGGCCGAGCAAGATGTTAGTATTCCCTTTCTCATGGCATGGAAAGCTCCGATGGCGATTGGATCACTGAAATAGGCGATGGGTACACCGCCGATGGACACCGAAACTATGTCCACACCATCAGCGATGGCATCATCGAACCCGGCGAGGAGGTCGATGTCGGTGCAGCCTTCACCAAACCAACACACCTTGTACATGGCAATCCGAGCTGATGGGACACCTCCACGGGCTGTCCCATTCGCAATCCCATAGAGGCTTGCACCTGTGATGGCGTTCCCGGCTGCTATAGAGGAGGTGTGTGTACCGTGGCCCGCTCTGTCGACCGGAGACAGGATGTCGACGACTGGTGGCCTAGATTCAAGCCTGTAATACTTAGCACCTATGATCTTCCTGCGCACATCAGACCAAATGTTAGAGCTTGAAAAAATGGTCCATGCATGGTCACACGTTGATATGTGAGTGGAAGTAAAACTGGGCTGAGATTGCATGGGCCCATCTGGACCCAACTCACTACAGACTGGATCTGGGCCAAGCCTGGGATTGGCCTGAGATTGAGCAGGGCGAGCACACCTGTCATTTACACATAAGGCTGGTGGGCCCAATTAGCCCAATCTATCTTTGGACCGAGCTGGAATGGGCCAGCTCAGCCGTTGCAATATCTCTTAAGAATGAATCAGTCATGGTTTGTTTTACAACGTACAAAATGTACAATCGTAGCCGTCCATTTTGTAGCCTTCAAATGGATGGCCAAGATCGAAAGGCATCAGTCATGCGAATTCAGAAAAGGGATAAATAGTTTAAATCGGACGTGTACGTACGACACAATGATTGACTCCCCTCTCCAGTAATGGGAGTTATTTGATATGCTCTGGCAGCGCATGACTTCTCATACTCAGGAACTCAGAAATCATACAGGTGGCATTTAAATTAACTAAAATTCGACTGACGGAAATGTGGAACGCACCTGTTCTACGTCACATTTCCAAAGTAAGATTGGGTGAGCATTCCCGAAGTCGAATTTGTGGACACTTGTTTGTTGAAATAGAATCATTGGATCTTTTTCACTTCTAATCATCCAATAAATGTCAACCAATACCATAATGAGATCATTTTTGTATCATATTTATTATTATTATTATTGGAAAAATTAATTAGGGAAAGACACTTGTTATTTTATGGTAAATGTAAAACACATCTAATATCTTTAAAGATATTTGGAGTGCATGTTATAAAATTACAACGAACACTTATGAGGGTGTTACATGTCATTTATAGACAAAGCGTGACTACGAAACTCGAAAGCAGGACATGGTAGAGGGAAAAGTGGTGTTAAAACAATTACTGGAACAAGTGTCCAAGAAGGATCCAAAAGACAAAATGGTGCCGAAGGGGTTATTATAACCATTGCTCATGGGAAGAAGTATCTAAATGGCTATCCCATAAAAGGCCTATAAATAGCAGAAGATTTCAACTATGAAAAATATCTTATACCAAGCCAATTAAACAAATCAATCTATTAATTATCCTTTGTATTCCTTAACATAAACTATCTTTTACGTTCTTTAGCATAACCAGTAGCTTAATCTTACATTAGAAGTACCAGTAATCTAGTAGTTGTAATTATGCTCATACACTGGATAATTTTCATTTAAACACAAAATTCTTCTTTTAAAAAGGTACTTTGCAGTTACTATCTGCATTTGAATATAAGTATTTCTTTTTTGTGGTTTAACTTTTATATCTGAAAGTCATTTCATACGGAAGGCAAGGTGCAACCCATTCTCAGAGGACAAACCCTACCCTCCGATAATCACTGATCATTTTAAACAATATATTGCAAGTGGCTGAATAGGAGACCGGTCTTCTTAGATCTCGGTCATATACAGTCAATTTTAATGTATCTGTCTATCTTGGTGCTTGGGGTCAAAGTTGTTCAGTTGGAATCGAGCCGCATAGTCGGTTCTAGTACACATGCAAATAGTACACGTGACTGAATCTAAAATCGAGAGGTAACAGTTTTTGGAACGCCCAGTGGAACCCAAATCCAATTGGTTGCCATAAATATTCAGTGTGCATCGATCGTGCGTCAACAATTTTGAGCACGACCAATGGGGAGACCTGATCAAGTAAACATACCGGTGTAATATAAGCGTGATTAATTAATCCAACTTTAGAAATATAAGTCAAAGGATTACCCAAAGCTTCTCTAGGGCTAATGATTGTGTAACACATTTTACAATACCTCCACTCAGGGATATGCAGGTGCAACCAGTACCTAAACTTTTAAGTTCATCATCAACACAATGCCCAATCCTCCAACCCATATAGGGCATCCTCGTCTCGAAGTGACCTTTTAGAGACAATATCGGTTGGGTTGCGTGATATGCAATTGGGAATTCAACATATTTCAGAGCAATAGAGGGCTTAAGTTGAGCAAGCACAAGCTTAAGTAGAGCAATAGTGAATTCATGCAAAAACCTTCAATTGATGGATAGCTAGCCAAACCGAGAACTTAAACCGAACGGTGGCTATCCTTGCCAAAAGAGCATCTAGTGCACCTCAACCGAATGATGAGGGCATCTCTGTTGGAAATCTGGTATCAGTACTACCAATACCGTTGGTACCCCCCCCCCCCTAATCACAGAACATGCATCCTGCTCTAACACAGGGTATATGAATTGTGCCTTCATCTGCTGAATTCCGGCGACCTGAGCAGGAGGGCATGAATTTTATTCTTAAAGTTAGAAATCAATGAATGCCTGGTGGGCATCCTTTCCCTAAGAATTTGTCTCAACACGGGTGGACAATATCTAGAAGGTCTATATCCGCCACTAGTGTCTGGACCTTAGCACATGGATCGTTATCAGGTTATGCAAATGGTCTAAGAAGTGATAGGCCAAGTTCTCGGCTGCGCTACTACCCCGGTGTACCACAAGCCTTAACATGAATGGATCAACCAACAATATCCATTACCCAGAAATTATTGACCAGACTTTACACTTTTCACTAGCGACATTGGTCAATCGACCATATATCATATATGTCGATTTACCATGCAATGTGGTGAATTAACTAATAATGATGATCATAATTTATAAATGTTTGGACATTCCTTAACTGCAATGGCTTTTACTTGGTTATTTCATCCAAACCTGATAAGAGATGGAGGAGAAATTCCACGCCCAATTCTTCTACAAGAACATGAAGATTTGTATGGCCGATCTTGCTTGTTTTAAGTAGTTGCCAGGTAAATCGGTCGAAAACTATATTGCTCAGTTCAAGAGAGCAAAGAGCCGATACAAGGTAGTCACAACTGAGGCCAAGTTTGTGCAACTTGCTCAGGATGGATTGGAATATAAACTCTGTAAAAAGTTTATCAGGACAAAGTTTGTGGATTTATATGATTTGATAAAGAAAGTTTTCCGATATGAAGTCCTGCTTCAGGAAGGAGTAATACAAAAGAAATCATCAGTTGTGACATTATTATGGTCCTAACTATGGGGTGACTATAGCCAAGGTAGTGGCTAAGAAGCCATTTGTGTGTTCAGCATTATTGAAAACCGAAGCCATCGCGCTAACCACACAGAAACTCATAAAGTATATACATTCGATATTACCCGTGCTGACGAAATTTTTGATATCATGCTATCTGAAAAATTCATTACAGTTTCTATTAACCATAAAATACCCACATTTGAAAAATTAAAAAAGATCAAATATTGTAACCGGCATGAAACCCATACGCACTCCACTAATGATTGTGTAGTTTTTAGGAATATCATCTAGAACAACATCGACCATGAATAATTGAAATTTCTTAAGAAAGAAAAAGTAGCAATGTTGATCGATACTGATCCATTTTCATTTAATCTGGAGATCAACATGGTTACAATCAATCTTCAAAAGCTGGTTTGACCAAGATAGAAAGTTGACATTGGTCCTTGTGTTCTTTAGATTGTGGCACAACAATCCACTAAGAGATGATACACATCTTGGCAGACGACCACAAGTGCAGAGGCATGGCTGAGAACAGCACCGTGCATTTACAGCGAACCACACCTATACAGTTGGTGTACAAGGGCGATTTGGCCGACCAAGCTATTACCTGGTTCGGTTAATCAGATTAGACTCTATTTTACACAGAGGGTCAAAGGATTGAGCTCCTATCAGCCGTAAAGAACATACCAACCTCATTTTGACTAGTCTCGGCCTGCTCTATCAACGAGACGAATGATGGTCAAACCTCTCCATCCTTAGGAGGAGGTCTGGAGAAGGGTAAGTTACCTCAAATTTTTATTCATGCATAAAGGGATGACTTGCACTTAGAATCGATATTGGCAAAGATTGCAAGTTGCCAAGTAAAGAGAATTGGCCTATGAGAAGAATGGCCTTCATCAAAAAGCCATGTGGTCACGCTAAATATTGATAATTCCCCGGTCAAAGGACAAACAATTGGATATGAACACAATTAATTTAGTTGTGAAACTTGTCCCAGATGATTTAGTTGCAGAAAGCCAGCAAAGTAATAAATACAATGGGAAAGACACTAAAAATCTTGAGGGCTCGACCGAGTATCTCAGCAATGAGTGCTTCTTGGATAACAATTTGTTGATTGAAGAGCTTCTGGCAACAACAAATTAGGGGAAACCCCACCTGGTCCTGAAGAGGTAGGGGTGGCTCCAATGGACTCAAGTATTGTACTTGTTGTCAAGAGTGCTAAAGAGCACCAAAATTTGAAAACACCTAGAGGGCAATGTCCAAATTTTGTAATAAATTTAGATCACTACCACCGGTCATGGTGGACTACAACTCGGTGCTCACACTCTCATTAAGTTTTCAAGCCTAGCCGTCTCAACCTAACAAGATGGTAGGAGATATGGATGAGATTGGTCATCCTATGATAATACAAAATGGTTCCTTCTACCTAGAGGATGGAGCCAGAAATGTATCGACTATTACTGTGAAGCCAAGTATATTTTCTAAAAGAGTGCTCACAGAAGGACCCCCCCATTACTATGACCCAGCGCTTAAAGCCATTGTATATCTCAGTCCATTTAGATGGTTGTCCAGTCACTAGAGCCCTGGTCGACACTGGGGCAGCTATGAACATTCTCCCTACCAAAATAATGGTAAAGTTGGGAAAGGCCGAGTCCGACTTAATTCCAACCAAGGTCTCGATGAGTAATTTTGTTGGGGGGATAACAAAGACACGTGACGTCCTGCCTATTGAGTTGATGGTGGGAACCAAGAAAGTATTAGCAGCTTTCTTCATGGTCGACACTTCATCTAGTTACAATGTCTTGTTAGGGAGGGATTGGATACACTCTTTCTCATGTATCTCATCATCTTTGCACCAATTCATATATTTTTTGGAACCAAGATAAGGTTTAATTGGTGTTGGCCAACAACAAGCCATTCCTGGCTACATCTAGTGTGATCAATGCATACCTTTATGGAGATGAAATTGGGCCGCTACGTTTCACTAGAAGAAACAAATATGGTCCCCCAACTAGAATATCTACTATAATTAATCCAAATAATAAGGTGCAAGATATTGCTACCATGATATGCCCAGATGACGAACTATCGAAGGCTATAGTACCCTATCAGGCAATTCATCGTTGCACTATAAAAGAAATCACGTGACAAGTTTTCCATCAATTGATGGGAGGACAACTGAGTTCACGGCCAGAATAAAGAAGCTCGAGGAGAGCTTTGAGGGAATATTGCGATGACTGCTTTATCAACTTAGTTGAAGCTGTAATATCATCCATTGAGGTGGGCAAAGATGGAATAAATCTTAAGGATATGAAAAAGGCTCCAAAAAAACTAGTGGATTCTTTGGCCCAAGTCTAGGATCCCCTAGTTGAAGTAAATTTGGAAATATAGGAAAATTCCAAGCCGACTTTTATCAGTGGTTTGTCGACTGCTTCATGTGGGATTACCACGAAATGCTCGGTTTAGATCGAAACCTTGTCAAACATAGGTTGCCAAAAAAAGAAGGGTATCGACCACACAAATATTCACCCAAGCGAATGACAACAGATATCACCAAGAAAATAAAAGAGGAGATCAAGTGGCTGACAAAAGCAGGATTCATTAGGTGGAGCAAAAAGGGTTTTCCGTAAGGTTTTAATCCTTTTGTTTCGATGTAAGCCCTGAAAGCCTTTGGTACTTCAGTAGGGCCCTTAAAAAAACTTGTTTTCGGTCTGATTCCTGATGATGTATCAAAAACGACATTCAGATGCTCGGGACCTTTAGGGACTTTTTGTTCGATGTTATGCCATTTGGGCTAAAAAATACAGGGGTTTCATGATATGATTGGTCATTTCATAGAAGTATATACAATGATGATGTGGTGGTCGAGTCAACCAATGTTGCCAACCATTTCACCCATTTATGCAAATCATTTGAGTGAATGAGGGTCCAAAGTCTAAAAATAAACCTCCTCAAATGTGCTTTTAGCGTTTTGGCTGATAACTACGTAGGATTCCCTGTACATCAGTGAGGGATCGAGGTAGATCAAAACAAGGCATGAACTATTATAAATGCATAGTTGTCAATGAACAAAATAGAGTTACAATGTTTTCTTAGCCAAGTTAACTTTATACGTAGATTCATTTCCAACTATGCATGAAAAACTAACGTATTTTCTTCGTTGGTGAAGTTAAAACAATGAGATAAGTTTAAATGGGAAGCATAATATCAGTTGGCTTTCGATAAAATTAAGGAGTACTTGATTAAGCATCTAATGTTGATGTCGCCGGTCAAGGTGTTACACGTCATCTATAGACGAATCGTGGTCAAGAAACTCGAAAGCGGGACGTGGTCGACGGAAAAGCGATGCTAAAGCGGTTACCAGGATAGGTGTCAAAGAAGGATACAGAAGACAAAGTGGTGTCGAAGTGGTTTTTATAATTATCGGTCATGGGAAGAAGCATTTAGATGGCTATCCCAAAGAAGATCTATAATTATCAGAAGATTTCAACAAAGAAAAATATCTCATACCAACCCAATCAAACAAATCAATCTATCAATTATCCTTTATGTTCCTTAGAATAAACTGTCATTTATGTTCCTTAGCGTAATTAGTAGCATAATCTTACATTAGGAATAATAGTAATTTAGTAGCTATAATCCAAGTGTTCGCTCATACGCTAGATAATTTCCATCAAAACATAGAGTTCTTCTTTCAGGAAGGTGCTTTACAGGTACTATATGTGGTCGATTGTAAGTATTTTTCTTTTGTGATTTAACTTTTCTATTTGAAAGTCCTTTCATACAGAAAGCAAGGTGTAACACATTTTTGGAGGATGAACCCAACCATCCGATAATCGCCTGATCATTTTAAACATCTTGTGAGTAGCTAAATAGGTGATTGGTCTTCTTAAATCTCGGTCATATACAGTCAATTTTGACATATCTGACTATCTAAGTGCATGGGGCAAAGTTGTTAGGTCG
This sequence comes from Magnolia changhungtana, assembly GCA_030180095.1. Lineage (NCBI taxonomy): Eukaryota > Viridiplantae > Streptophyta > Magnoliopsida > Magnoliales > Magnoliaceae > Magnolia > Magnolia changhungtana. The sequence continues at coordinate 8,156,234 of JASAUF010000322.1, read as the reverse complement.
AAATCGAGCCACATAGTCAGTTCTTACATACCTACAAATATTACACATGATCGAATTTGAAAAGTCATCTAAACAATTTTTTTGTAAAGAGTTACATCAATACCATGAAATTGTAAAGAGTTACAACGGTACCATGTAGAAAGAGAAGAGAGGTTATCGGGGGCTTGGTAGGTTGACTAAATGGGTATGGGTGCAGGTTTTGGTATTAATATGACCTGAGTGAATAACTGGACCGGGTGTAATAGGGTCAGGTGTGGTGTATGCCTACCCATAACCATACCTTGCCTGCGGAGACGGATTGTGTGGTGTATTGACATCACTAAGTTCTGTGGCCCCACAATGATTTATGTGTAATATGTCCATGTTGTCCATCCATTTTATGAGATCATTTTAGGGTATGAGCCCAAAAATGAGGTAGACCCAAAGCTCAAATGGACCACACCACAGAAAGCAAGTGGGACAGTGACACCTACCATTGAAACCTTCGTAGTGGTCGTCGTTATGTTTATTTTCTATCCAACCTGTTCATAAGGTCACAAAGACCCGGATAAAGGAAACCACAAATATGGGCTTGATCCAAAACCTCGCAGGCCTGAATCTTTCAACGGTAAGTGTTCAATCCCTACTGCTTTCTATGATGTGGTCAACTTGAACTTTGAATCTGCCTCATTTTTTGAGCCATTCCTTAAAATGATTTCTCAAAATGGATGGACAATGTGGATATAAAACATACATCATGGTAGGGCCATGGAACTTGGTAATGTCACCATACCACTAAGGTGGCACACCACACAATTTACTTCCCTGCTACACCCAATTATAATATATATTGGAAATTTATATATGTGGCCTGAACCCCATAGGCATAGGTTAGTTTTACTAGTGATGTTGTGGCTACTGGTCAATGCTTTGTGGGCCCACTATGATGTATATGTTTTATCCATGCCACCCATCTATTTTTTCAGCTCATTGTAAGGCTTGAATTAAAAAATGAGGTAGATTTAAATCTCATGTAGACTTGCGACGCCATATGAAAATAGTAGTGATTGAATGTCCGTCATTAAAAACTACAAAAAAAAAAAAAAAAAAAAAAAAACAGCTGTGAGTGAACTCTTATGGCCCACTATATTGTTTATTTGACATTAACCTCTTGATTAGGTTATCTAGACCTGAATGAAGGGAAAAAAAATATAAGCTTGATCTAAAACTTTTGTGGCTCCAAAGAAGTTTTTTCTGGTGGGCGTTCAATCACCATTGTTTCATGTGATGTGTTCCACTTGACATTTAGATCTACCACATTTTTAGGCATTTAGAAAAATGGATGGATGGCATGGATGAAACACATACATCATAGGTGGGCCCATAGAGCACCGATCTAACCTGAATGCGGCCCATTATAGAGAGAGAGAGAGAGAGAGAGAGAGAGAGAGAGATTACCTGTTACAGCCACTGAAGTTGCTGGCTTTTACGCAATTGCCCTTCCATTTGGATGGAGGTGGGCCAAATCCCTTATCATTGAAACTCGGAGCAGTAGGCCAAATTCCTGAAAACCTCCAATATTAGACAGTTATAACCAAAAGTAAACCAACATTATCCAGCACGTGCCACCATGGCACACGTGTGTACACCCAACGCTTCTCCTGTCCAAAAAATCACTGTTGGGCACATTCAGTTATATGTCTAGGCCCCAAACAACATCTTCATGTGTTGCAAAATTATTAAAATTGATCCACTATAATGGCCATTTGGATGGAGATGGGCCCATCAATGGTCTAGGATATCCATCACAAGAATCCACGGTCCCAATTACCTGTGTCCAACAACCCAATGATCACATTGCTCTCTCTGCCGACCTTCCGCTCTACTGTCGTTGGAAATTCTAAGAAATTCCATGATCTTGTCGTGTGAAGTGTCCGGCGAGTGCTCTGAAACACTGATACTACACCCTCCATCTCTGCATGAAATCCATTGAAACAAAGAAAGAAAAATGCAATTATCAACCCCCAAAACTCAAAAATACAAAAATTTCAACAATTTCTTTTAGAATGAGATGGAAATTTTTGTAATTTGTAATTTAGAACTTGGAACATTACAAACCAGATAGTTTCTTTGCTTCGTCAGGCAGCATCCTTGCCGCCAATGCATTGAAGCTTTTCCCATAGCTATGTATGATTGATTGCCGGGCCACCTCCTCGCTGCAGATTGTTTGATCCACATAGAAATAAGAAGTAAAACAATAATATGTCGAGGCATGTAATTTTGATTGTGTAGGCCCAAGCCCAATAGCCCATGATGAGTGGGCCCAAGTGGGCTCAAGACCCTCCCATTGGCATCTCTGGATTATTTAAGTTGATCACATTCAAAATTTTGAATGTACCTGGACCAAACCAGTAACTCTGGTTTGAGAAGAAACATTGATACTCTGGCATACTATGATGGATGACACACAGGACTTAGGAATTCTACCAGTGACATACTCAAACCCTCCAAACTATGATCTACCACTTAGATGGGCCATAGACCAAACATTATACTGATTTGATTAACTAACTAGTTGATTTGTGGCCATTTAAGGACATCTGAAATGAAAAGTAGCTAAGACTCATCTTTCTTCTAATCTGATTGGCTTGTAAGCTGGGACTATGGTGTGTACTTCATTGGAATATTTGAGAATTACTAGGATAAAATAGTCATTTTTACCTCATCTATATTAAATACTGTGTGAGAAATTGATTTTCGGACATACCTCGTTGCATGTCATTTTTCCAATTTTATTTTCTATTTTTTACTTTATCCCCTTCCCTTTTATTTCTGACACGCACCTATGCCAAAACAGCCATGATCCTACACTCTTGGCAATTACATTAACTAACCACATTATCAAGTGAAAGTTAATCCTTATTAGGAAAACTTCAATTAAAGATAAACTCCTTTCCTGTATATTAGGAAAGATTTTATCTTTTATCATGGTTGATAGAATTTGATTATATATATATATATATATATATATATATATATATATATATATATATATATATATTCTACCAATGTACTGAATAAAAACATAAGCAATTCTTCCATATGTTGCCTCTCGGTTTCAAATTCCATCACACGTGATATATGTGGGCATGCTAGAACCAGCTTTGTGGCTCGATTTCAACCGAACAACTTTGACCCCAAGCGCCAAGATAGGCAAATATGTTAGACTTGACTTTATATTACCGATATCTGAGGAGATCGGCCACCTATTCAGCCACTCGCATGCTATTTAAGATGATCAGCTGATTATTGGAGAGTAGGTTTGTCCTCTGAAAATGGGTTGCACCTTGCCTTCTATACGAAAGAAATTTCATATACAATTTTTTTTATTTTTTTTTAAAGTAAACACTTACAATTGACTGTAAAAAGTAACTGCAAAGCACCATTCTAATAGAAGAATTACTTATATTACAATGGAAATCATCTAAGGTATGAGTGTAGACTTGGATTACCGCTAAGGATTACAACTACTAGATTATTGTTACTCCTAATATAAGATTAGGCTACCGATTATGCTAAAAACGTAAAAGATAGATTATGCTAAGAAACATAAAGGATAATTGATAAATTTAATTTGTTTTATTGGGTTGGCATGAGACACTTTGCTTCATTAAACTCATTTTCTATTTATAGACTTCTCTAAAATACCCATCTGGATGCTTTTCCCACATCTAATCAGTTACAGCAACCGCTTCAACACTACTCTGACCTTCTAGATTATTTATTCTCTTCTTGACATCTATCCCGATAACCGATTTTCTAGTTCGACCACATTCTGCTTCTAATTTCTCGGTTATGTTCCACTCTCAGATGACATGTATCTCCCGACCAACACCAGTTGTTATTCCCATAAAAGGCGCCTAAAATATCTTCGCATATCTTATACGTGTTGTATATTACTTGTGCAACACATGTTTGTTCCTAATTTTTTCTTTTGGGAATGATTAAGAAAAAAAATTAAGGTAGAACATTTACCCCCATGTTGCTTCTCTTTTAGGCAAAAAGGTGACATTGATGGTGATTCGTTATTCAATGCAATAATGCAATTGACTTTCTATTCCACATGCCAACTCCCTATTGATTTTGTTCGGCCAAGATGAAAACCCAAATGATGGTCTTGATTTTTCCATGGTTGTTATTGTGACACGTAGCAAATTTTTTTGAATGGTCAAATCATACAAGGAGTCATGATTATCCTTTCATTAATCAACACACTCCTGAATGATAAATACGCAATTTGAAATCGATTTTGATTTTCCACACCTCTTGCTATCATACCCTCTTCTTCTTCTTTTAAAATCTCTATCACCGCCATCAGGAAGATCTCATACAAGAGCTAGGCACTCTCTCACAGGATTATGAACGATATTTTTTTTGACATCCCTGTCGATCAGAATAGAACATTTCTTTCACTTGGACCAGCTTTCTATCACAAAGTTACTCACCAGGAAATTCCAATGGTAGATTAGTTCTTCCCAGGCTGTCCAAATGAAAAATTGTTAATTCAATATGATTTTTCAGATCCTACGAGTGCCTTCAAAGCTTCATGATCATGGCTGGAACCAATGAAAGGGTGAACAAATTGGTACAATTGTGTAGTTCAGCAATATGGCAATACATGGAGACAAATCAGCATATATGAATGCATCGGGCCCTCTCTTTTTGAATATCAAGCATATACTTCCCTCGTTTCTACAGCTTTGACTTTCTGGAGTCGATCGACCAACACCTTTCATTTTGGACCTAGTCTAACTTCTACAGTTCCTCAAGTCGTTAGGAAAATTTCAGACATTGGACATCTTCCAGGTCTCATTCCTACACCTTTCTACTACTCGTGTAGTGCTTATAAGTTCCTCTACCATAGCTTGGGATGGTTGACCCATGAGAAAAACTCCAGGTATTTATCTTGCAACCAGTGTTGTTCATGCCTTTGAAAAATATTACAAAACTAAGTACTAGCCAGGAGTACCACCTTCAAAATATTCTTGAGAAATGGATCATGCTCATAAGAGGTATGAGGAAGTCAGTTCCAATCGATCATAGAATAAATGGAAAAAAAAAAAAGATTGAATGATCCCAACCTCTCTCTCGATCGCTACCTCAAACCATACTATCCCAATCCATCACAAAATTGATGCCTTCTTGTGGATGGCCTGCTAGAGAACGTCGTACGAGACTTTTTTAGTGTAGTGTTAATTTTGACCAAATTGGCCTTATGGTATGGCCAAACAAAGTAAATGGCCTCCCTTAAAAAGTCTTACTTTTTTATCCCTCGGACAATAATTGCAAATTTTAAGGGACAAAAATGCCTTGTATTGAGCCCAAACCCCGTCAGGGCATGATGCATGAGGGATTTGGATTGTGTATTACATAAGCATACGGGATCAACACTATGGGGCCTACTATGGTGTTTGTGAAAAAATCCACACCGCTCACATGTTTTTCCAAATATTTTATGACATGAGCCCAAAAATGAGGTAGATCCAAAGCTCAAGTGGGCCACACAACAAAAAATAATGGAGATCGTACACCTACGATTGAAACATTTGTAGGGCCGCAAAAGCTTTGGATTCGGCTAATATTTTTATTTTTTCAATTCATCTTAGTGGTAAGGACCTTATGTGCATTTTGACTACTTTATGAATGGTTTGAATTACATATAAGCAACATGGTGGAGTCTTAAAAGGTTTGAACGGTAAGCAACCCCTTTCCATTATTTGCAATCGTGTGGCCCACTTGAGTTTTAGATCTATCTAATTTTTTTTTTGTCTCATGTCATAACATAGTCTTCCAAAATGGATGGATAGAGTGCAATTCCCATAAACATCATGGTGGGCCCAACATAACTTCCAATGACAAGAACTTCCTTCAAAAGGCTTTTACTAAAAAATTGCATCCATGTGATGGGACGTGACTTGGATTAGGTAGCAGGACCTAGCTAGAGACAGATGGTCTTGTGGGGTCCACTATGATTATGTATTCTATCCACATTGTCAATCCATTTTGAAAGAGAATTTTAGGGTATTAGCCCAAAAATGAGGCATATCAAAGGCTCAAGTGGACCACACCACAAAAAGCAGTGAGAATGAAAACATACCATTGAAAACTTCTTGGGGGCCATAGAAGTTTTGGATTAAGCTGATATTTATGTTTTCCATTTATATTGCTCTATGTGACCTTAAGAATAGCTCAGAAGACAAATAAACATCGCAATGGGCCACTTGAGCCTTCGGTCCACCTCCATATTTATGTTTTCACTTCATACAAGTCTACATAGCCTTAGGAGTTCAATCCCCACTATTTCTTGTTGTGTGGTCCACTCGAGCCTTCGGTTTGCCTCCTTTTAGGGCTCATGCTCTAAATTGTTCTGTCAATACAAATAAATGATTTCGATAAATTATACACATCACGATGCCCGCAACAACCAATAGCAGTGGTCATTCACTTCAAATTATTTCCTTGTGGTGGGGTCCACCTTATCTATGAATGTAACTCATTCTTTAACTCATGTCGTTAAATTACAATTCTAAATCCAATGGATGAAGTGGATTTGACACATATCCAAAGGTGGGCCCCACAACCCTTAACATATGACAACCACGACCCTTAACACATAACAACTTAGACCATAAATACATGACAATTACGACACAGGCCCTTAACACATGACAACCTAGACATTTCACATATAATAACCACAACCCAGAGCCTTAACACATGACAACCTCGACCCTTAACACATGACAACATCCCTGGTTGACACGTATTATGGGTCAAGGTTGACATAACTATTCAACCAAGGCAATACATTACAAATCTAAATTTTATCACCTTTATTGTCTTCTACATGACAAGGAAAACTATCCCTCTCTACCTCAAATCCCTTCCGACAATCACTTCTCCTCACGACAACAACCGCAACCACCCCTCTCTATCCACAACCACAAGTGGCTTCCATATCTAAGAAAATGTTATTTTACAAAAAATAAATAAATAATTCATTCAAAATCTCTTCCACTGTGGTTTCCATCTCTAAGAATTGTGATTGTCAGAGAAAAAACAACACTCATTTTAGGGTCATAGAAGTTATTGCTGGAGCCCAGACACTAGAGAAGTTGATGGCGGTGACAGTATACTGGAAAATGCAGACAAAGGGAGTGGTGGTGGATCCTCGTAAGACATATCTGAAAAGGAATGAGTCCCAGGAAAACAGCAAAGGAAGAGGAAGAAGAAGAAGAAGAAGAAGGTCTGTATGGGTACTAGGTTTCAAAGCAGGGACATTTTCGTCCACCAATTCTCCAAAAAAATGGTCATAGGGTCAAAGAGAGAATGTTTTGTAAAGAAACGCTATTTGGTGCATTTGGCCATACCATGCGGCTAATTTAGTTAAAATCCTAATACATAACCAGTCCATATTGCAATTCAACTGCTTGCGCTCGCTAATTGGGCTTGCACAGCTGCTGTTATTGACAAGGTGAGGGAGTGGATCACGGACATTTGCTACGGCAAGAGGTTTGACAATTTGAGCACTTTCGCCGAACAAATGGCACTAAATTCAATTTTATTTTATTTATTAATTTATTTTTATTTTTTACACGTGCACCCGACACACACAAACCTCAGGCACGCCTTAGTGGGATTTCACCACCTATGGGTATCGAACCCAACACCCGGTGTTGAAACTCCGTAAGAGTCTACCACTGAGGTAAGGACTCGAACCCAAGGCACTAAATTCAAATGGTATGCTGATCTGCAGAGAGAGAGAGAGAGAGAGAGAGAGAGAGAGAGAGAGAGAGAGAGAGAGAGCATCCGATGCATACATGCATGTACTGCATGTACAATGGAGAGATGCAATAACTACAACTTAAACAATTTCTAATTAGTATTAATTTAGATTGATTAGTGGTAATTTAATATAGTCAGATTCGACTTACTCTCCGATCACTGTTGAAATGAGTCTATGGTGAATTTCCATCATCGACGACATCGACGGTCTCATCTTCGGGAGATCACCCATGTATATGATGTATGGCTGTTAGTCATTCAAAGATAATTAACTGAGATTAGTTTGTGAATTATCACTTGAAAACAAAATTTTTTTTTTTTTAAAAAAAAAAAAAAAAAAAAAAAAAAAGAAAGTAGAAGAAGAAGAAGAAGAAGAAGAAGAAGAAGAACTGTTTCCTTACTCTTAGAGCACTATAAGCTTTTGGTGCTTTTAGTTGCATGGGACACTAGCACAGTTCAATTGACTAATCTGGGTTTTGTCAATTGGGTCCACCACACATTCTCGGGATACGACATAAAAAATCACACGAACCCAAACGTTTCTAACCATTAGATCAATCAATTGCTTATAAAATGGCCGGTCAAGATTGTTTATGGAAAAATAGTCCTAACCAACAATTTGATATATGTAATTGTTAGTGCCCATGATGGATGGCGTACAAGTCTAAAAAATCAAATTTATCCTAGAATCTTAACCATCCCATCCATGGCTTTGAGAACGAATGACTAAAAAAAAAAAAAACTAAGTATGAATAAGTGGGATCATCCAATCAGTGTGTTTTTGACATTATAGATAATGAAATGAATGCTGAACGTAATAGACAGTCTGGATTGAGTGAGAGGACTGTCCAAGTGTCCAAATGCAACTAGGAGTATGATTACTTTCAGTGCTAGGAGAGCATTGGATTATTTCTCAAATAATAATTATAAAAAAAAAAAAAAAAGGCTACGAAAACCCGATATAGCAAACGAAAGTATACCATTCTTTCTACGTGATCGGACCCATGAATCAATACAATCTCCAGCAATAGAAAGAAAAGAAGGATAGATTTTTCTAACATCTTCATGAACGGACGATTGAGTAATCTTCTACCAATCTCTCTCTCTCTCTCTCTCTCTCTCTCTCTCTCTCTTTGAAGAGTTCTGGGACTAAATCTCGACTTGGACGAGTTTCTGGCCGTTGGATCTTAATTCTCGAAGGAAATAAGAAATGCCAAGCGCACCTTGAAAACTTCACTGGCCACACACGTAGAAATCATGAACACGTGCACGAGATCGGAACTGTTCATCAGAAGACTCCCAGATGTGTGGATTCCACTTCTCAAAAATTGTGTCCGTCTGATCGTTAGGTGGGCCATACTAGAGTATATAATTCTGAATGTTGGTTAGTTTCTATAAACCGTTCATTTCTTTTCCACATTTATCCCCATCTAATTATCATATCAATGTGTAATTTTATATATCGGATTTACTCTGCGTGGATTGACTGATGACAGGATCTGATCGTGTGCATGTGTGCTTCTTTTCCACGTGTGAGGCGAGTTAACTTTCAAAGCAGACTCGCGCGAGTGCACTTTGCGTCATCCGTGTTTATCACATGCCGTGTTTCTCTATTAAAGAGGCACGTGTAGAGTCTGTTTTCGTAATCGGAGGAGCTGTGGACTCGAGATCGTTGACTCTTTCGCTAGCATGGAGATATTGAAAAGGCGAATCGCCGGACCCGTGCTAGAGTGGAACACGTGTGAGAAATCCAGGACATGAATCAACTAGTAGATTACGTGAAGATGCTGTATCTTATAATATGGGCGGGTCCACTCGTCGGGTGGCGCATACATACGGGAGCAGATTAGGTGTTACCCTTACTGTGGGGCCGACCTTGATGATGTGTTGTATATCCACGCCGTCCATCTGTTTTTTCAGCCCATTTTAGGACGTTTTCCAAAACATTAAGAAGATCCAAAACTCAGGTGGACCACACCTCAGGAAACAGTGGCGATTGAACGCCCACCATTAAAAACTTCCCAGGGCCAACAATAAGCAGATATATAATTTTTATTTACCATCCAACCCGTTGAAAAGGTGAAACAGACCTTGATGATAAGAAGATATAAAGATCAGCTTGATCTAAAACTTTGTGGCCTAAAAAAAAAATAATGGTCATTCATAACTTTTTTCGGTGATGTGGTCCACCGGAAATTTGGATCTGCTTAAATTTTAGGATAGTCTACTAGAATGAGTTTAAAAAACAGATGGCCAGCGTGGATATACAAAAAATTCATCAAGGTGGGCCTCAGACAATAAGGGTAACACCTAATCCGCTCCCTATACAGTACGCTGAGTTGCTGGTGATTTCTAACCGTCCATTCGCACGTGATAGGGTGGCCTACCTGATTACTTGGATCCGCCTGATTTGTGAGAAAGAGAATGATCACGGCAAGGTATATCAATAAGCGGTGCAGATCTTACACACGGAATGATCACGATAGGATACATCAATGATTTATGAGACAGAATGATCACAGTAAGATACGTCACTCTCTTCTCTACCCTCTACTCTATACTATAGTTTCATGTGCTTGACTTTGGTTATGGTTGCTGGGTTTTACCACGTGTTCTCTCCTGTGGTATTTTGTGGTATTTTCGTGTAAAGGAGACTCTTAGGAATAGGTATTCCCGAGTGGACGGAGGTTCTTGCACAAAACAAGAATAGAAAAAAGATACGTTTTATACTTTTTTCTTGTTTGACGGAGAAGAATACTTATTATTGTTATGTCATAAATGCATATATATTGTAAAAATATGTAAATCTCTATGCATCTTTATTCATACTTGACGCCACATGTCAATAAGATCTCAATATGAAATAAATAAAAGATCTCTCTAGCTGTTTTAATGGTCAAATTTAATCAGAATTTAAAAGTTTATGAGTAGTTCAAAAAGGATAAGTCTAATTGATTATTGTCATAGGATCATGTATCTCATTCATATGGTAGAGTTGACTACTTACCGTATGGTCATAAGACCAACAATGAGTATTGATTGAAATATGGTCACGGCTAGTAATGGATTCAGCCGATGCATCATAGCATCGTATAAAGGAAATCCTTATCATCAAAATTGCATAAAGAATTATGAAGTAACATAGTAACAATGTTAAGTTGATTAAGCTTCACAATGTATAACGCACGTTCAAGCAAAGAAAGGGATAACAATCATCAATATATGGCATCATAAGAAAAATTATTATCGATCACCAATACATGGCATCAAAAGAAAAATTCTTATCCGCATAGTGAGTACAGGATGTGCGCGCAACTATTAGCCAACCCTCGATAAATGTAGCAATGTGACTTTGCATAACAAGTAGAGCTATACACAAACCAAGTTGGCTTGGTTAACTCGCTCAAATCGAATCGGATAAGCTCGACTTCACTCGCTTAAAACTAGGTTTACACCGAGTCAAGTTGAGTTTTTTAGGTCAAATTTTTTTTACTCAAGTCTGAACTACCCAGAGCTCGACTCGACTCGAATCGATCCATAACTCAAACTAGGCTCAGATCGGTCCAACTCGTCTCACTTGGTCAAATGAAATAAATATCAACTTTTTTATTAAAAAAAACCTACCAGTTTTTCAATTTTCATTTCTCTCCGTCCAAACTAGCACCAATTCCCCCCCCCCCCCCCTCTCTAGGCAAAAATAAATAAATAAATAAATACTCAAAAAATAAATAAATAAATAAAATAAAAACTTCTAAAGGCCAGCTAAAAGATTAAGTAGTGAGACTTGCTACTGAAGTGATGTCACTAAGTTCCGTGGGCCCCACCATGATGTATGTTTTGTATCTACGCCTTCCATCCGGTTGGAGAGATCATTTTAGGGAAATATCTAAAGAATGAGAGTTAAATCCAAAGCTCTAGTGGACCTCAGCATAGAAAATAGTGGGGACAGTGACGCCCACTATTAAAAACTTCTAAAGGCCACAAAAGTTTTAGATCAAGCTGATATTTGTGTTTTCTCTTATTTCATATCCTTTTTAACTTTTGAATAGGTTGGATTTCAAATAAACATTATGGTGGGCCTTAGGATAGTCTCAATGGTGGGAATCATTCTCCTCGCTATTTTCTATGGTGGGGTCCACTATATATTTTTATCTGCCTCATTCTTTGGCTCATGACTTAAAATGATATCTCAAATGGATGGACGGTGTGGATATAACACATACATCATAGTGGGTCCCACAGAACTTGGTGATGTCACTTCAGTAGCTGACTCTCTACTCGACCTATCAGTATCTAATCTGCATCCGTCAAACAGGGCTCGTTCCGAAAACGGATTGGCCACTCCCCTGCCACCAGCCAATGGAGGGTGGTCGGTGGTCTGTGGGCTCCACAATGATGTATGTGTTTCATCCATGCCATCCATCTATTTTTCTAGATCATTTTAGGGTATGAGAGCAAAAATAAGATATATCCCAATCTCAAGGGGACCGCATTATAGGAAACGGTGTTGATTAAACGTCGACCATTAAAAACTTTTTGGGATCAAGACGATATTTGTTTTTTCACTTCATCTATTTCTGTATGACCTAATCAACAGATTGAATGTCAAATAAACAGTACAGTGGGCCTTAGGAGGATTTTAATGGTGGATATCCAATCACTATTGTTTTCTTATGGTGTGGTCCACTTGAGATTTATATCCCTTTTATTTTTTGGATAAAGCCATAACATGATATGTAAAAATGGATGAAAGACATGGATGAAACACATACATTATGGTGGGGCCCATAGAGCACCAATCACCACCACCGGGCTAGTGGCAAGGGGAGTAGCCAATCCGTTTCTACCCCTGACGCAAAAGAAAGAGGACGCAATTGCGTCTTACCCCCACCCGGACAGTAATCCGTCCGGGCAGGGCTCTGTGGGGCCCAACATGATGTAAGTGTTTTATCCACGTCGTTCATTGCTTTTCTCGGATCAATTTAAGGTATAATCATAAAAATGAAGCAGGTCCACAACTCCAGTGGACCACGCCAAAGGAAGTTACTGTGATAATGACACCCACCATTGAAACCATTTTAAGGGCCACCGTGATGTTATTTTACCATCCCACCTATTCAAAAGGTCATGTAGATGTGGATGAAGTGAAAACACAAATATCAGATTGATCCGAGACTTCTCCATCTCTCAAGAAGTTTTTAATGGTGGACATTCAATCACCAACTTGTGGTCCACTTGATCCCTGGACGTGACTCTTTTTTGGATCATATCTTAAAATGATATGAGAAAAACAGATGGACGAGGTGAATTTCTAAAATTAAAAAAAAAAAAAAAAACCCCACGGTAGGCCCCACCTAGGTTTCTAGGGCAGAACCTTCGTAAAATATACGTGAGAGAGAGCCAGTTTCACCAATTTTGTTTCTTCACTCTCCTATAAAATCTCACCTTTCTCCCTATAAAATCTCACCGTTCTTTTGAAACTTTTACCATCTGACCGCTAGCATAGTGCCAGCACTCGACCTCATGGGAAGGTAACATGCGGTCGAGAGCATAGTAAATTTTCCCATATATATATATATATATATATATGTGTGTGTGTGTGTGTGTGTGTGTGTGTGTGTGTGTGTGTGTAGGGAAAAGGTACTATGCGCTCAAGCGTAAAGCGGTCGTCCGTGAGGTCGAGCTGGGTGGGCCCCACCGTGATGCCTTTCGAACATCAACACCGTCCACCAGATGTACCATTCCATGGTGGGCCTGGACGGCCCAAAATCAAGTCAATCAGTGACTTTAGTGGGCCACACCACATACATAAGTGCGAGGGGCCGTGCACCATTAAAACATTCATAACCATTTTTTAGGGCCCACCGAGATGTGTTTTGCAAATCCAGCCCATCCATTATGTGTGTCCCACTTGAATGAGGGTTCGGACCAAGTTTCAGTGCATGAAAACTCAGTGGGTCCCACCAAGTGCTTTTATATGTTTTTGGCATGTATACTTATGGTTTTAGATGGTGTGGCCCACATGAGTCATGGATTGACTTGATTTTGGGCCGTCCAGTGCCCACTATGGAATGGTGCATCCGGTGGACGGTGTTGATGTTTGAAAGGCATCACTGTGGGGCCCACCTGTACGACCTCACCTGACGACCACTTTACGCTCGAGCACATAGTACCTTTTCCCATATATGTATATGTATATATATATATATATATATATATATATATATATATATATATATATATATATATATACACATACATATACATGTATACATATATATATATACATATACATATATATATATATATATATATATATATATATATATATATATATATATATATATATATATATATATATATATATATATATATATAACTCGAGGATGGTTGGATGGATGAAGGGATGGTGGGATGGATGATTGGATGGGATGGGATGGGATGGTTGGGTGGATGGATGGATGGATGTATGGGATAATTGTATAATATAAGTTATATATATATATATTAATTATATATTCTAATTTTTTTTTTTAATTTGTTAGATTGTTGAGTTGTTTTTATCTGTTAGATTGTTAAATTATTTTTAATTTATTAGATTGTTAATTTTTTAATTTTTTTTAATATTTTTAAGATGTTGGAATGTTATATTATTTTTAATTTGTTAATTTATTAGATTGTTGAATTATTTTTAATTTGTTAATTTGTTAGATTGTTAGGTTGTTTTATATATGTTAGATTTTTATATTGTTAATTTGTTAATTTGTTAAGTTCCTAGAATGTTAGATTGTTAGATTATTTTTAATTTATAAAATTCTTAATGTTAAATTTTAAGGATACATAATCAATTGCCCGTTTGAGGATTTTTATGTTTTTAGACATAAATACAGTGTATTCTTGAAGGCATAGAAATCCTCAAACTATCCCATTTTTAGACAGTTCAGGGTTAGATATATTGTAATATTTTCATTTATTTTAATTTAAATGCATACGGTTGTTCTGCTTCATCTCTCCTTTTCTCTGCGGATACATTTTTTATATTTATTTCCATTGTCAAATGTCCACACTTTTTGTGGATGCTTGACATGGGAATCAAATACAAGATGATATACATTGAGAGTGGGAGATGCTGTCGGAATTTTGACGTGGCATTTAAATTGAAAATTGAAGGCATTACAATCTATCCAACCTTGAATGTATGACTGATTTAGACAGTAAGACAAATATAGCCATTTGGGAAGGCATTACAATTTATAAAGTAGTGTGGTGAAGATTATAATATATTAAAACTCTCTTATAGATGACTAGTGAGGAAGCCCCAAATACCTCTGATGCTGGTGCATCAGCCACATCTCCTCTTATTGTGGAGGGAGACGTGTCTTCAATTACAACCACAGGAAAGAAAACATCAGCAGTGTGGGATGACTTTAAAGAAGGCATGGTTAATGATATGGTGAAGATTAGATTTATTCATTGCAAATCATTATACACTAAGATTCTTGAGGAGTCAACAACAAATTTAAACAAACATAGGCAAAACTATTCAAAGAGACTAAGAATCCTACTTCTAGACCAACAGTTGTTGTCATTTAGTAAGTCTGAAGGAGACGACTCTCAAAGAATAGTTTCTACTCATAAGTTTGAAAAGGACAAATTGTGGTTTAGTATATTAGTGATCGTTAAAGAAATACCTTTTTACAATGATAAAGAGTAAAGTATTAATGTTTTTCTTCCAATTCCTTAACCCTCGAGTTGGGAAAGTCTCTCACATCATTATTCAGAGAGAGTACATGAGGATGTACACAAATGAGAATATGAAACTGAAAGAAATTTTGTCACTAGTATCTAGAATAATTTTGGCGTCTGATTTGTAGACAGCGTCCAATCAAATAAAGGGATACATTCTAATAACTGCACACTACGTAGATAAAGATTGGAAACTCTGCAAGAGAATTTTGAACTTCCACCACCTTCTTCCTCCTCATATTGATTTGGTTATTTCAGATTATATCTACAACTATCTACCAGACTAGGGCATTAAAAAGAAAAATTCTCAATAAGTTTATATAATGCTTCAACAAATGATAGTGTAATTTCATGTCTATGTAACCAGTTCAAGACAACTGAAAATTTATTTTTTCTTGGAAAAATATTCCAGGTCAGGTGTTGTGCCCACATACTAAACTTGATTGTATAAGAATGGTTAAAAATAATTGATAACATTATAGAGAACATAAGAGATGGTGTAAAATATATATAGGGGTCGCCTTCGAGATTGAGTATATGGAGTAACACCATCCAATGTTTGAATGTGGCATCTCAAACAAAAAAAAAAAAAATTGAAATCAGAAGTATTTATACGTTGGAAGTTAACTTATGAAATGTTAGATACGACAATGGAATTGAACCTTATATTTCTTGAATATGTGGTACGTGACAGAATGTATTCTTTGTTGTCGAGTGCAAATAATTAGAGCAAATAAAAAAAAAAAGTTTATAAGTTTTTCAAAGTTTTTTATGAATGCACGAAGTTTTTTTCTGAAAATAAGTATTAAATTGCAAATCCGTTTCTTTTGTCTCTATAGAAGATTAAGGATGCCTTATGAAAAAATGCCAATGAGGGTCCAGATTTTCTACGGCAAATGAAAATTGGTATGCAAATGAAGTTTGAAAAGTTGATCGAACCAAAGGGTTGACAACCCCAAGTGCAAGGCTGCGATGCAGTAATAACTCGGTAAGGCTGTGGTCGAATCCTTAAGGAATGAGGAACACAACTTATAACTAATATAAAGGTAATAGTTATCTGGGTTTTTAATGCAACAAATAAAAAAGGTATTAAAATAAATATACAAAAGACTAAGGATCCAGGAATCCACTCATAAAAATTACTAATTCAATTTATAACAAAATTAGAATCGAAGTCATATTCTATCCAATTAGAAGATAATTTTATTAAACCAATCATCAACACCAATAAAGTCTGATTTCAATTGAACGATTCTCTCATGAAGCATTCAGACATCAATCCCAAGGAACCAGAGCATCTAAAACACCCTTAGGTAACAATAGATTAATCAATTATAAAGATTGATTTCTTCTCTAATTTAGACTAAGCAATTAAATCAAAGAATTCATTGTAACCATGGTTCGTAATAAACTTAGAGATCAACAACTCAAAGACTTTAAGTAAAATCCAAATCAATTCGATTTACTATCATCATTCAAATCATTATTTATTAAATCAAATAAACTAAATAATATAATTAAACTACAAGCTTCATCCCTTAACCTTAGCTAAGAAATTAACCTAGCACGACTAACATCTTAGAAGAAAAACAAAAGAAAAACATAGAACGATAAACTAGAACCAAATGATTGAAGAAGAAGGATGACTCTATGAAAGCTCCACCATTCATAGGTCTCTCTACTAAGCCCTAATTCACAGTTAAAAGAGTCTAAATACCCCTTTAAGTATATTTAGAACTCCAACTTTTGCACCCATCTAGAAACTTCACAAACTGACTTAAATTATCCAGTTGCATATGCTGTCGACCTGTCGTGTCGACCGGTCGAAGCCATCAATCGAAAGTTCACAAAACTATCCAGTAACTAATTTTTTAATTTCCTCCCCATATCGACATGTCGACCCTATCTGTCGATCATTCAAAATTAGCAAAAAGTGTCCAGTAAGTTTTCACATAAATCTGAATTTCCATTGATCAATCGAACACATTCATTGATCGGTCGAAAGTCCTAAAATTTATCTAGACAATTTCTATTATATTTCGACAATGATCGATCACTCTTCTCAACAGGTCGACCTATCTTCGATTAGTTGAACTATGTTGTCGATTAGTCGAATCTCTATAGATTTCTTCGATTTCTTTGTTGCTTGATCTCTGGTAGCTTTTCACTTCCTTTTCTTTGATCTTAAGCACTTTGAATTTTCATTGTTAAACTCAAAATCTTCAATCCTTCATCATCAACTCTTTTGAGTATAATTCTTCCTCTTTAAGCACATATCCTTGGTTCCCGAAGTACCTTGCATGCAAGAAATGTATATAATTAGATCAATTAAGTATTTAAATGTATGAGAAACTAGTGCAATTGATAGGATAAATATGCAATATTTGAGTCTCATCCCGAGCAAAACATGTGAAAGGTATTTCAAAACCAAATGAATGTAATGCTATAAACCCAAGAAATTCATAAATTAATCCAAATTATAGAAATCTAAAGTTACACTAATGGAGATTACAACTTTTACATAAACTCTAACATTTGGTAAATATCTTAATCAAGTTCAAAGCATTAATCCTATAATTAGAAAAATTCTAAACATTGAGTTCTATGCGTGTATAGTGAATTCTAGACTTACCACAACCAAAGGATTAGCTATCTACTTTTATGATAACCTTGATAATCAAAAGAGTGTTCAGCATAATTAAAGCCTAAACCAAAATTTGCCTTACAGTTCAACACTGTACTTTTTCAGGTTTTGATTTTTGATTTTATTTTATTTATTTATTTTTATGATGGCTTTCACACTATTATCAATCTTTTCTTTTCTTTTTGTCTTCTTAAACATTCTTTTTCTTGTTTTCCTTTTTTTCATGGACACTTCAATAGGTAGCCCTTTTCAATGACAACTATTTTCTTACTGAGTATTACTTTTTTTTTTTTTAATTCTTATCATTGAACATGATGGATAAATTTCCCAATCTTGGTTCCTATTAGAGGTGGGCATCGAGTTGAATTGAACCGGATTGGGTCCAACTCGACTCGATCCAAAATTTTCAAGTGATTGACTCAAATTTGATCTGATCTGGGACCTAGTTCGAGTCAGCTGACTCGATTCGATCCGATGCCCTATTGGCCTGACCTGAACCAAGTCCGACTCGGTCAGGAAAACCAAGTAGGATCAGGTTAGGTACGATTCGGATCAGGTTAAGGTAGTGTAAGACCCGTATCCTAGACCGTACCGTTCCATAGGCTTCCGCGGTCTTCCCGGTCGAATTTCGGCAATCTTCGACCTTTAACCGGCGTTTGCGCGCGACCTTGATTCACATGCCATCAACCTAAGTTGACTCAACCTAAGACTGGTACCTTAGCGGCCGCGCCGTCGCCGTGGTTCCGATGACGCGTCTCACGCGCCAAGGCGATACCCAGGCCAGGAGATGTGGGCTCGTGTTCAGTTCGAGGAAAACGCCGCACGTTGCAAATATCAAGGGAATCTCTATGACACATCACATCAGTCATATCAATCAAGTACACACTCCCATCACTCACACCCATACCCAAGTACAACCACCTTTCCCTTAAAGTCAACATTTTCTTACAACAAAGTACATGCTTGCATCACCTATCCATCACTCACATCCCATCCTCTCTCTCTCTCTCTCATTTCTCCCATTTCTAAGCAAATAACCCAACGTCCAAGCTCTCCATGAGAAGAGCTTGGTGTGGCCCACTTCCTACCTCCCATCTCCACCATCCAACCGTCAGATTTTCATCTTCCTCCATTAAAGTTGAAGATAAGGAGCTAAAGAGTCCATGGAGCCAAGAAGAAGAAGGATAGGTGGGTGATTTTATACTTTTTTATCATTGATTTTGTCATTTGAGGGCCCACATATGGACCCGTCTTGATGTATGCCTTGTATCGAGGGGCCTATAGTGGCAAAGTCCCTCCACCATCCGATCTCTCTCCCTTTATCCCTCTCGTTACTTTTTATTATGGTATTGATGATAGTGAGGTGTGGCCCACCTGATGTGTGTGTGTGGCCCACCCAATCCAGTTGGTGGAGCCCACATTGCTGTGGATGGCGGGACAGACCCTGATGGAGGGAATCACAAATAATAGCTTGATCCAAACGGTGGTGGCCCATCCTCATGGCACTACATGATGTATGTGCCTTATTTACACCGTCCGGCCATGGACCCCACCCACATGGAACCCACGTTGATGTATGTGTGACACCCACACCGTCCATCCATCTTGCTGCCCAGGTGGTGGAAACCACCGTGATATTTTTTTTATACACTCTGTGCATCAAGCGAGCCCAAAGAAGTTTTTTTTATATTTTATACAATACACTGTCCACACACACATGGATCTGACCTTGATGTATGTATCCGATCCACACCGACCATCCCACTTCCTAGCTCATTTTAGGCGTTGAGCCGAAAACTGAAGCTGAACTGAATCTCAGGTGGGCCTTATTGTAGAGAATAGGGGTTTGGGCGGTGTAAACTGTTAGGTCCGCTGTGATGTTTCTACTCGCCAAAATATATCGAATGTTGGCTCCTTAGGCTTGTCTCGAGCCCGGGAATCCAACCATTAGGGTAGATTCTCTTGATGTGGGTCCCACCTTAAAAAAATTGTGTTAGGACGCTGCTGCAGGCAGAGTCCTTATTGCCTTTGATGTTGGAACTGTGGGTCCCACCACAGGCCCCACCATGATATATGTGGTACATCTACACCATGTATTTGATGGGTCCCCTTTGGGAATTGAGATCCCCCAAAAATCAGCCGTACACGTAGTTCAAGTCATCCACACCACAGGAAACAGTGATAACAGTGATGAATTGAACGTCTACTATTGGAACTTCTGTTCCAGAAGTTTTGGTTTAGTATAAAATTATTTAATTTTTTTTTATTAGGCCTGTGGGACCCTATCAACTGTTGGATGAAAAAATAAATGTTATGGTGGGCCACACGTGTGGAACCCACAGGATTTGTGCCAAAGATCGGTACCGTCCAGAGCTTCCAATGGTCTGGACGGTGGCCTTTTTTTTTAGCCCTTGCATGATATATTATATTATATAAATATAATATAATGTAATATATACTATAAGATATATGGTGGTGGGCCCTACGTGGGACACACTCACGTGTGATGAATGCACGTCCAGGCCATTCACGTGTGATGTATGCACGTGTGATGAACGCACGTCCAGAGCCTGGACGTGGTTGGGTATTAGATATAATATTACTATATTATATTATATTATATTAGTATATATAATAAAATATATTGTATATTATATTATAATACAATGTACTTAAATGTAGTGGTGGGCCCTACGTGGACCCACCTCTCCCTTTTAATGGAAAAGCTGCATGAACAGCAACTGACTTTATAATATATTAATGTATATATATACTTTATATCATATGAGGGTGGCCCTACGTGGGACCTACCTCTGTATCTTTAAGCAACTGAGGCTGCACGTCCAGCAGCTATGTAGCTGTTCTTGTTCCCTTGGCGTCCGCTAGGTCGGTGGGACCTGTTGTACATGGTGGGTACAATCCTCTCCGTTTAGTTCCGTGGGACCCACTGCTATTCTACATGTAGACCCCACTAGGAAGTATATGTTTTACCTTCGCGGTGCTTTGTTTGGGTGGTGGGGCCCACCATGATGCATGTGTTGTATCCATACCGTCCAGCTACTTGTGATATCATTTTATAGCGTGAGCAAAAGAATGGGTTAGATCTAAAGTTCAAGTGGACCCCACCATTTAAATAGTGGACCGTGACATCCACCGTTCAAACTTCTAAGGGCCATGGTAATTTTCAATTAAGCTGATATTGTTTTCACTTCATTATCCCTATGTTACCTTATGAATAAGCCGGGTCTTAAAATACATAAGGACGGGCCCGACTCGATATATATGAGGCCCACCGGTGTGACTTATTTGATATACATGAAGCCCAATGGTGCGACCCATATAATGCGGCCCATGTGATGTGGCCCACTTAACATATGAGGCCCAGTGATGAGGCCCAGGTGTGAGGCCCGTTATGATATATTTGAGGCCCAAGTGCGAGGCCCGATGAGATGTATGTTGGCCCATATGATGAGGCCTGTGTGATGTAAATGAGGCCCATCGTAATTATACATAAGGCCGTGAGCCCATTATATGTTTAGCCCTATGTAGGCCAACCCTTGGGAGCAATGTTGGTTAGACGTCCACATTGATGGGCAATGATGGTTGAATGTCCACATTATTACCTTCCCTTAGGCCTTGTTAGGCCCATTCTCATCATTCCCTCAATGGGTTAACCCAAATAAGTGAGCCCCATTCGCCGTAGATGGATGGCTCCGTGTTATTGGATTTGATATAACCACGGCTGAGTGCTGATCTTTATGCCATAATTGATCGGCTGATCATCTATGGACCCCATTTTATTTATCTGCTAATTACCGATCGAGGCCGATTATTGTGACCGATTACCGATCGAGGCCGATTATCGTGACCGATTACCGATCGTGGCCGATTATCGATTGACATGGCCGATTGCCAATTCTGCTTGTCGTGGCCGATTGACTGATTACCGATCGAGGCCAATTATCGTGATCGATTACTGATCGTGGCCGATTATGGATTGACGTGGCTGATTGCCGCCTCTGCTTGTCGTGGCCGATTAACCGATTGCCGATCGAGGCCGATTATCGTGACCGATTACCGATCATGGCCAATTATCGATTGACGTGACCGATTGTCGATTCTACTTGTCGTGGCCGATTGATCGATTACTGATCGAGGCAGATTGTTGATGCCGGTTATTGATACCGATTATGAGTATGTGATAGCATAGCATCATAATACATGCCCATATGCATCATCTGCATTTTTGTTATGAGATGTGATTGACCATTGCATATGTCATTGAGCATGTTGATATGAGACTCCCTGATAGGCGGAGTTATCTCACATGAGCGCACGACATGCGCAGGATTGATGCATGACTGGATTGCATGACTCATGCATCTTGCATTATGTGTTATACGCCCTAGCAACATTAGGGTCGTAGCCTCCACAGGCATATCGTGGATGGCCAGACGGGACACCGAAAATGTTTGGTTCTAGCATACAGGCGTCATAGATGTCCTTGGGTGAAAATCCCTAAACCTCCATGGCCAGGAGATGACTCTAACGTCGAGACCGAGTGGATATATGAGAGCACGATGGCCGAATACCAGAAGGCCGCGTCTCCCACTGTGTTGTGGTCGGTTGGAAAGGGGTGTGGCCTTACTCGCTCGAGGGTAGGGGGCAATATTAGGCTGAGTTTGACCAGCTCATGAATGGCTCCGCTATCGACGTCCTGGATAGGTATTGGCAGACTATTGGCCAGGCGGATAGTGAGGTTTCTTACGCTCACTTGGACTGTGCTGCTGGGAGAGAGACAGTGCCATTTGGAGTGTATTAGACCCCAGTGATGATCCCAGAGAGGAACCGTACTGATACGTGGACTTATTAAGCAGGATTTGCATATTCATACATTCATTTCATTCACTATCCACTCGAGCTGGTAGTGCGCAACTAATTATTGTGTACCTTCACATGGCAAGGATTTCGGTTGGGCGCGCGACTAACCTGAGATCAGGAGTTTACCACATTGAGTCTGACTATCCAAATTTAGGTATGGGATTGGTTTAGATAGAAGTTCTTTGTGCTAGACCCCATAGCTTGTGATACTATATACTATCATCCCGACTTCACTCCAGCTTGGTCATTTCAGTCGCACCGCATGTTGCATTACATTCACGACATATGACATTTTGGGTTATTATGTTTCAGCACTTATATAGCCTAGACAGACTTAACATGATTTGCATATTGCCTTGCATCATCAACACATAGTATTTGGCTTACTGTCTTCGCTTTGCATAGCTGATCTATATTGCTTCCTCAGTATATTAGTTATTATATTTTTACATCTCATAGCCTCGGTACGGCTGATAGCATTCATGGATTTATAGATTGCCAGTATTTTCGCTTACTCTGATATCGTATGATTTATGATCTTGCCTGTATTACTTATATTATATGATTTATGGCATTGTATTATATTCTTGGCACTTATCTTGTGCACACACTTTCACCACCCACTAAGCTTTCTATAAGCTTATGTACGATAGATACGTGCAGGTGGCCTTAGGTTGCAGCAGTGTTGAGCTTCAGTGGTCTTCTGGAGCTTGATTTTTTATTTATGTATTTCCCTTACAGCATTGTAATCAAATGATTGTATTAGTGGATATATGATGATGATGTTGCCTTTGTGAATTGGGTAATCTTGTGGTTATGCTTATTACAAGTAAAAAAAAAAAATCCTCCTTGTAGGATCCCAGGATCGAAATCTGGCGTATGGATGCTAGGAGTCGAGAATGGGGTACTACGGAGGCTATCGACATCGGATTCGGCGATCGGGATTCCTGTGAATCCGATTTCCGAGTTTGGGGCGTGACAGGTAGGGTTTAGGATTAAGTTATAGTATGGTCTACCTGAAATTTGGATCTTCTTTTCTTTTTCGTTAATGAACTAAAATGATCTTAAAAAAGGATGGACGACGTGGATATATAATAAATACATCAATGTGGGCCCCACGGTAAGGACAACACCGTCTTGGATAAGACCCGGGCTGATTTCCTGCAGTACTCAAATTTTCCTTTCAACAACTCCATTCTATTATGGAGTTTTTGTAGCTGAGAATTCATGACGGATTCCTTTCTCATCACAGTACCTTTCAAATCGCTCATTTTCAAATTCACCACCATGATCACTCCTAATGCAATTTATGCAATATCCTTTCTCATTTTGAAATCGCTTCGCCAAAATTACAAAATTCATCAAAAGCATCAGATTTTTCTCGAAGAAATGCGACCCAAGTAAATCTGGTGTAATCATCTACTACCACCAGGAAGTACCTTTTTCTGCCATAACTTTCAACTTTGGTGGGACCAACTAGGTCCATATGTAATAGATCTAATGGATTTCTTGTTGCTATGGTAGTTGTCTTTTTGTGACCGACTTTTATCTATTTACCCTTTACATAATCACCACATACAACTTTTTCTTCTCTTCTAATCTTGGGAAGTCCTCTAACCAAACTTCTTGAACTTAACTTGGCTAAATTTTGGTAGTGAATATGACCCAGCCTTTGGTGACATAATTTGGATTCACTCTTTACAGCCATATTACATTTTGTGGATAATATATTCTCATTTGTACTTTCAATAATGTAGCAGTTGTCACTTGTGCATAAACCTTTTATTATATATTTTCCTGTATGATCTAAGATCTACACACATCTTTTGGGAAGGTGACCAAATGTTCTTTGTCGCAGATTTGAGAGATACTAAGGAGATTATGTTATAGACCTTCTACACAGAGAAATTTTTAATTTTGGGAAGTCCTGGTCCAGCTATCGTTCTTTGCCCAATAATTCTGGTGGAGCTCCCATCTCCAAACGTGACTGATCCACCATCAAAGTCTGAATACTCACAAAAATGAGTTTGGTCACCGGTCATGTGTCTGGAGCACCCACTGTCAAGATACCATTTTGAACTATTGCCGACTTTCAGAGCAGTATAGATTACTAGGCAATTGTTCTGATATTTCGCACCCTCTAATCCTACATTATTGGACATGATTCCAACTTTAGTCAAGATCACTCTCTAGGCAGTGAAGCCCTTAAGAGAAACCTTGCTTTGATACCAAATGAAATTGCGGTAATGACCGCTCTAGTTGAAGTAGGAATATGTCAAGATGTCCTAAAGGGGGGTGAATAGGACTTTTAAAATTTTATGATGATTTAAGACTTATCAACCCTATTCTTGCCTAATATGCAAATAGCAGGATTTATTCAATTTAACTCTACTGGCTTCCAAGCCAGATAGAGGATCCAATCATAAGACTATTCAAAAGATAAACAAGATGCACAACATAATTCATGATGGATATGACTGTGTGTGAGGTGTGATTCTACTTAGTTCCAGATAATCATGTACGCATATAATATGAGAACATTCAGAGAAATCACATACGCAGTAGAAGTAAATGGCAATATCAAACACAGTTGTTTTTATAGTGGTTCGACTATGTGTTTACTCCACTTCCAGCGAACGCACTCAACCCTTGACTGTACCGGATCTCACTAACGGAGGTTTCAAATTAGGTTTACCTCAAACCAGTAAACCTACACTAGGTTGACTCTAACGTGTCTCCATGACACAAGTTTATACCCCCACACAGGAGCAAGGGTCAGCACACAATACCCAAGTTTTAGGTCACACAGGCCAAGGATCCACACAAAGAACCTGATAGTTTATGCTCCCATGAACAAGGGCCAACACATAGCACCCAGGTTTTAGGCCACACAGGTCAAGGACCTACACAAGGACCTAAGTCTATGCTCTCCTCAGAGCAAGGGTCAACACATAGCACCCCAATGTACACTCCCATCGGAGGCCTCTTATGAGGACTTGAAGGGGTGAGAAGTACCTTTGACCCAATCCTACAAAAGGAATGATCAAAAGGTTCTCTAGACTCTAGTGACTTACAGATAAGTAGATGAGCCCCATTTAGCACGCTGATGAAGATTTTCTTCTTTGATGACGAAGAATCTTCAGCTCCCTTGAACCACAACACAGATGATGCTCCAATGTAAGGCAATGGGTTGGGTCAAGGTTATGATGGAATCCTACTCTATTAAATATTTTCCTATATTAGAAACAGAGTGATTCCAATCATCTATGCATTCAAGGTATCCCAGCTCAATGATTTGCCATTAAGTTAGTAGCTACAGGATCCTTGAATGCGGAAGTTCATTCCCCAATCCACTCTATTGAATATTAATGATAAGGGTGGATTGGAGGATGAACTCCCATGAGAGAAAAAGGCTTAGGGTATATGATCTGGATTTAAAGACTCAAAAGCTTTATCTATTTTATCTGCTGACAACCAAAGGCAAGTTCTCATTAAATAGGCAAAAAGTTCCAAAGAATATAAAACAATCATATTTTTGACAGAGTTCGTTATCATCGAGCAAGGTTCGATATCATCGAGCATATACTCTTAATAAATGGCCGCTCGATGACACGAACTCAATCTATCAAACGCTTTGGAACCTTTTTGCCAACTAGTCGAGGAGATCGAACACTCTTCGATGTCATCAGATTTTGAACTCCGATTTCATCGAAACAAGGTTCGATTCCTTGACATTTGAAAATGTGAGAGCAGTTTCCTTCGAAACAAACAGGTATTTGATATGATCGAGCATCCCTCGATATCATCAAAATTTGAATATCGATGACGGAGTCGATTCATCGATATTTTCAAGGAATTTTCCGATAAGCTTGTTGGACAGTTTGTGTCTGATTTCGATGCAATCGACCTGGTTTCGATATGATCGATATTTGAATATCGATTTTATCGAGTGATCCTCGATACTTGAAATATTTTACCTATAAACTTGCTGGATAGTTTTGTATCCCAATCCGATATCATCGAAGGTCTGTCGATATCATCGAGGTTTGAATTTTGAAGATATCGAGGCTCTCTTCGATATATCGAAAATCACATGATTTGACTTAACAGTATTTTGGACACAACTGACCAGATGTCGATTTTATCGAGTCGTCTTGATGAACTCAAGATTCAAAATTCGATGATATCGAACAGTTCATCGATTCTTCGATAATTCAGTCCAGAATTCTTTGTAGTTGCTGGACATCTAAAGTCCTCAATTCAATATTATCGAGTGAGTTTTGAGGACATCAATAACAGGGTTCGATTTCATTGAACCACGTATCAATAAATTGACAAAGGCAGAAAACTTAGAGATTTTTCTGATTTTCCAAAACAGTTTTCCCACCTTAAACCCTAAGATGTTTTATCCATTTTATGGGTTTTATATACCTGGTGTTTTGAGACATGGGATGTGAGGCTAAGGTTTACCTTTGACGAGTTCGAGCACACATCCTGTTAAGGCAGACGCTTGAACAATCTTCCTATGGGGCTCACTTGTCTTGCTGACTTAATACTTACACTAATTGACAAACTAGGGCACTTTCAATGTAACAACTCCAAAATTTTACGGTTTCTTAAATTTTAAATTTTAAAATTTTGTTTTTTTTTAAAGAGATTAAAACAGTTACAACCTCTCTCATCGTTATCTTATCTGAGAGACTCTGTTTTCTTTATAAGGAGGGACGCTTCTCGTCGATTAAAAATAAAAAAAAAAAAAAAAAAATAGAGAGAGAGAGAGACAAATTAGTGATGGACGGCTTGTAGAGGTTAGTACTTACTGTATTTTAATTTAGATTTTATTTCTTTATGTTATTATGTTTTGGGTCTACGTGATGGACGGTATGGATCTACCATGGGTGCAATGCATGTGCACATATATCATATGTGTGCATACGCATGATGCACCATGGAACGCCTTACGCATGTAACAAGAAATCAAAGGAAACACGTAAGTTCTCTTTGTCTATTTTACTTGAATTACATATTGGAGTTATTTTGCATATACGGCCCGATCAATTCCGTCCATTAGGTTCCAAGGACCAAAATATGGAAAACCTCCAAAAATTAGGCTTAATTAACATTTTGGTAGGCCATAATATGTAAAATAGAATTCATTAGGCACTCACCGTTGGAATATCCATCGGGGCCACGTTCGATGATGATACCAATTATTTTGACCATTAAAAAATAATTGGGTGGATCAATAAACAATTTGGATCTTACATAAAAGTTAGGAGAGTTTGAAATAAAAATGTATATGTTTTAATGGTGGAAGAACGGTCAGTGTTAATTCATGGTAATATGATCCATCGAATAACGAATTACCTCATTTTTTCTACCAATGTCCTACAACTATGTTAGTAAAGTGGTGAATGGAATAGATCTTATGTACGGGTCATCATGACAAAAGTGTAACAATATATAGTGGGTGTAAAAACACTCTAGCGTGCAAAAGTAAAGTTGGGCTATTTACGTTACTGGAATTAGTCCGGATTTATGGGCCTTATATGCGAGGCTTTCTTGATGTATGTATCAAATCCGTACCGTTTAATAGTCTTGTCATTAATTAAAAGTCTTGGGGTTGAAAATTTTATTCGAAAGAAAACTCATGTGGATTACATCGCCTTAAACAGTGAAAATTAAATGGACACCTTTGAATATTCTTGTGGGCCACAAAAGTGTTATTTCGAGTAGATTTTTAGGCTCGTCCTTTATGAGGAGATTATCTATCCCATTCATGGTTTAGATTTTCATAAGATCTATTAAAAAAAAATTTAATAAATGAATAAGTACAAAAAAATAAAGTTTGATTGTCAGCGTTGAAACCAAGTGCGGCTTTTTACATTAAAACCATCTTGGGTCATCAGATTGTTGACTCACAGTGATGTATACATTGTATCCAATCCATCCATTTGATTTCAAAGGTTATTATGGGTTAAGAGTGTAAATTTAGGACATATCTAAAATGTGTGTGACCCATACAGAAAGAAAATAGTAGTAGTTGTACAATAATTATTTACGTTATTACGGGTCCCACATATTTCAGATTAGATTGAAAATTTTTCTCAATGGTCAATATAGTAATGTTAACCATATAGTCAATCCAGATCCCTGTAATAGGACCCACATAAAAATAAATGTGTTTTACATATATATATAATATGATGTAACCCCACCTTATGATGCACGGTAAAACTTATATAAGTTGCATGCATGTTTATGACAAAATATACATAAACTAAATTAGGTATCATTATGGCATGCTATTAGAAGATCCAAGCCGTCCATGTGGTGGTTTATCTTATAAGATATCTAGTGTGTCTTTTGGGCCGAAATAGATACGATGAACCCTATCTATTACATATGTTACTTGAGTATCACTCCCATGTAAGACCGTAGTTAGTAATCAAAACAAATCAAATATTTCATGAGTTTAATATATATATTTTAATATTATGGTGTACTGCATATGGATTATTTATAGGTAATTTCTGATCCACTCCATCGGATTCTTCTTTAAATTATCAGGTGAGTAATCCCAACATGTTTCCTCTCCATATGATTAAAATAATTTGTTGTGTGAATGACTTAATTAAATTGTTTATAAAATGATTTGTGCTGAGATATTCTTGGATTATGAACATGTGAAAGGCCTCTCATAAGGAGAGATGTATTTGACTGTTGATATGATTATTGTTGCATCAAACATTTATGCATGGCATCATTAATACTCTTGTGCAATTACCTAGGGGACAGCCCATTGTACCCACTAGAAGCCCACTATATGTGGAAGCCTGCCCAATGGGGGGGATGCGGGCCTTGCCCATGCCTACCAACAATAGAAGCCCGCCAAGTGCGTATGCGGTTGTCGATATCCAACTCAAGCAAGTGGACGGTTTCTATTTATACCCACTTGATGCATCATCACTATCATTCATAGCATACGCTTTAATTATTTGCATTGTATTTCAGATTTTTATGCTTTACTTGTATGTATTATTTTAATTGTACTGTGCACGAACCATGATGGGTTCACTCACCAAGTTGGCAGCTACCGACGGTTTATTGATGGAAAACCGTATGGGATGGAATTGAAGCAGATAGAACAACTCAAGAGCCGAGAATATGAAGCCAAACAGTGGATGATCCACAGGATCAGTGGCCGTATTTTAACTAAGACGAGCTTACGTCGTTGGACCAGTAGAATAATTAAATGGGACATTTGTTTCCTATTATTATTTTATTTCTGTTTTAGAATGACTTTAATTTAAATTTTGTTTTATTTTTTTAATATAACTTGATGATTCATATGACTCTAATAAAAGTCTCAATTTATTTTATTTTGTTATTTTTATTCTTATTTTCTTTTGATGTGTGGTGATAAATGTTTGAGACTAGATCAAGTTGACATGAATGTATTGATAGAGGTTAATGGGAACATAGAATTGATTTGATTGTACCTCTAGTAAATAATGTGACCCACTGGTTTAAGTACACTAAGTGTACGAGTCGTGGTCCGTAACTCATGTCTGAGGGTGCACACTCAGTACGTGAATTTCGGGGCGTGACATTCAATCTCCCCCTTTGTCAATTACGTGACAAAATACCTTGAAGTCCTAAAATAACAAATAGACCAACACCCTAAATTGTGTGTACATAAACTTTACATAATTTTACAAAGCTATTAAGTTCACACACACACACACACACACTCGACTGTATCATTCAGTAGTTGTTACTCCCCCCACTACAAGAAAAGCCACTTTTACCGACGTAAATTTTCGTCGCTAAAAGCCTTTTTTTCGTAAGCAAAAACCTTTGCCGATGAAAATTTTTGTCGGTAATTTCGTCGCTAAAAGACCAAGGGGAAAAACTTTTACCAACGAAAAAAAAATTTTGTCGTCAAAGATAAGACTTTTGCCGACGAATTGTTTCGTTAGTAAGACCTTTTACCAACACTTTATTTCGTAGACAAAAATATTGACAAAACTTTTTACCTACAAATATTTTCGTAGCTAAAAAATATTTACTAAACTTTTACCTACGAATTTTTTTATTGGTAAAAATTATTTACCTACGGCTATTTTCGTAGCTAAA